>JAJTUV010001323.1:0-366720 GCA_021653895.1 Mastomys natalensis | reverse complement strand
GATGCAATAGGTCTCTAGGATGTCTCAGGATCCGATGTTTCCACAGGCGCAGACCAGCTAAGTGTCCTCTGCACTGGATGCAGTATGTCCTCTAGGTTGTCTCAGGATCAGGTGTTTCCACCAGAGCAGACCAGCTAAGGGATGTCTGCTCTGGGTGCAATGGGTCCCTCTAGGAAGTCTCAGGATCCGGGGTTTCCACAGGTGCAGACCAGCTAAGGGTCTGCCCCAGGCAAGAGGACCTCTGCTCTGGGTGCAGTGGGTCCCTCTAGGATGTCTCAGGATCCGGTGTTTCCACAGGAGCAGACCAGCTACGGGCCTGCCCCAGGCCAAAGGACCAGGGTCCGGGCGCAAGGGAAGTTATAGTCCGGAGGGGCAGGCTTTGGGTGCCTGCTAGTTCCTTAAGCCCCACCTGGCTCCCGGTTGTAACTCTGGGGTTTGGGGTAGTGGACAAGGTGTCTTACCTTCTGCTCTGTGTTCAGTGGGTCCCTCTAGGATGTCTCAGGATCCGGTGTTTCCACAGGAGCAGACCAGCAACAGGCCCTCCCCAGGGCAAAGGGTGTTTTAATTTTTTAAAACGTATATATTAATAGTCTATAAAATTAAGATTTGTTGCTATTGTTGAACTTGTTTTGTTTTACATCATAACCAGAAAATATGAGTATGTTCTGGAATTATGTTTGTTTACATGCCATGTCACTTTGTTACTGTTTTCACAGGCCAACAGTAAATTGTCTTGAATGTTGCATTTTCTATGAAATTTGATGGCTCTTCTTCCTTCAATATCTTACTGAGGTACATAAATGTAACTTTTATTTACCAGATGTAATTGTCATCTCATAGACTTACAGCTGAATAAACTCACCCTGTCTGGCTCAATCTGAACTCTGACTGGATGGTTCAACTCAGCTAATTCTGATGCAAACTCCTTTCTAAGTTGACTCAGTCTGACTGCTCATGCCTTCTCACTTAATTGCTCTGCCTGACCTCAAACTAACTTTTGCAATCTGTTCTAATCTTTTGACTCCTCCTTATTCTCTGGTATATTCTGTCTTTGCCTACAACCAGCCTCTGTAAAACTGTACCAGTAAAAGATCTCTCTCTCTCTCTCTCTCTCTCTCTCTCTCTCTCTCTCTCTCTCCCTCTCCCTCTCTCTCTCTCTCTCTCTGTGTGTGTGTGTGTGTTTGTATGTGTGTGTGTGCCCTCCTCTCTCAAATTTTCACTTTCCTGTGCCATTCTCATGAAAGTTCAGTGCATCCTATCTTACTTATTTACTGATTCAACACTTTGTCTATCTCTGAATTAGATGTCACTTCAGAACATGGCTGCTTCCTTATACAAATTAAGTTGACCTACAGTGTTTGAGATTAAAGGTATATTCTCAGGGCTTGTTTGTATTCCAGCCAGAGGAATTAAATGTGTGTCATTCCAGCTGGATCACACAAACCCAGAAGGTCTTTTGTTGTGATCTGCTGCCCAAACTTCCATATTGCTAAATTAAAATTCCTACACAAAAGTATTAAGCAATATCACTGTAACATAAATGGAAATTAACTACTCCTATTAAATGCTTTTGGAAGAGGTCTTCTTATGTGCTGAAGGATGGCCTTGAATTCCTGAGCTTTAAGGACTCTGTTTTGCCCTTTCAATAGCTACATGGATTAAGGGTTCTCCTTCCTTCACAAGCTACGAGTACTGAGTACTTGTTTTTATTCATTTTGACCAGAGAAATACCCATGGCCATAATCTCAAGGAATTTGTATAGTATAGAAGCACACAATGAACTTCTTGAATCTGGCCATCAGAATCATTTGTTTCTCACAAACTACTATTGTATACTATTGTTTATACTACTACTATACTCTGGGAAATGTCTCTCTTATTTCTTCTATCTAGTCCTTTACAATGCACATTAAAACCTACAGATTTGATTCTCATGCCCATAATGGCAGTCAATGCCATGATCATTCATTCTCTCTTCAGGAGTGCCCCACACAATGTCAGCTTTTGGGTTGAAGCAGTTCTTGAATTCTTTTGCATGCAAGATCCTATTTATAGTCATGGTTTTTAAGAAGAATGTATCCATTGGTACCAGCTGCTTTTAGAGTGTTTTCAAGACCATGACAATGAGCCCTGGAGAATCCTGTTGAAAGAATCAAAACGTCAAAGCTGGGAAGTATATTGGCTGCTCCATTACCATTCTATGGATCTTCTACATGTTGATATATTTCATTTCCTCTCTCCACAAACTTAAAAAATGGAATAGCAAAAATGTGACAAGAGAACAAGATTTTGGATACTGTTCTATTGTAGGGCATAATGAAATCAGTGAATTCATTCAATACTAAGTTGTACAGTTCCCATGAATTCATAACCTTTCTGTTGTTATTGGTATCCCGGTTTGGTCTGTGATGGTCAGAGATACTACAGGATGCTATTACATTTGTGTGGGTTTTTTTTGGTTCTTTGTTTGTTGTTGTTGTTTGATCTGTTGAGATCTGCTTTGTACCTGATTATGTGTTCAGTTATGCAGAAAGTTCCAAGAGATGCTGAGAATATTTATTCTGTCTTTGAGAGAAATGTTTGGCAAATATCTGTTATGTTGATTTGATTTATTTCAGTTATCACTATCTTATCTGTTTCTAGATGATGTCTGGATAACCTATCTCTCAGAGTACTGAAATACCTCACAACCATTCTGTGACGATTAGTACATGATTTATGCTGTAGTACCATTATCTTTACAAACTTGGGTGCCCTTAAAATTGATTCATAGATAACAAATTGAGATGTCATGTTAGTGCATTTTTTGGCATTTATGTACTGTTCTTCTCTACTTTTTATGATCAGTTTCAGTTTGAATTCTATTTTATCAGATATTGAAATAGCTACACCAGGTTGCTTTTAAAGTCCATTTTCTTAAAGTATCTTTTCCCAGTACTTTATATAAAGGGGCTATTTGTCCTTGAAGTTAAGATGATTTTCTTGTATGCAGCAGAAGGGTGGCTCTTGGTTTTGCATTTATTTTACTACTTGTCTTTTTACTGTGACATTGATATTGTTGATGTTGAGGTAAATCACTGTTCATTGTTATTTGTGTTGGTGTGTATTATTTCTCTTACTTTGATTAATTTTTCTGGTATTATTTATTACTTGTGTTTTTCTGGCTGTAATTATCTTCCTTTGATTGGAGTTCTTCTATCATTTTCTGTAGGATTTGTAATGAGATATCACTTAAATTTGGTTGTATTGTGGACGTTCTTATTTTCTCCATTTTATTGTGATTACAATTCTTAGTAGGTACAGTAATCTGGGCTGGCATATATGGTTCTTAAGAGTTTGTAGCACTTCCTACATTTGTATCACTTCTGTTCATTCCCTTCCAACTTTTAGAGACTCCATTGAGAAACTCAGTCTTACTATAATAGTCCGTCATTTTACTTTACTTAAACTTTTTACTTGGTGCTTTTAAAATTCATCCTTTGTTCTATATGTTTATTGTTTTGAATATTATGTATTCAAAGGACTTTCTTTCCTTGTCCAGTCTCTCTGGTATTCTATATGCTTCTTTTTTCCTTGATGGACATTTTATACTTTAGGTTACAAAATTTTTCTTTTATACTTTTATTTTTTAATATATTCTCTACCTTATAGCTGGATATCTTCTCTTTCCACTATACCTATTATTCTTAGATTTTATCTTCTCATAGTCTGCCAGATTTCCTAGATGTTTTTCTTTCTATTTTTAAAAAGATATATCATATTGTTTGACTTACTAATTCATTTCTTGTGTAGTGTCTTTAATGCCTGATATTATCTCTTACATATTTTTTTATCTTGTTGTGGAGGTTGCTTCTGAGATTTCTGTTTGAGATTTTATTTTTTTCATTTTGAGATTTCACTCGGTTTGGGCATATTTATTAATTCCATTTCCATTCTCAGATCTTGAACTCCTTTGTTCATTTCCATCCAATGTTGTACATTCATAGATTTCTTTAAGGAATTTATTCATTTCTCCCTTGAGGACCTCTATCATATTTATAAAAATTATTTTATTACACATTCTGTACTTTAACTAGGTTGGAACACTCAGGGTCAACTGTGGTAGGATTGCTGGGCTCTAGTGTTGACATATTGTCCTGAATGTTATTGATTGTGTTTTTACACTGACATTTTTGCATCTGGGTTTTGGAAATTATTATTCAAGGTACTGATATCTGGTATAATCTTTGTTGGGTAGATATGTTTTTCCTTGGTTTCTATATCCTCTCTAGCTCTTATGGGAGTGTGCTAGCTGTGTAATGCCTTTTTGTTGTTGTTGTTGTTTTCTGCTTTTTGTTTTTTGGCATAACATAGTATATTTTATTTTAAATAATCAAAAATTTTAAAATAAATGTATGGCTGGTAGGTAGGGTGGCTATGGATCTCATGTAGAGTACATATCAATTTTAAAGTTATAAATAGAAAACAAAAGCAAAGTACAATTCTAACTTTTGAAGATATTAACACAAATTCTTCTTTACTTCTCTATTCTGCTCTGAACTGGCAGAATTTACTAATTAGTAAAATATCAGTAAGACTGTCAAAAGAGAGACCATTATAGAATGGTATATTCCTGGGTTTAACTAATCCCAAATGAAATGAAAATAAGTGGAAGGGCTGTGTAATGCCCTTTAAAAATATTCTTCTGGGATATTAATTGGTCTGGCCATGTGGATACAAGATAAAATATCTACCAAGGTACTGGAATTTGAAACTTAGAAATGGGAATGGACTAAGAGAGAGGAAGGTCTGAGAAGTCAAAATGCAAGTGTTTTACAATGATTTCTTAATCCCCTGGAAATAAGGGCAGAGACTGAGGGGAACCAACAGCGTGTGGTCTGCTTCAGGGTTGTATATGAGACCTGGGAATTTTATTTGGAGAAAGGAAATGAGAGTTGAATATCTGCATTTATCCCCCCTTCTTCCTTGGCTGGACTGGTCTGTGGGTTCCCAGGGAATGCCAGTTGAAGTTAGGCCTAATATAGTGCAATGAATTGGGGGGGGGGGCGGGGATGTATTCCACAGGCAAGGAAAAAGGGAGGCCTCAGCTGGCATACTGCAGAGATAGGCATATGATTGGGGATTGGATTTGGAGGAGCTGAAAGTGAAGAGCTGCAGTCAGCCTTCCTGATTCGCTATCTATAATGGCTTTTGAGTTCCCAAAGAGTGTTGTTTATTATTGATTGTATATCTCTTTCACTTTATTAATTCTGTCAAACCAAAAATAGAAAAGTTTGATCACCTATGAGATTCTTTGATTTCTTGGTGTTTTGAAGTCTTCATTGTGGTGATGTTTTTCTCTTTGTGTATTCTAGGGTACTTGTTTTATTGAAGCTACAAAAAATGGAATATTTTTCTAAATTCATTCACTGATAGTACAGTTTATATATAATATATATATACATATATATTATATATATAGTATTGAGAAATTTAACTATTTATTATATCTGAGAGTGTAGAGTATATGTACTCTACTGAGCATAGAATTGTGTAATGCACAAATGAGAGTAGCTAGATTTATTTTCATCCCTATTTTAACCATTTTATGTGGGGTTTTTGTTATCTGATTTCTATACCCATGCTTTCTGTTTAAAATGGACAAAACACCCTAATTTAAATTTTGAAATAAACTTGTGTCTGGTAGCATATATATTTAATATATATATATACATTAGAGGCAGAGGCAGGGAGATCTGTGTAAATTCCAGGCTTGCCTGATTCACATAGTAAGACCCCATTATAAATAAATAAATAAATAAATAAATAAATAAATAAATAAATGCTGAAACAACGAAATGAAAATATATTAAATACTCTTTAAGTTATTGAGGTAGTCTTCAGCTTTCTCAACAGTTCTTAAATACAGAAAATATTCTAAGATTTCAACAAATGATATTACATAAAATAAATTTTTTATTGTGTGGGCTTTCTGTTGTTTTTTTAGTTATTGAAGTCCAGCCTTAGTACGTGATGATCTGATATAATGCATGGGATGATTTTAATCTTCTTGTATTTGTTGAAGCTTGTTTTGTATCTGACTATGTGATCAATTTTGGAGAAAGTTCCATGAGGTGCTGAGAAGACATATTCTTTTATTTTGGAGTGAGATGTTCTGTAGATATCTGTTAAAATCATTTGGTTCATAACTTCTCTTAGTTTCACTGTGCTCTGTTTAGTTTCTGTTTTAATAACTAGCCCATTGGTGAGAGTGGCATGTTTAAGTCTCCTATTATTATTTTGTGAGGTTCAATGTGTGTTTTGAGCTTTTGTAACCATTTTTATCAATGTGGGTACCTTTGCATTTGGGACATAGATGTTTAGAATTGAGAATTCATTTTAGTGGGTTTGTCCTTTGATGAGTATGAAGTGTCCTTCCTCAATTCTTTTGATAACTTTTGGCTGAAAGTCTGTTTTATTTAATATTAGAATGCCTACTCCAGATTGTTTCTTGGGAGGGGTCATTTGCTTGGAAAACTTTTTACAAGAAATACTACTCTGAAGTAGTATTTTTCTTGGTCACTGAGGTATACCTTTTTATGAAACAAAATGCTGGATTCTGTTTAATTATTGATTCTGTTAGCATGTGTCCTTTTATTGGGGAATTGAGTCCATTTATGGTGAGAAATATTAATGACCAGTGATTGTTAGTTCCTGTATTTTGGTAGTTGAAGATGGTATTACTTGTGCATGATTCTCTGGGTTTGAATTTGTTGTGAAATGATTAATTCCTTGTGTTTTCTTGGTTGTAATTACCCTTTACTGTTAGGGCTTTCCTTCTAGTATCTGTTGTAGGGTTGGTCTAGTGTAACTCTAATCAAACAAGTGAAAGATTTGTGTGACAATAGCTTAAAGTCCCTGAAGAAACAAATTGAAGAAGTCTTCAGAAGATGGAAAAAATCTCCAAAACTCATAGACCAATAAGATTAGCATATTAAAATGACCCATATTACTAAAAGAAATATAGAAATTCCATGCAAAGCCTCATCAAAATTCCAACACAATTCTTCAAAGACATGAAAAGAGCAATTCTCCACTTCATATGAAAAAAAAGACAGGGTAGCAAAAGCAATTCTCAACATTAAAAGAACTTCTGAGAAAATCATCATCCCTAGCCTCAAGGTGTACTACAGACCAATGGTGTTTAAAAAACACATAGTATTGATACAGAGACAGACAAATCGATCAATGGAGTAGAATTAAAGACCAAGAAATAAACCCACACAACTATGAACACTTCGTCTTTGACAAAGAAGCAAAAAAAACATACAGTGGAAAAAAGGAAGCATCTTCAACAAATGGTGCTGATCTAACTGGCAGTCTACATTTGGAACAATGCAAATTGATCCATTTTTATCTCCTTATAAAAAGCACAAGTCAAAGTGGATCAAGGACCTCCACATAAAAACCAGATGCACTGAATGTAATAGAAGAGAAAGTGGGAAACATCCTCAAACATGTTTGTACTGGGGAAATTTTCCTCAACAGGACACGATGGCTTAAGATGTAAGATCAACAATTGACAAATAGGACATCATGAAACTAAAAAGCTTCTGTAAGGTAAAGGATACTGGCAATAGGACAAAACAGTAACCTACAGATTGGGAAAAATCTTCACTAACCCTACATCTGATAGAACGCTAATATTCAAAATATACAAAGAACTCAAGAAATTAGACTGCAAAAACCAATTAACCCAATTTTTAAAAATGAATTCAGAGCTAAACAGAGAATTCTATGAAACCTGGAATCATCAAGAAGCACTTAAAGAAATATTCAACATCTTTTGCCATCAGGGAAATGCAAATAAAAACAATCCTGAGATTTCACTTTACACAAATCACAATGGCGAAGATCAAAAACTCAAGCAACAGAACATGCTAGTGAGGATGTAGAGAAAGAATACTCCTCCATTCCTGGTGGAATTGCAGACTGTTACAACCACTCTGGAAATCATTCTGGATGTTCCTCAGAAAACTGGAAATAGTTCTACCTGAAAACCCAGCTATACCACTCCTGGGCATATTCCCAAACGATGCCCAATCCTACTAAAAGAACATGCGCTCTAGTATGTTCACAGTAAACTTATTTGCAATAGCCAAAAGCTAGAAAGAACCCAAATGTCCCTCAACCAAAGAATAGATACAGAAAATGTGGTTCCTTTACACAATGTAATGCTATTCAGGTATTAAAAAGGAAGATATCTTCCCTCATTGAGAGAGGATGTACCTAATCCTGAAGAATCTTGATCTTGCAGGGAAGGGGAATGCTGGTGAGGATGAGGTGGGCATAGAAAGGGGACCACTCTTATCAGAAGCAAGGGAAACAGGGGAAGGGGTGAAGAATTTGGAAAGAGGGAACCAGGAAGAGAGGCAACATTTGGAATGTAAAGAAATAAAATAATTTAATAAAAAAATTCTGTGCAGCACACTATCAGCAGAGGGCACAGAAATTCCTGAGAATTGAAGAATATCATCAGCAATTATATTTCAGATAAGGAGCTAATATCCAGAATTGAATGGTTTTTCTAATAAGAAATAGAGATAGCCAATAACCTTTTAAAAAAGTATTGAACACCATCATCATCATGAAAATTATTATTTTATGATACTACTTCATGCCTATCAAAAGTGCTATTTTCAAAATAGGTAACAAGAAATGTTGGAGAGGACTATGGAAAAGGGACCCTTTATTCACTGCTAATGAAGGTGCAAATTAATTTATCCATTATAGAAATAAACATTTGGAGTCCTCACATGATTAAAAAGAGTACTACCATATGAACCATCTGTTCCAATCCTGAGGACATGCAAAAATGAACTTCATATTCTTTTATAGAGATTGTTACAAATCTAAGTTTAATGATGCTCTGTTCACTATCGCAAGTAAATGGATCTTACATAGTTATGCATAAATAAATGAATCAATAATTAAAATTGGCTCACATATAAATTGGAATGACTTTCATTTTTAATTAAAACAAAATCAAAAGTTTGCATGAAAATGGTGTTCTTAAAAAATGTATAATAATATAATGTCATCCAAACTTAGGGGAAAAAATCGGAATGCTCATATTTACTTCTTAACCTATAATGTACAAATGCTAACAGCTGTGACTGTAAGTTCAGTATAAAATCCTAAAACTAAACACAGACAAAATTAGTTCTGGGGAAGGTCTAATGTCAGGCAACACCACAAATGTAGCATAAAATAGAATAGAAAGACAGTTTTCCTTCTTTCAGTTTGACAGGTATATTGGTTTTTTGTTTGTTTATGTGTTTCTTTGTTTTGTCTTTTTCTCATATATAATAGAATAAATACAATAGATTGTGAAAGAGTAAAACCCTAAATAATGTCCATGGCTTAAGAATGTGATCTAACAGAATAAACATTCTCTGAGATGTATAGAATTTGGGATTAGCTAAGGATTTTGTTGAATAGCCACTTTAATCTCATGGTATGATGTTATCTTTAATTCTTTACATTAAAGTGACTTTTTTAAAGAAAAATTTCAACATAAAAAGTTGGTCATCTGAGAGATGTAGAGATGATTCAACATATACTCACAAATAAATACACTTCTCTTATGGATACACTCAAAGACAGAAACCACATGATTATCTCCTTAGATACAGAAAAAGGCCTTTGATAATTGTTATCATCAGTTAATCATAAAAATCATCAAGACAATAAAGATCGAGGGCTTGTACCTCCACACCATAAAGAACCTAGATTTAACATGAGAGTAAATGGGATAAAATCTCAAGGCATTCCACTACAATGAGGAACAGGCCAAGAGTTTCTACTCTCTCCACTGCTATTCAATAAAATCCTTTGATTGAATCTTATCAGCTAAGAAAATAAGACAAGAGAATGAAAGAAAAGGATGCAAATAGTAAAAGAAATCAAAGTATTTCTATTTACAGGTAGTATGGTTAATATAATTCTCTACATAGCCAGTCTGGTCTACAAAATGAGTTCCAGGACAGCCAGAGCTATACAGAGAAACCCTGTCTTGAAAAACAAAACAATAATAATAATTCTCTACATAAAAAACCTTTGCCAACGTCTCCATCCAAAACTCTTAGTGATCTCAAATTACACAAAGCATTTACAAATTATCACACATGTTAGTAGCCATGTGGTATACTAATGAAAATTGTGTATATGTGTGTGTGCATGAGAGAGAGAGAAAAAGACAGAGTCAGAGACAAAGACAGAGAAAGGAGAGGGATTAGAGAAAGCATGAGAGAGATCAGAGAGAGAGAGGAGAGAAATTAGAGAGAGCTTAAGAAACAGATCAGAGAGAGTGTGTGAAAGGGAAAGTATAAGAGATAGAGATCAGAGTAAGAGAAGAGAAATATTAGAGTGAGCATAAGAAACAGATTTGAGAGAGTGTGTAAAAGAGAAAGATCATATAATAAATTCCATGCAAATTTTCTGTAGCTACGTAGCTAACCTCAAGAATAAAACTGATATGTAGATTGTGAGTTTTACACCTGGTACAGCAGAGGCAGGCAAGGTGATTCTTGTGTTAGGAAAACCTATCATTTACAAAAAGAAAAAATTAGGAGTTTATAGATAAAGTTCAGAGAACAGGTTTGAATCTGAGAGAGAAGATAGATGATGTCATGCGAGATGAGAGACCAGAGATAGACTGCACAGTACAATGTGCCATCACAATTACTGGAAGAATTCCAAAGATTTGTTCTGGATTAATACCTGAAGTTCTTAATAGCAAGACTGACTACCTTCAGTGACTGCCTCAAATTATGTTAAATCTTTGAAGCTTCTATGATCTACCTCAATAGTGTCACAACTGGGCTATAACCTCAAAAAACAAGTTTTTAGGAGATATTTATATTTGAATCATGTAAGTAAAGTAATATGTCCTAGAGATATATTCTAGACATGCTGATGGAAGACAAGTGAACTTAATAACATTTTTGAACTGCATAGGACAAAAGAAATGGACATTATTTTGGTAAAACTGTCATTAAAATAAAAGTCAAGGGCTCTAGAAGAATGACTTAGGAGTCAAGGAAAAAAACATGTATATGTATATGTATATGTATATGTATATGTATATGTATATGTATATGTATATGTATATGTATATGTATATGTATGTATGTATGCCAAGGAGGAATTAAATATGCATAAAATTTCAGCACCGGAGCATTCAGAACTGGAATAGAATAAGAGAACTGAATACAGATATCATGAGTAAAGGTATGAAGTCGAGGAAAACAACTCCCCGGTGTTTGGCTAAATAAACATGCTTACAAGATGAAGGGGGGCACACTATAGATGAGAAAGTTTGGAAAATGTAAGGAAGAAAGGATGTATGGTGAATTTCTGCATGAAAATGTATGGAGGAATAGTGAATGTAGATATTGTTTTGACAATGACCACATGGGATTCTGAATGATTTTGAGACCCCACATATTGCACTATAATTCATAAAACTCAGCAGGCTTTAGTGAGTGTATTCCATAAATACCAGCTGCTCTCAAACCAAGTCCCATCCGTGCTCATGTGGAGCATGACAATAGCACTCAATTTGACAAGTGCTTGTTCAGACATGTGGGTATTGAGAGCCTTGTGATATATCTGAACCCATCCTTGAAAGGAGTTGTGGGGCAAGACCCATTATTTTACATATTTAATATCCAGCAGTATAGAAGATTTAAGAAAGTCCATGTTATGCTATGTGAAAATCCCTACTAACACACTGTGTAGGACTATCCAGATGGGTAGACACAAAACACTATTGAACCATTGCTGACATCTCAGGCTCAAATCACATCCATACCCGGACATGTTTATGTGGACAAGGCAGGTACTCATATACTTTTGCAGTGGTAAAGTTAGTAACTATATCTGTACAGATTCCTCAAAGATGACTACAGTGTTCAGTTTTCTCTCTGAATATTCCAAAACACAGGTTCTCACAATCTCCTGAACCATGATGTGGAAGCATCTCGGCTGGTAAGATTTCATAGTGGCAGAACATGCTATGTAGGTTGTTTGGGTAGAAAAGGCATGAATGGTCATTCTTATTCCTGGATGTGGCATACTTCAATATTGATCTGTCAGGAAAGATGTTATCTGTTGGTGCAGTGTTGGCTTTACTGCTCTGGGGTAGCTAAAGGCATCCTGATTATATTTTAGACTAATTCCACAGGAGTGAATTTCCTGCCCGTCCCTGAAATCTTGGGTAACATCCTATGGCTTGGACAATTATAGCCATAGGTAGCAGTGCATTAACAAATCAGTGTTGAGAATCAGAGGCTGTGAGTGCTCACCCCTAAATAGGTTGTCTATGACACACTCCTGTCACTACCACTCCTATACAATATTTAAAATCATTTATTTTCTACTGTTTGTCAATCAATTGAAGTTTCCTGATCAATACTTAATGTCTACAATAATTCTACTTTTCTTAACTATATTTCACACACCTTAAGTTTCTAGTAATTATACATTTTAGTAATATTAATGTACTAAATATATATTACTTTTTAATACCTTTGTCCAAAATACCAGAAAGAAGAACTTTATGGGAAATTTAGTTCGGAATATGCTTCTGCTATGAAGCCTGGTTATGTGTTTGTCATTTTTCATGTTTTATGCAACTTGAATCCTAGACCCATGGCTGGCTTGAGGGTATTATAAAGGAATAAAAAACAAAAAGACAGGCTCACAAAAACACGTGAATGCATTTAGGATTAATGATGTTCTCTAATATTGCTGCCACTGAAAGCTGGAACTCATCATATTAATTAGGTACAACACAGAACATAGTAGTAGCTTTTGTGCAGAGCAGCTTTTTGTAGGTGAGCAATCTCAGGCTGTTAACATCTAGGATGGGGAATCTCTAGTTGGTAGCCTTTCAAGACAATAATCAGACATTCATAAACACTCATACTCAGTCTCCCATGGAAACCTTTGAGATCCCTCTTGTATCTTTCCCATATGGGTTTGGCTTTGCTAGTTTACCATGAGACAACTGATTCCTTTTTATAAAACTTCACTGGTCATGTCCATGTCAAAATAAATTGTTGTCTGATATTGCTGTCAGTCTGATAATGGGTACAAAAATCTTTTTAATTGTTTTTTGCTCTAGGCAGTAAAATTATGCTTGATGCTAGAACCCTAGCAACTACCTAGAAACATTGAGGCCATAGAATATAAAGGAGAATTTTCTACTACAATGATGAAACCAGCATGATTGCTAACTATTTTGCAAATGTTTATCCTTATCTCATAGATAGATGGATGGATGGATAGACAGACAGACAGACAGACAGACAGATAGATAGAAGAGGGTTGGCAAAGGTTTCCATGGGAGACTGAGTATGAGTACACACACACACACACACACACACACACACACACACACATCACACACACGTGTCTCCCAAAGAAATGTAGCTTGCAATAGATGTAGAGCATTAGTGAAAATTACTACAGACCAGAATGCCAAAAACAAGAGTCCATGTGTTGCCTAGCCCCACTTGATACATCTACAACATGACAACTGCACACAGGCTCAGAAATTATAGTGAAAGATAAGTTGGAAACACTGGAAGTGCCAGAAGAACAGGAGGTTTGCTATGAGAATGCATCTTCTAGAAATGTTAGAGAGGATACATACATGAAGACTTATCACTGTGGCTCCATATAAAAACCTGAACAAGGACAGACATAGAAACATAGACAGGGTGAATATCATGAGACCCAAACATAGACAAAGAATTAGAGACAAAGGAATATTGAGATTGGGAGAAATAGTTTTTGCCAGAGAAGAGACTCTCAATTGGTCAAATAATATCAACTGGTTATTCCTGATTAATACATACAAAGTAACACTTTATGGAGCAAGCAAGTTGTATTTACACATATGCACATACATACACACATATAATATATACATAAACATACACATATACATATAGTATAGGCATGAGCATATATAGAGGAGTGAGAAATTATGACTTTGAGAAAGATTAAGCAATGTACATTAAAAGGAATGTAGGGAAGAAAGAAGAAAGGGCAGTTAATGAAATGATAACTGAATTTCAAAAAATATGTATTTTTAAAATCTTAAAGTTTTTTTGCTCCAAGGTAGATATGGTTTGATTTTCCTAAGAACAGTCTTATTCCAACACTCTAAAATTAATTTGTATTACATTACATTAAATGTTCTAATGATCTCCAATGCTAATTGGGATACATGTTTTTTCCTTTGACTTTGACTTCAATAGATATACTTTTCAAATTTGCCAGTCTCTAATCCTCTGCTTAATACAATAAAATGTGACCAGCTATGTGTTTGAATCATAAGAAGTAAATTGAAGACAACCGAGAACAATGCCAATATTCTGTACGATATTTATAACTGAATCCTAGAACATGGGAAATACCAAGGTGATGGACACCTAGAAGCTTCATCCTTTCTGGGTATTGTCCACAATGCTAAAAGTGATTGTAAATCTTACCCAGGTGTGAACCCTGAGAACTATAAAAACAATAACCCTGGTGTAATACTGTCATGACCGTCCTGCAATTAACTGACCATTTTTAGAAGAATTGAAATTCAGTTCACAAGACAGAACATTTCCCTTGCCCCATATTTAAAGTCAAGAATATGTGACTAGAGTGTACGTAGACCCTGCGTTAATCTCAGGGAATGAGAGGAAAGACCAACAACGTAAATATTGACTGAATAAGCAAGATTTACCTCTTTTCAAAGAAAACCTAATCCAAGGGATGTCTCCAATAAGTGAAACTCAGGAGAATAGCCATAAGTTAACTTTTTAGGCTCCTCTTACAGGGCAAAACCATAAACTGGAGGTTTCCAGAAGGAATCTGGCAACATAGGAACTTGGCAAGATAAGTACAGAATCAGATAACAATTTAAGTTTATCTGAGAGAAGATCTCGAGGCATGAAGGTCAAGACACACTCAGGGTATGGAACAGGTAATATTCTAGGAAACAGACAGATGACATTTATAGTAAACATAATGAAATTATTTTGAACTGGTACAAGATGATTTAAAATGAGTCAAGTTGGTTAATCACCTGAGACTAACCTAAAAGTGCTATTCTACCAAAAGGACACAGTAATAAACTGTCCTGTACACTCTTTTATTTATAATCAGAGGTTAGTATATCTCTCAGCCATCACTAAAGAAGCTTTTTTGGCATTCTATTGTGATTAACATGAAGGTCCACATTCATTCAAGGTACTGAGAATAAGAGACTATGAAATGTCCAGGTAAAATATGGAACATCTACATCAAACCTCTTTCTTGCAAGACTCAGGGGTCATTACGAAAGATGAGGAAGAAGAATATTAGAAACTTTCTGGTTGTAGATGATTCCAAGTAAATAGGTTTTGTCCAAACAGAGCAGAGGTCTTACACATGTGAATTCACTTGTTATGACTTGTTATATGCTCAAAATCTGTACAAGATCAACCTTGAAAAACTCCCAGCTGAATGGAGAGTGTCAGGACACCCCATGCCAAGCTGATGAGATAAATGCCACAGATGGTTTCCAAAAGATGAAGTGTCAGTTTCTTTAAGGTTTCAACCTCTTAGACACTAACTATGCTTCCATAGATGCCACTGCCCGAGGCACATACTAGCATCACTAAGTAGAAACAATGATTTGTTTATATTATTATTTTAAGGAACACATAAAATTTGGAAGGAATTCTGGTGGGTAGTTAAGACATGAATTAGAAAGAAACCATTTTTAGACTTGATTAAAACTCATATACTTCAAACATTCAAATATTTTTATTATTAAATGTTGTAAATCTCCTAAAAACATACTATGTTGTTTAGTGTTGAAAGAAGTCAGTGAAGGCTGGAATCAACAAAGAGACTTGTCTAACCTTTATATGAATCTGCCTCAAAGTTTCTAGCACCTTCCGCAGGACACGCAGTCAGCCTTCAGGGATCAGGATGATACAATAATTCCTTAAAACACCTCCTCCCTTTAGAAAAATTCACAAGAAACTTTCTCTAATGTGTCTTTGTTAACAGATGGAAAACATTTATAGACAATCTTGCCTTCCAAAGTCACTACCGTCATTGCCATTACAGGTGAAATGAAAATTGCATTTCTGGAGGGAGGTGAGGTCACAGAGTCACAACCCTCTAATTCAGACTTGAGCTAACTTTCATACAGGTCTGATTATTAATGAGTCTGGGTTTACTCAATGAACTCCACTGTTCTGCAGAGGCGAGAAGACAGGTTTGTATTTTGTATTTCTGAGTGGCAGAGACAGCAATTAAAAGAATCCTACGTAAGTGCTCAGACCTGCTAATAGGAACCTAACACAGAAACAGATCTGTGGAATAGACAGTAAACACCCAAGAATAATTTCATAACTATGAGGTCATTGAAAAGTTACAAGTGTTCCTAATCACAGGCCAGTCCCTGTCATTTTCTACTGTAATATTATTCTGCCACTAAGTATAACTGTGGGTTACACCAGGGTAATGTAACCTATCCTTCAATATGCTGAAGGATTGTAGTAATAATTCAAAGTGAAAATTCACTTTGCTGTACATGATGTGTAGACTATCTTTGAAGTAATATTATTGTTGTTTAACTTATGATGGATTCATACCATACAAAACATTACAATGGAAATATAAGTAGCACAGAATCCTGGGAAATGTGTTAATTGTCGCGTCCGCCTCGACCAACAAGTAAGACACTACACGGCCGGATCCTTCTCAGACAGCTTTATTCCAGGAACAATCTTCATTCATCGAAGGAACCCAAGCAGCAGAAATACGCTGCTTATATACTCATCCAAGGGGGCGGGCCAGGCGGCATGTTCTCTCAGGATTGGTTAGGGCCGATACCTCATTAGCATAAGCCACAGGATTGGTTAGGGCCAATGCCTCATTAGCATAAGCCCTCTTGGGAGGGGCTCGAGGCTGACGCATGCTCAACAGGCTTGTTTATACAGGAAGCTGAGCTGGCCATGTCGGAAAACCGGCACCATCTTAAATCGGCTGCCTACAGTTAATATTTTTGTGGACTGAAAACTATTCTTATGTGACATTATAATTCGGTTACAGAGGCAGTAAATGAGGTCTGTATTGAATGGTCATTGGCATACTGACTTTGGAATCCTCTTCATCTTGATTGTAGGAAGACAATAAGGAAGGGAAGGTTCAGTATTCATGTTCAGAAATGACAGCCACAAAAAGAGTCTTGAGTTATTTTACCTGGATTAATCAAACCCTCATATTAAGCACAAACTCATGGCAAGTTTTATACTGTTTATTTTTGTTGTTAATGGAACAGAGGCCCTTGGGCATGATATCCCAAGGTTCTATTGCTCAGATAAATTTATTCTCACACCTATTTCTATATCTCACTGGACAATGTTTAAGGTTTCTCATTCTTCAGATTGTACTTTCTTCCATTGCATGCATCTCCTCTATTGAATGCATTATAAATTGTATTATAATAGAGTCATAAATATAGAACTTAGCAAGCAAGTAACAAGGTGTGTGTTGCAAACCTTTAATCCCAGCATTTGGGAGGGAGAGGCAGTCAGATCTTTTTGACTTTGAGGCTAACACAGTGAGTTTCAGGACAGCTAGAGCTACATAGTGAGACCCCATCAGGAGAAAAATACATTTTATAGAGCAAATACATGCTGAATTCTAAAGGAAATACTTTAGTAACTACACTTTCATTGCATGGTATTATTTGTTAAAGATATGTTCATATTTCATGTTGCATTTTATACAGGGTAATAGTAATAATTTATCTGTACTTCCTCCTATAGCCTTGGCCTCTATAATGACAGTAATCCATATTCCTAGTGGTATATTAAACATCAAGCCCACCTTGTGTTTCTGAAATCAACCTGGGACATGGGACATCTTTTAGTTAGGGCAGACCATACTGAGAACACTGAATTTTATTAAAAGCTCAAAAGCATAAGCATTCATTATTATCCTATGAAATACACCTTTATGTTAAAGTTAGAAGTTATTTTTAAAATAGTTAATCTATTTTATGTTCTGTGTGTGTATGTTTTCCCCAGAAGTATATATGTACACTTTGAGATTGCAGTGCCTGCAGAGGCCAGTAGAGTGTCAGAACTAATGGAACTGAAGTTATAATCAGTTGTGAGCCACCATGTGGGTGCTAGGAACCATATCCTGCTCCTTTGTAACAGCAGCAAGTGTTCCTTACCATTGAGCCATTTCTCTAGATCCACAATGAAAACTTTTTGCTTCAAAAAGTAAATAAAATATCAACAAAGGGAACAAAATGTCAAGCAAAGAAAATAAACTCCATGGAAGGCTGTAGTGTCTTTGAGAGCATCTCTCATGGCTTTGTAAGCACAGACTGAGGTGACATTCTGCCACACTGTCCATGTCCAAGTACTTCAAGTATCCACTCTGTCTTTAAGCACTTGTTGGAGTTAAAGTGTCACTTACCCTTTGTTTTTCTAAGTTCATGTCTTGGCTGTGAAAATAATGCTACTGCCCACATCCTACTTTATAAATATCAGAAAAAGTGTCAAGATGAAAGTATAGCAACTTACAAATTGTCACTGCTATGTTTTCCATCCTCATCAATGTGCCACAGTAGCTCCGTTATCATCAATTGTCTAAAAATTTGCATAGCCTCTCAGTAAGCCAATATCTCCAGGTAACTGAAACTGAAAAAGCTTCCAAGAATGTTGAGTTTTCACATGTCCCCTATTGGAAAATGTGCATCCTAGACTATATCATAGTTCCTACATAAATGATCATCAGCTAAATCAGCAATAGCACAAATAAAGGACATGTGTGATACTGTTTTGATGTAACATTTTAATGAACTCACACCTCAGTATCATTGTTCACAATAATAGATAATATGTCTTTGGATATTGGTCTCAAACTGTGATTCCTTGCGTTTACGTGCAGACACCACCTGCCATTACTTCAAAACCTTAAAGCAAACTCAATTTCTTTATTGTTTCTGATTTGTTCATTTTCATTTAAGGAAAAAAAAACCCTCATAATCATACATCTCATAGGAATTTCACAAGAGAAACATGACTTGGAAATAAATACAAATAAATAAAAACAACTTGGAATAAATACCTTAATATTTTCAAGGGTCTATGGGTATACAAAATTCTATGTATTTACTGAGAATATATGGGTGATATGCAGTTGAAAACTGGCAAGACAATTACTAGATTGCAAATTCTACTTTTCTTCTGTGATACAAAAAAAATCAATTTTAGTGTTATTCTAAGGTCTCAGGTTATTGGTAGGTAGGTTTTTATTTGTTTCTTGTAAGAAGGTATGACCAGTTTTCTACCATATATTTAGTGACATGCACAGTCATCGCAAGGCCATGATATTCTTGGATTTCCAGAACTATACCTAAATTTGGTATTTTCAGTTATTTATTTTTTCCTACACATTTTGTTCCTTTTAATTTTCATTCTGTTTTTGGTTACTAATTTTAATTAGCTTCAATGGAGCAGGCTTATTTTAGAGTTTCTCCTATTTAATATTTTGGTTAAACCAATCTATTTTGTCCCATGTGTCTTTCCTAACTCCAGCTTATGTGTTCTATCTCCATTTTTCCTTCTTTTTTAACATATGAGTTTCCTTATCTTTATATATTCCCTGATAGAGAAAATTTTTAACACTCTTATGGGGCTCTTTCTGGTTCTATTGGCTCAACACACACTCACTCACACATAACCATACATTTTGAAAATTATATGGTAAGAAACTGATTTGAGACAGAAATTACACTATTGATTTTTCTGAAGCTGTATAAACACACTTAATAGAATGTTTTCTATTCCCTGTTGTGTCCATTCCCTAGGGTGGTCTATAGTGCCAGTGCACGGGAAAGGGAAGACAGTTTGTATCTCGCTGTTCCTAAGGTCTCAGTTCATTTCCTTACTTTATTTTACCTTCTTCAGGTTCTAGGCTTCACTGCTAATTCTGTCTCTGTTCTTGATTGTTCAGCTCCGTCTCCCTGCATAGCTGATGACAGTGTAAAGAAATATTTTTTCCACTGGTGCTTCTTGATTCAGCATGGTGCTGAATAACAGCTGCTACTGTCAGATTCTGCAGTTGGTTCTCTCCTGATTTAAAAAGAATTTTCTCACATCTTGACTTGCAGGAATAAAGTATGGTATTCTGAGAATTTCCTTCTATTGCACTACATGGATGGGCTGAGTAACTCACTGTGTTTTTTTTCCCATCATTTCCACTGTAGTATTTACAGTGGTCCATGATTATTGCACACACAGTATTAATATAGACAGTCAATATTTCCCCAGTGGCTATTATTCATCAGATTTTCTCCTTTAAAAGTTCAGCTGATCTTTCATGGCATGTTCTTATTTGGTTGAGAATTCTGTGAGATTTCATCACATTGGATGTCCCTAGGTCTCTAACAGCATAGACCTGAGTGTGCACACATGCATGTATGTCTATGTTGTATGGTTTTGCATAAGCCCTAGTTTTTATCTTAATAAGATACACATCATCACTTAAACTATCATTTAAATATCTTTTATGCTCTTTATCAAATTGTCTTATGTGTGACCACAGTTATATTCTCAATTACCATTGAGAATTAAGTTTTCATTCCCTTCCATTTACTGTTAGATGAAAATTAATATTTTTGAGCTTTGTCATAGTCATTAAAATTTGCATCATGACCAGAAATTACTGGTATATGCTTATAGAATAGGATTATTCTTGTTAGTACTAGATTCCTATTTTTATTGCTTCTCACAGGCCAAATAACATTCCCCTTAATGTTGAATATTCTAAGATTATGAAGGCATGTCTCTAATCTCTGTGTGTCCTGAGGCCTTCACCAATATTACAATACTGTATACTGTAAGTAATTAGTGCTAATGTCAGAAATGTTAAAGCTTTCTTCTTATATAGTCTATGCTGACATTTATTCCTAACCTCTAGGGACCAATATGATTAGCCAATTAAGAGTTCTTGAGATTATTAATATTTTTCATCCATTTTTATTAGAAAAATGGATGTACTCATAATTAAATAGAATCAGGCCCAACCACAGAATGGACTTCTGGAATCTGGCAATCAAAATATTTTTCTTATCACAAACTACAACTGGAATTCTGGGAAATTTCTCTCTTCTTCTCTACTATGTAATCTACTCTATAGAACATACATTAAAGCCAACAGACTTGATTATCATGCATCTAATGGCAGCCAATGCCTTGCTGGTTCTCTCTGCAGGAGTGCCTAACACAATGGCAGCTTTTGACTTGACACACTTATTAAATGATTTGGATGTAGGCTAATTTTGTATATTCAAAGAGTTGGCCGGAGTATATCCATTGGCACCACCTGTCTCTTGAGTGTCTTCCAGGCCATCACCATCAGTCACCGGGAATCTTGTTACAAAGGTCAAAAAGTCAAAGCTGCAAAGTACATTGGCTGCTACATTTCCCTTCTCTGGGTCTTGCACATGTTTATAAATTTCATTTTCTTTGTGGAAATATTTATCAAAAGGAACAGCAAAAACATGACAAGAAATCTAGATTTGAAGTACTGCTCCATTGTAACGAGAAATGATTTCAATGACTTACTCTACGCAGCATTGGTGGTGTGTCCTGAAGTCTTCTCTTCTATGCTCATCACCTGGTCCAGTGGTTCCATGATTGTGGTTCTATACAGACACAAGCAGAGGGTTCAACACATCCACAGCTTTCATGTTTCCAGCAGGAACTCCCCTGAGTCCAGAGCTACCCAGAACATTCTGGGCCTCATGTCTACCTTTCTGGCTTTTTATACTCTTTCTTCCATTTTACAAGGCTTTGTTGCTTTTCTGCATAATAACAGTTGGTGGCTGCTGAGCATCACTCGCCTCACTTCCCTGTGTTTTCCCATGCTTGCTCCCTTTGTTCTGATGAGTCATTACTCTTTTATGCCCAGACACAGTTTAGTCTGGATAAGGAATAAAATATCCTAATCTTATTTTAAGTATTCGAATGATACTTTCCACTTTATATTCAGTTGTTCCCTCACACTCTTTCTTAAAAGTTTAAAACAAAACAGAATTAAATGAATAAAACCATTTTTATATATTAGCTGAAATAATTATGGGAGCTTGTTGGATGATTGAATCAGCAGCCTACATGACCTCATCCCTTTGCCCACCTGATGGGCAAAGGAACCAGAAAAAAAAACTGTCAATGAAACTAACCTTCTTCTGTGTTACATCTCTTCAGCATGTCTTGACTGCTTAGTGATTTCACAGACAGTTTGTGGGACCTACATTCTAACAGCAAGGAACACTGAAACCATGGATGGCTGTGAACTTTTTCTTCATCACAATTGCTCCAATTCCAGTAAAAAAAAAAAAAAAAAAAAAGTAATTCCTTTCATCTGTACAAAATTAAGATGAATGATATTTTTTTATTTCATCTTGGATTTTGTATGCTACCATTTTACTAAGAATTTGCCACCATCAGAGATTGGATAGTAAATTTCCATTTCTGTTTGATTTGTCTTTATCTGGTTGGACAACATGGATATAATGGCTTCATCAAAAAAAAAAAAAAAAACTTTGAAGAAATTTGTAAACCATTATAAATATTAATTTTGTGATTTCTCAGAATGTTAGAAGTGAAACTGCTATTTGAGTCAGGTATTATACTCCTGAACAGATACCCAGAGAACTCTACGTCATACCACTGGGATATTTGCACATCGATGATCATTGTTGCTCTATTTACTATAGAAATGAAATGGAGCACACCTACATATTGATAAATGGATTAATCAAATATGAGATTTATGTTCCTATGTAAATTGGAGTATAATTAAAATATAGTGGAAGATGAAATCACAAACTGTGTAGAAAATTTGATGGAATTATGGATAATATTAAGTCAGGTCACCAAATCTAAGAATAAAATAATTACATATACACATGGTCATATGCATATCTACCATGTAATGTCTACTTGTGTATATGCTAATGGAAATAAGTAGTACTCCAGTATGACATTTACAAAGGAGAACAAGAAAAGCAATGTTAGGTGATGGGTAGGTAAAAGGATCCATGAGTTATAATATTAAGATAATTTTTTTCTATTTTAAACACCTTGATTTTGTTTTTCTACTTTTCTGGACTATACAGCCATAAAAATGCAATTGCAAGTGACACTGTAAAACCACATCCAAAGCTCCATGCCTTCATCATGATTATTCTTACTGTACCAGTGTTCATAGAGATGGACAGATTTTTGGTATAGACTATTCCTCTTTTAAGTGGCTATTTCTTTTGTTTTGTTGTTTGTGTTTTTGTTTGTTTTTTTTTTCTCTTTTTTATTATTATTGTTTTCCTTTTTTTTTTTTTTACACTCCAGATTTTATTCCCCTCCCGGTCCACCCTCCGACTGTTCCACATTCCATACCTCCTCCCCACCCACCCATCCATGAGGATGTCCCCACCCCACCCCCAACCCACAAGACCTCTAAACTCCCTAAGGCCTCCAGTCTCTTGAGGGGTAGGTGCATCTTCTCTGACTGAACCCAGACCCAGCAGTCCTCTACTGTATATATATTGGGGACTTCATATCAGCTGGTGCATGCTGCCTGGTTGGTGATCCAGTGTTTGAGAGATCTCAGGGGTCCAGGTTCATTGAGACTGCTGGTCCTCCTACAGACAGGGTCACACTCCTCCTCAGCTTCTTCCAGCTTTCCTTCAACCACAGGGTCAGCAGTTTCTGTCCATTGGTTGGGTGCAAATATTTATATCTGACTCTTTCAGCTGCTTGTTGGGTCTTTTGGAGGGCAGTCATGATAGGTCCCTTTTTGTGAGTGTTCCATAGCCTCAGTAATACTGTCAGGCCTCTGAGCCTCCCTTTGAGCTGGATCCCAATTTGGGCCTGTCACTAGACCTTCTTTTTCTCAGGTTCTTCTCCATTTCCATGCCTGCATTTCTTTCAGACAGGAATAATTATGGGTCAGTGTTGAAGTAATTATTTAAAACGGGCTCTGCCTCAGGCTGACTATCTAAGCTGCAGCCACTCTGCGTAGCCCAGCCGCCATGTTTCTCGGCCAGAGGCCATGTGTGTGCTGCAGCTAGAACCAGCCACCAGAAACACCAGCCCTGCCACCCACTAGATGCCAGCATGAAAGATGGCTCTGTCAATCTTCCACATTGTCTTCGCAAGGCAGGCATTGCCCAGACCATTCCACCATCCATTCGGGCTCAGTAAGAGAATGAGACTCTAATTCTTATAGATTAATCAAAGGCTTTATATGTTTGATAATGATTAATAACAAGATGCCCATACAAAGAGAGTTGTATCTCAATTAGCTAACCTACTTATAAGTTTATAAGTTGTTCCCCACGAGTGCTCTCCATACCTGTGTGGTTCTCCATCCTCCTCCTCTCTCTCTCTCTCTCTCTCTCTCTCTCTCTCTCTCTCTCTCTCTCCTCTCTCTCCTCCTCCTCCTCCTCCTCCTCCTTTTTTCTCTTCCTCTCCTAACTCCTCCTCTTCCTTTTCCTCTTCTAACTCCTCCCACCTTAGCTCCTCCTACAGGTCAGAGTTTTGACTGTGGGATAGCAACCCCATCCCTCATTAGATGACCTGTTTTTCGGCTGGAGGTGAACTTTACAAATTCCCTCTCCCCACTGTAGGGCATTTCATCTAGGGTCCCTCCCTTTGAGTCCTGAGAGTCTCTCCCCTCCTAGGTCTCCAGTACATTCTAGAGGGTCTCCCCAACCTTCTACCTACCGATGTTGCCTGTTTCCATTCTTTCTGCTGGCTCTCAGGGCTTCAGTTCTTTTCCCCACACAATACCAGATCATATTCCCTTCTCCCCGTACCCCCATCCCCTTTGTCTACCAGGTCCCTCATTCCCTCCCCCCTTGTGGATGCTTTCTTCTCCCTCCCAAGTGGGACTTAGATGTCCTCACTTGAGCCCTTCAGCTTGATGACCTTTTTGAGTTCTGTAGACTGTGTCTTGGGTATTCTGTACTTTTTTTTTTGGACAATATCCCTTTATTAGTGAGTACATACCATGCATGTCCTTTGGGTCTGAGTTACCTCACTCAGAATGATACTTTATAATTCCATCCATTAGCCTGAAAAATTCAGCATGTCCTTGTTCTTTATAGCTGAGTAGTATTCCATTGTGTAAGTGAATCACATTTTCTATATCCATTCTTCTGTCCTGGGACAACCAGGTTGTTTCCAGCTTCTGGCTATCACAAATAATCTTATTATGAATGTGTTCCCCTGTGGCATTGTGGGGCATCTTTTGAGTATATTACCAAGAGTGGTATTGCTGGTTCTTCAGGTAGATCTATTTCCAATTTTCTGAGGAACCTCCAGATTGATTTCCAGTTGTACAAGTTTACAATTCCATTGGCAATGGAGGAATGTTCCTCTTTCTCCACATTCTCGACAACATGTGTTGTCACCTGGGGTTTTAATCTTAAGCATTCTGATTGCTATACCGTGGAATCTCAGGGTCATTTTGATTTTCATTTCTCTGATCACTAAGTACTTTGAGCATTTCTTTAGGTGCTTCTCAGCCATTCGAGATTCCTCTGTTGTGAATTTTCTGTTTAGTTCTATACACCATTTTTTGATTCAGTTGTTTGGGTTTTTAGGAGATTAGCTTCATGAGTTCTTTATATATTTTGGATATTAGCCCTCTATTGGATATGAGGTTAGTGAAAAAATTTTCCCAATATGTAGGTTGCCAATTTGTCGTATTGACTATGTTCTTTGCCTTACAGAAGCTTTCCAGTTTCCTACGGTCCCATTTATCAATTCTTGATCTTACAGCGTGAACCCTTAGAATTCTGTTTAGGAAATTTCCCCTGTGCTAATGAGTTCAAGGCTCTTTCCCATTTTGTCTTCCATTAGATTGAGTGTATCTGGTTTTATGTTGAGGTCCTTGATCCACTTGGACTTGAGCTTTGTGCAAGGTGACAAATGTGGGTCTATTTTCATTTTTCTACATACAGACAGCCAATTAGAACTGATTTTCATTTAAAATATTATAGGATCATAATATTTCCAAAGATTTAGGAATGCTTCCACCTATAGTCATCGGTTAATGTAATGCATCACACAGATAGACAAGACAAAAATCAATTTATTATCGTATCTGACGTGATATTTTTTCTTTTAATAACACTTTGCTGAAAATAGATTCTATTCTTATAATAAGTACTGATTACAGCTTCTATTCCCTCTTTTCCTCCCAATTCTTCAGGTCTCATGGAGATCCACTCCCTTTCTGACATTAAAAATGAACATGTTTCAAAGACATAACACCAAACAAAACAAAATTAGATACAACAGGTTAAAAACATCACATCAAATTTGGACAAAGCAAACCAGCAAAAGGAAATGAGCCCAAGACATGAGGAGCAAAGAATTTGGAGGAGAATACAGAGAATATAGGAATTATCAAAGGTATTTGATTTGGGAGGAGGCACAAAACAAGATGAAAGACACAGATAGTTGACACTGGCCTGAAGGATAGGAAGGTTGCTGTTAAGGAGCCTGAATTAATGAAAACACAGTCAGTCAAAGAGTTTCTAGTGTAGAAAATGGATACAATAGAGATTATAGAAATATGGTGGTGTACAGTGGATTTCTAACTGTCAGAGTTGTAGAGTTATCATGGATGTAGACAATGCTTTTACAATATGTGTAAACTCTGAAAACTTTTCTGACCCTAGATATTTATCTACATTAAAAGCATTTTCAAGGCTTCAGGGAGGATATTACACAAATACCAGTAACTTTGAAAGTCCTACCACATTAAGTTTTACACACCATAATACTGTCACGTGCCTCATGATCTTCCTGATGTTTAGATGTTGGGTTTAGAGTTGAGTGATGTAATCTCTGAGACTTTTCTTGACCCTATGTGATGAGGCTGATTATTTTGTGTAGTTAATATGTTATAATAATGAAGACCTAACATTAGGTGGATACCATGCTATGCTAAGTTCTCCTCTTCTAAGCATCAATACATGACTCTCCACATGGTCTGAAGTTGTATACTATTCTCAATAATCTGAAAATTTTGCCAAATGCTATTTTCACATTTAATAAAAATCCCAATGAAAACACCTATATCACTCTTCAAAGAAATAAATGAAGATAATTGTAAAATTTGTATGGCATCTAAAAGACCCTAGATAGCAACAATATGGAATTGGCACAAACACACACACACACATACACACACACAACATTTCCCTGCCTGGTTGCTAGTCTGATACCTTCAAATACTAAAAGGTTCTTCATTAACCACTGGTTTCAATTAAATGCCATCTGGAAACAATTAGTGCATCAAGAATCCTTCAGAATGATCATGCCAGTCAGGAACTTCTGAAGTATCCATCCTCAAAGAATGAGTCCTGGTTTTTCATGTTGTTTAGTGTGACAAAAAAAAGACAATCAACATTGTTAGATGGTATAGCCCATATTGGGTAAAACAATCTAATGGATAACAATTGTAATATACAAATAACAATGGATCTAAAGCATATTTGGTTAATGGTGAAGACTAACCATCAAACTCTAAGATTTTAATCTCAGTGATAATTTTGCATGCATGTCCACATAGACATATGGTCAAGTGTAGGAATCCCTATTGACCAGGCTTTCCCCAAGGGCCCAATGTATAGAGAGGGGACATAGCTTCTTCTCTACAACCAGGAATATGCTTGGCAGAGGCAGTAGTGGATAGGCCATGGAGAAGCTGCAGCTTCTGATGCTGAGAACCAAAGTCTTCCACTCTAAGTGACTAAGGTTAAGTCCCAAGACTGCTGTGGGATTGATCTCTGATGATGTCTCTGAGATATCCTGTGTTCTCCTTGTGATGCATTGTTTTATTCAGCCTCCTAGTGACTTTTTTCTCATTGGATGATAATCTATTATTATATCATCAATATCTTCATTTCTCCTTTCAGGAAAATTGTAATTAAGATGTTATACAGTTTAATATACTTGTTTGGAATGAGACATACTTTGTGAAAAACATTCTGACCCCACACTTTAATTCCTTATCTTCTAATCTCCTGCTTCTCCCTCTTTCATGACCTTGACACTGAAGTATTCTGCTGGGAAGGTCACTCAGATGAACATAGAAGAATGCACATATATACAAAAACAAATGCAAACAAGAAATTAAAAGAAAAATCACATCATTTTTAAAACTACCATGAAGAATTTTTATATATTATCCATAGTTGTATTTTCTAATTTCATAAAATTCTTTTGAAACTTCAGATGTGTATATAATTAAATATTAGCATATATTATATATATGGTGTCCCATTTGTTCACTCCATCTCCTACTTGGATTCCCTTTAACATATTCTCTCCTTAATGTTGTATCCTTTCACTTTTCTTTTTGATAACCCACTAAGTCTCAATAATGCTGTCCATAAGGCCAAGACTGTAGGATCATCCACTAGAACTGTGAAACCTACCACTTTCTACAAAGTCTAAAGGAAATGATGTCCCCTACCCAAGCAGCTAAAAACTGCAAATAACTTAACAGTGAATGGATGGATCTCAACAGCATCTCCCTCATATGTACTTGGAACTATTTCAGAAAATTCTATTTTTACTTTACCTGTCTATATAAGTACCTACAGTTTGTGTCATGCGCATGTAATTCCCACTGAATCCAGAAGAGGGCATTAGATTATGTAGAACTGGAGTTATATGTAAATGCGAGCCATCTATGTGGGTGCTGTAAATGAAACCTTGGTCCTCTGCAAAAGCAGCAAATGATCTTAACTAAACATCCATCTCTATATTCCTTATACATTGTTATTTATCATAGTTTATTGTTCTTATATTCACTGACCCATTCATTTTTAATGATGGAAATGTAATGTGTAGCATAAAACACAATTTTCCTAAATATATCTAACATGTTTAACCTTTCATGAATGACACACCAAGTAAGGTTTGTATTTTAAATTTATATTAATTACTGTTCTTTATAATTAATACTTTAATGTATTTTTATGTGTTTTAGTGCTTGCCTGCATGTAAGTACATACATGGCATGCATGCCAAGAACTCACAGAGGCTGAAAAGGACATCAGAATTCTTGGAACTGCAATAACAGATGGTTGTGAGCCAGCATAAGTGTTCTGGGAATCAAACCCAGATCCTATGAGAGACATCCAGTGCTCTTATCCATTGAGCCACCTCTCCAGCACCCATATTAGTTAATTTTCTATACTTGTGGCAAAAATACCTAAAAGGTCAATTTCATGGGAAATTTATTTTGGTTCATGATACTAGAGGTGCAGGACAAATTTCCTTGACTCAATGTGCTTTGGGAGAATATCAAGACAGTAGGAGTGTGTGGTGGAGGAGTTTCCTCAGCTCTTTATAGGTAGGAAATTATAAGTAGAAGAGAGTAGTAGGTACCAGGTTTAATGTCCACAGACATTGCACGTTGTCCTGTGAAAGCTATGAGGCAGATAGCTTTCTCATATATAGTAATACTTATCATTTTCAGCTGAAGACAAACATTCAAATTATGTGCCTTTGGGTGATGGTTAATATTCTAACCACAATAGGATTGACGTGCTATTTATTATGAACATCATGGTAATTTTAGTTGCTAATTTCCCCTTTCAAGCATGATCAGTTTTAGGATTGCAAGTAGCATAAGAACACACATACTATAATTAATGAAAAAGAGGACAAGAATTTGAAAGTAAACTAAGAGGGGTACATGTGAGGCTTAAGAGGAAAGAAAAGGAAAGAGTAAAATGATTTAATTATATTAAAAACTCAAAAGAAAATTAGTAATTATTAGTAATAACTTCCTATTCACTTCTTACCACTTTATTCTGATTACCACTTTTAATCTTATTATAGCAAATTAATGTTATTATATGCCACATTACATCATTCCAAAGTGGGGATTATCCCCGGATTTAAGAACAACTTTATACACACACACACACACACACACACACACACATACACACACACACACACACATATCCTGAGCCACTCTCCTCTTGATGTTTTTGGCTAACGACCTTTGCACTCAGTTCTCTCTTTATGATGGTGTTCAAATTGTCAGAGAGACAAAGGTTTACCTCTGTTTGAAGAAGGGTTACATACATATAGACGTAGATGTAGACATAGACACAGACATAGACATTAAGACTGACTGCTTGGTATTGGATAATTGAAGAATTCATCCCTAGGAAAACCTGAATTATTTCCCTTTCTTCATTTTTTGCCTTCATTGGTTTCCTGAAGGTTTTCTTTTCCTTTTCTCTCATTCTCTCATGAAATGAGTAGTGAAGGAAATGTTTCATGAATTTCCCATTGAAAAATATATGTGGTAGAAAATTTCTGTGTTAGGGTTACTCTTCTTCAGAGGCACATTTGCCTATTAAGTGCCCACATTCTTCTAATTAACCCTCATTCTTTAAGATATCAGTATAGGCTACCTGGCTCCCCATACTAGCAAATTTGAGAGGGATAGTTTCTTTAGTCTTCTATCACTGTCTATCTGGCATGAGGAGACATTAGTTCACAAATCACCAAGAGAGTTCTTCCATACTTGGCATTCAAGGAGGGACAGAATTGTGCCAAAGATAAATATGATGAACTGCTGCATTTCCCAGCTGAAATGGAAGCTAACCAATCTGATTAAGTCTAACAGTCAGGAAATCAAGATGTGGCCATCCTTCCACACTGACAACAAATGCTTGTATTCTCATAGTCACACTTGTGTTGCCACACCACAATAAGAATTTTTTTGGTTGGTTGGTTGGTTGGTTGGTTGGTTTTTGTTTTGGGGTTTGTTTGTTTTTTGTTTGTTTGTTTGTTTTGTCCTTTTTTTATTGGATATTTTCTTTATTTACATTTTAAATGTTAACCTCTTTCCTTGTTCCCCTCCAGAAACCCCCTATCCCACCCCCCCACCTCTGCTTCTATGAGGGTATTCCCCCACCCATCCACCTACTCCTGCCTCACTGCCATAGCATTCCTTTACACTGAGGCATCAAGCCTTCACAGAACCAAGGGCCTCTCCTCCCACTGATGCCTGACAAGGCCATCCTCTGCTACATATGTGACTGGAGCCATAGGTTCCCTCCAAGTGTACTCCTTGGTTGGTGGTTTAGTCCCTGGGATCTCTCAGGAGTCTGGTTGGTTAATATTATTGTTCTTTCTATGGGGATGCAAATCTCTTGGGCTCCTTCAGTTCTTTCTCTAACATCTCCATTGGGGACCCCATTGGGGACCCAGTGCTCAGTCCAATGGTTAGCTGTGGATGCCTCTGTATTTCTCAGGCTCTGACAGAACCTCTCAGGAGACAGCTATATCAGGCTCCTGTCAGCATGCACTTCTTGGCAATCCACAGTAGTGCCTGGGTTTGGTGACTGTATATAGGGTGGATCCTCAGGTGGGACAGTCTTTGAATGGCCTTTCCTTTGGTCTGTTCCACACTTTGTCTCCTTATTTGCTCCTGTGAGTATTTTATTCCCCTCTCTAAGAAGGAGCAAAGCACCCACACTTTGGTCTTCCTTCTTCTTGAGCTTCATGTGGTCTGTGAATTGTATCTTGTGTATTAAGAGCATTTGAGATAATATCCACTGATCAGTGAGTGCATACCATTTGTCTTCTTCTGTGATTGGGTTTCCTTACTCCCTGTTTCCAGCTTCTGGCTATCGCAAATAAGCCTGCTACGAACATAGCAGAACACGCTCCCCTGTGACATGATGGGACATCTTTTGGGTATAGTCCCAAAGTGATATTGCTGGGTCTACAGGTAGATATATTTCCGATTTTCTTACAAACTTCCAGATTGTTTTCCAGAGTATACCAGGAGGGTGACCCTGTAGGAGGACCAGCAATCTCAACTAATCTGAAACCCTGAGATCTCGCAAACACTGAACCACCAAAAAAGGCATAATGCACCAGCTGATAAGAGGCCCCCAATACATATATAGCAGAGGACTGCTGGATCTGTGTTCAATCAGAGACGATGCACCTAACCCTCAATAGACTGGAGGTCCTAGGGAGGTTAGAGATCAGGTGAGGGATGGGACTAGGGGATGGGGCAGCCCCGTGGAGATGTGGGTGAGGGGTGGGGAGGTGGGGAGAGGGTTGTAGGTATGGGATGTGGAACAGTCAGAGGGTGGATGGGAGAGGGGGGAATAAAATCTGGAGTGTATATAAATAAATAAATAAATAAATAAATAAGAAAAAGCAAACATGACAAGAAAAAAAGTATATTTGGAGTATATTCTCCCAGTCCAAGGCCATTTCATTAGCCATGTGTGACTGACAGGCAGCATCCATGTCTTTGACATTGTCATGACTGGGATGCTGGATGCTACAGCTGCATAGAGCACAGACACATTACACTTGAGTCCTGATCTTGGATAGGCATCAGAAGCTGATTCTAATGCTCCACATTAAGGGCAGGGTGATGTGCAGTATCCCAAAATGAAGAGGGATCTAACGTTGATGGGTTCATCTCACCCTAGCTCAGATTTTAAGCATGCCTATTTTTTCATATTCTTTTAACTGTTTTATCCAAGTCCAATCATATTTTTTAATAGAGGCAGCAGAATTTAATAGTTCCTTCTTTTGCTTGCTCAAACAAGATTTAATTGTACAATGTTAAATTTTGCATTTTATTATATATATTATATATATATATATATATATATATATATATGTGTGTGTGTGTGTGTGTGTGTGTGTGTGTGTGTGTGTGGTGTGTGTGTGTTTGGAAAATTATCACAATACTAGGCAGAAATAATTATTAATTAGTTTAAATAAAAAAGCCTCTGTCGGGGGACACTCCCAGGAATCTCAAAGTTGAAAACAATTGACTGACCATGCAGGCTTTTCTGCACAAATTTTTACAGTTTACTTCCCTCCCTCCAAAGTAACTATATAAATAAACTGACTTTTGACATACTACCAATGCAGCAGACTAAACTGGGAACTATGCATGCAACAAGGACACATGGAATGAACATTCCCTATTCAAAGCATAATAGGATCCCATAACATGAATATTATATTAACATTTATTTTTATAGTGACTGTATGCAGGCTAGATTAACTTGTAATTTTAATCTCATGGTAGTTATGCTTGTATATTTCCCCTTTAGAATATGCTCAGTTTATGCCTAAAGTATTTCTCATTTGATAAGGAGTAATAAAAATTAATTCATAACTATTCCCTCAGATTGATCAACAGACTGGAAAGCAACAAGCACTTCTCCTGATATCCCCATATAGGTCAAGATTCGTCAATGTAGAAGACATTCTAATACACATCAGTTTGCAATCTCTTCCATGGTGTCACAACTTCCATCATATCTGATATTAGAAGCCCCCATTCCAAAGAACCAGCACTTCTATTTTTATACATTTTGTATTTAGCCTTCTTTATAACTGTTATTCTTTGAAGGGCTCAATAATTGATTGAGAGTATGTGAACTCTTGTAGTGGAGCTAAGTATGAATCACAGCAGCCACATAACGGATCACAACCATCCATGACTCCAATCCCACAGCATCTCACAGACTGCTTTGAATTCCACCACACTGTCCATGAGCTTGCATATATATATATATATATATATATAGAAAGCAAAACATGGAGACATGTAAAATAAATAATAGGTAGTCCAAAATCAGAAATGTTCAATAGGGTGGTGGATTTTTTATTGTTGTTATTAATAATCTTTTTGGGGTGGTTTGAATAGGTATGGCCCCATAAACTCATGTGTTTAAATGCTTGGCCAATGGAGACTGGCACTATTAAGAGGGGTGGACTTTTTGGAGTAGCTATGGCCTCGTTGGAAGAAGTTTGTCATTATAGTGGTGGGCTTTCATATCTCCTATGCTCAAACTCTACCCAGTGTGAAACACAGTCTTTTCCTTTGGCCTGAAGATCAAGATGTAGAACTCTCAACTCTTTCTCTAGCAGATGTCTACCTGGACACTGCCATGCTTCCTGCCATGATAATAATGAACTAAACAACTGAAGCTGTAATTAAATAATATTCTTTATAAGAATGGCTATTGGCATGGCGTATCTTTAAAGCAATGGAAACCTTAACCAAGACAACCTCCATTTCTAATCATTTTAAATGTAAATGCTCATTTAAATATGAAAAATAACGTCCCCAATTCCCACTTTCACATTTTACCAATGCTGGTCATAAACCTTCAGCATATGAGAAACAAAATGTCTAATGATACTCTAATTTTTGTGTGGTGTCCAATACCAGCAAACTTTAATTGTGCCCCACTGTTACCTTTGTCTTAGACACTGTCCATAACTATTCATTTTATCAGAATTAGCTTGGTGCTCCTTTCTTCCTTCAGGGCAATGGCATAGCAGTAAATCAGGATTGATTAAGTCTTGTCTGTATAACAGATCAATAAATAATAACCAAAATGTATAAATTCTCACAATAATCTGAAGCCCTGTGGAGATCTAATGACAATTTCACAGGGTCATACATCAGATGTCCTACATATCAGCTATATGCACTATGATTCATAAGAATAGTAAAGGTAAAATTAAGAAGTAACAAGAAAATAACTTTTTATTTATAGGTTACCAGAACATGATGAAGCATTAGGGAGTTTGAGGATCTAAACTGAAACAATCAACAGCAATTGACCTGATGAACATATTCCAAAGATTTTTGAGAGATATTATTCCTATATCATGGAGGTGATGTGATGGTGTCATACTGAATACAAAGTAGTATACACAGTACATGTTTTAGAGTGTTCTGAATTCACAAGTCTCAATATACTCAAGAACTGTAGAGCTGAAAAACCCCTAATATAGTGTCTAATAAGCAGAAAGGGGCAGAGTGCTGAGAAGCATTCACTCATGGCCACATAGGCATTGGCCATCCATGTATCTGCTCCATCATGGAAAGAAAAATACATCATTAAGATGACAGAGGTTATATAAAAAGCCACAAAGCTGCTCAGTAGGGTAAAATCCTTTGTGTGGCTTTCTTCTCAGGGAATGATGGGGTAGACAGAGATCTATGGATATGCTTGACCCTCTGCTTACGTCTGAACAAGATCAATACCATGGATCCACTGGTCTACACCATGAGTCCCAAATATATGATATCATGGGAGGCCAATAAGATCACATATAAAGTGTAAAAGTATTTGGAAATCTTGACTATTAAACAATACACAAATGGTCTAAATTCCGTAAGATTGCTTTTATATCTCATGTCAGCCACTATCACAATCATGAAGCTATTTACAAGTAAACACAGAGTCCAACACAGGCCCAAGGAAGGACCAATGTGCTTTGGGGATCGGGCCTTGAGCTGTGCCTACTTGGAATTACTGGGTCTCATAGTGATGGCCTGAAAAACACTCAACAAGGATGTGGAGCCTAGAGATACTCCTCTGGCAATTCTATGAAAATAAACCCTGAAATATACAGAGGCGGATACTCACAGCTAACCATTGAACTGATCAAGAGGTTCTCAATGGAGGAGTGAGAGAGAAGACTGAAGGAGCTGAAAGGATTTGCTGCCCCATGGAGAGAGCAACAATACCAACCAACCAGAGCTCCCAGGGTCTAAACCACCAGCCTGGGAGCACTTAGAGAGGGATCCATGCTCCAGCTGTATGTGTAATGGAGGATGACCCTGTCAAGTATAGGTGGGAGAGGAGATTCTTGGTTCCATGAAGGCTGGACGCCATGTGTGGGGGAATTTGAGGGTCAGAAGGTGGATATGGAGGGGTAGGTAGCGGCACATCTGAAGAGAAGCAGGAGGAGGGGCGATGGGATAGTGGGTTCTTGGGGTGGATGGGGAAAGGGGATCACATCTGAAATGTAAACAAAATATCCAATAAAAAAAGATGTAAATGAACTACACATACAGTTAAAAAAAAAAAAAAAAAAAAAAACTCAAAAAGCAGCTCGACATCATCCATCATCCAAAATCCAGGGGACCTGGTGCCTTCTTCAGACCTCCATGAGCATCAGGCATAAACATGGTGCACATATATATATGCAGGCAAAAATACTCCATGTTAAATCCAGGTTCAGTTCCTATTCCCCCATGATAGCTCTCAATTGTCTAGAACTCTGGTTTTAGGGGATCTGATATCCTCTCCTGATGCCCATAGGTATTCATGTGGAATGCATATATATGTATAAGCAAAACATTAATGGGTGTCACATGAAATGGGTTACACATAACACAAAACTTTTGTGTGTGCTATCAGCATGCTGACATTGGGTAATTTATAAAGAACCCAATGGCATTAGTCATAACACTCGCTACTAGACATGCTTAATATCAGTGGCCCAATGAATTACATCTTGTTCCAGCATATTTCATTCTTCAAAACTGATATTTTGTTATTATGTTCTTAATAGTAGATGGAGCAAAAGCTCTCTACTAGTTTGCTGTATAAGGATGAGACTGTAAGTAGGACTCAGTCTTCTTGAAGTTATTTACCTCAAATTTTAACTAATATTTTCTCCATAGGTATCTTATGAAATGCTGGCAATGAATCTGGTTCAGTCAGTAATGTGCTTTCTGAGTAAATATGGGAATCTTAGTGGGGATCCCAAATGCCTCTATTGAAGATTTGTGTGCACCATGTGCCTGTAACTCCAGGTATTCAGAAAATGATGGTTTCTAGGATCTCAGTAGCCAAATGTAGAGCTCTAGATTCAATAGATACTTTATCTTAAGCAAGACTGAGAATGAGAGAGTAAGACACTTGGCTTCAACCTCTAGCCTCCACATGCATTTAAACTGAGGAAATTATACACACACACACACACACACACACACACACACGCATGTGCACACACCATATATGCACACAAATGCACTTATAAAGCTGGATATGGATGAAATATGAAGCCAACATTAGATCAAACCCAGCAGTATCAATTCCTGCCTTGAGTAAAGCCCTTGACAAGAGCTGACCCTGGGTATTACTTTTTAGTAACAAGGGACAAGAGGCTGAGGTGAATACTTTACATATCAAAATGGACCTGGCCTCCAAGATCTCAGTTCCTACCTAGCATACCCTGCCCCCAACTCTGCACTTTGCAGTTCAGTGGCTGGGCTGCCCTTCTCCCAGAGGTTCTTCCTGTATACAGTCCAGATATTTTGATCTTTGTGTCTCTGTGTCTCTGTGTCTCTGTAGACCTCATTCCTTCCTCCTCCCCCTCTCTCTTCCTCCTTTTCTTCCTCCTTCTCTCCCTCCCCACCTTTCTCTTCTTCTCTTTTCTCTCTTCCCCTGAGCCCTTTCTTTCTTTCTCCCACACCCCCTCCCCATGGTCCCTTCAGTGGTCTTGGTCCTTGGTGCCAGTAATTCACTTTAGAGCAGCTTCCCAATAAAACTGCATTTACTATCATCTACTCTGGCTTCAATTGGCCCATTTTGACAGCAGTCAAATAGCTTAACAGTTATATCATGGGGTCAATGCTATCAGCCTGCACTGCAAAATCAACTAAATAGAATGTGAACCATCCATGAATAACTGTTCAATTGGTATTAGGAGTTAGAACTGTCAGTTGAATTCTTTCATTGTTTTTTTTCTCTCCTTTGGAAGACACCTGATAAGTACATACCATATCTCTGCTCACTAGGGGCAACCCACGATTTCTGCCATCTGTCTTTATTTTCTCCTTTCAACTTTGGTACTCTCAGACGACTCAGTTAGAAGAGGAATCATATATATGTATATATGTACATATGTATATATACATATATATGACATATCGTGTAATATAATATATTATGTATGTATATACATGCTATACACACATACATTGTATAATTAATATATGTGTATAATATATGTAATATAATATGTACATATTAGTATATTATATATAACATATATATGTGATATATAATATATATATATATATATATATATATATAGAGAGAGAGAGAGAGAGAGAGAGAGAGAGAGAGAGTGTATGTGTATGTGTGTGTTTTGAAGACAATAGTTCTACATGCAGCCCTTGCTGTCCTGGAACTTGCTGTGTAGACTAGGTTTGGCTCAAACTCAATTCAGGGACTTGTCTGCCTCTGCATCCCAAGTACTGGGATTATGTTGCATGCCTGGCTTTGATGTAAATTTTAAAATGATTGATGGTGCAGAATAAAGAAATATCTGAATTATATTCTGTTAATAATTAGATCTCATTCTTTTCTTGCCTACTGAGTATTCCTTTGGATAATTTTCAAACTTTTAATAGTTGTCCCAATTTCTTCTGCAATTTTTAGTAGAAAGTTGTAATTCTGAATTGTTGGTCCTCAATCACTTGTCCAACATATGTTTAGCAAATGTGTCATCAACCTATGTATGTACCATCGCTGCTGGGACAGGTGAAGCAATAATCAGTTTCCAGTAAGTTTGGGTTTCACATAGCTGAGCTGCTTACTTTCCACACCTGTATACAAGCGTCACTGTTACCCAGCATGCTGATGACAAATGCCATTTGGTAAGTTTTTATACTTTTAGAAATATAAATGTCAGATGTACACTAGGATTAGATCACCAAAAACAGCAAAACAAACAAACAAACAAACAAACAAACAAAAAACATCTATGTGTATGTATACACACATAAGTGTACATACTTGTATGTGTGTATGCATGTGTGTTGTAGATTTCTCTGGTGCTGTTTGTATTTTTATTTTGATGCTAATTCTGCTTCCCCAAGAGGGGCTGCCCAAAACAAGGAGTGAATCTTGTATTCAGGTGACTTCATGTGAAACTTTTCCCCATATTAACTTGTAAAATAAAGGCTAGAGCAGTTGATTGGGCAGTAGAAGGGAAGGTGGCCTGAAACGTCTTAGGGAGAATGAGGAGAGGATGGAGAGAGAGGAAGACAGAAGAAGAGGAGATGGAAGGAAAACAGAACAGATGCACATGACCTGGAGAAACCGAAAGTTTTAAGGGATCTCATAGCTGGAAAATATAGTAGTGTAGTGGTAGATCTGACCAATCTAGGTATGAAGCTTGTAGTTATAGTAATTAAGTTGTGTTTTCCTTGCATGGGCTTATTTGGGTTGGAGATTTTATTGCAACATATGTGGGTGTGCCCATGTGTGAACTATGTCATGGACCAATATCCTCCAAATTAAAACAACCACTGCCTCCAGGAATGGAGGTACCAAAGATTCTGGAGGTAAAACGTTTCAGAAATATAAAAAATCTGAAACATTCAAGAATCATGAGGGACTCTCCACAGGTTATAGAACCAGTTTTTTTTGTTTTTTGTTTTTTGTTTTTTTTTTTTTTTAACTGTTGAGCTCTCCTGCAATCTTTTTTTTTTTTTTTTAATTTTTATTTTCAGCAAATCAAAAAAATTTAAAAAGCATTCAAACAGAATAAAATGAAAATAAACAAACAAGCAAAATACCAAGGGTCAGATATACTTATACAAGAATTCTATAGAGCCTTCAAACAAGCAACACTTTTTGAGTTATGTTTAAAAAAATTCAGAACCACAATAAGCTCCTTCACAAAGCAAATAATATTGAAATAGTGAAATCAAGTGTAAACCCAACAAAAATATATAAATTATAGTCCAGTATCCCTCATGAATATACATACAAAAATTCTCAATGAAGTAGTTGCAAACTGAATACAAGAGATATAAAAAAATAATATTCCATGAATAACTGAACAACTGTTTTTTTTTAGAAGACCATACTCCATATACAGGCTGCATGTTTTGGGATAGCCCCCACTCCAGATGTTTGAGACCTACATGAAAACCAAGCTGCACATTTACGACATATGTGCAGGGAGGCCTAGGTTCAGCCCATGGAGGTAGATCTGTGTAGACTAGGTATGCTCCACGGTTGGTGATTCAGTCTCTGAGAGCTCCAAGGGTTCAGGTTCGTTTACTCTGTTGATCTTCCTGTGCAGTTCCTATCTCCTTAGGGCCCACAATCCTTCCACCTATTCTTCTTTAAGAGTTCTCAAGCTCCATCCACTGTTTGGCTCTGGATGTCTGTATCTGTCTGAGTCAGCTGTTGGTTAGAGCCTCTCAGAGGACAGCTTGCCGGTCTGTTCTCAGGCTGGAGGTTTAGCTCCTGGGAGCTCTGGTTGAATCTTTTGATACTCGTTCTAAAAAGGACAAAAACACCCTCACTTTGGTCTTCCTCCTCCTTCTTGAGTTTCATGAGGTTTATGCGTTGCATCTTAGGTATTGTGTGTTTTGGGGCTAATATCCGCTTATCAGTGAGTGCATACCATGTGTGTTCTTTTGTGATTGGGTCATCTCACTCAGGATGATATTTTCTAGCTCCATCCATTTGTCTAAGAATTTCATGAGCTCATTATTTTTAATGGCTGAGTAGTACTCCATTGTGTAAATGTACCACATTTTCTGTATCCATTCTTCTGTTGAAGGACATCTGGGTTCTTTCCAGCTTCTGGCTATTATGAATAAGGCCGCTATAAACATAGTGGAGCATGTGGCCCTGTTGCATGTTGAAATATCTTCTGGGTATATACCCAGGAGGGGTATAGCTGGGTCCTCAGGTAACACCATGTTCAATTTTCTGAGGTATCGCCAGACTGCTTTCCATAGTGGTTGTACCAGCTTGCAATCCCACCAACAATGGAGGAGTGTTCCTCTTTCTCCACATCCTCGCCAACATCTGCTGTCACCTGTGTTTTGGATCTTAGCCAATCTGACTGGTGTGAGGTGGAATCTCAGTGTTGTTTTCATTTGCATTTCCCTGATGACTAGGGATGCTGAGCACTTCTTTAGATGTTTCTCAATCATTCGAGTTTCCTCAGTTGAGAGTTCTTTGTTCAACTCTCTACCCCATTTTTTAATAGGGTTATTTGATGGTCTGGAATCTAGTTTCTTCAGTTCTTTGTATACCTTGGATATTAGCCCTCTATCAGATGTAAGATTGGTGAAGATCTTTTCCCAGTCTGTTGGTTCCCGCTTTGTCCTGTTGACCGTATCCTTTGCTTTACAGAAGCTTTGCAGTTTTATGAGATCCCATTTGTCAATTCTTGATCTTAGAGCATACGCCATTGGTGTTCTGTTCAGGAACTTTCCCCCTGTGCCCATATGATCAAGGCTTTTCCCTATTTTCTCTTCTATTAGTTTCAGTGTAGCTGGTTTTATGTGGAGGTCCTTGATCCACTTGGAATTGAGCTTTGTACAAGGAGATAAGTATGGATCAATTTGCATTCTTCTACAAGTTGACCTCCAGTTGGACCAGCACCATTTGTTGAAAATGCTGTCTTTTTTCCACTGGATAGTTTGAGCTCCTTTGTCGAAGATCAAGTGACCATAGGTATGGGGGTTCATTTCTGGGTCTTCTATTCTATTCCATTGATCCTCCTGACTGTCTCTGTTCCAATACCATGCCGTTTTTATCACTATTGCTTTGTAGTACAGCTTGAAATCGGGTATGGAGATTCCCCCAGAAGTTCTTTTATTGTTGAGTGTAGTTTTCGCTATCCTGTGTTTTTTGTTATTCCAAATGAATTTTAAGATTGCTCTTTCTATCTCTGTAAAGAATTGAGTGGGAATTTTGATAGGGATTGCATTAAATCTGTAGATTGCTTTTGGCAAGATAGCCATTTTTACTATATTAATCCTTCCAATCCATGAGCATGGGAGATCTTTCCATCTTCTGAGATCTCCTTCGATTTCTTTCTTCAGGTGTTGAAGTTCTTGTCATACAGGTCTTTTACTTGCTTGGTTAGATTCACCCCAAGATATTTTATACTATTTGTGACTATTGTGAATGGTGTCGTTTCCATAATTTCTTTCTCAACCAGTTTATCCTTTGTATAGAGGAATGCTTTTTTTTTTTTTTTTTTTTTTTTTAACTGTTGAGCTCTCCTGCAATCTTGTAGAGAGCTTCAGGGATGGCAGTTCTTTGAGTTATTACTTCTGTCTGAGAATGGACTTGTCTTGTTTTTGTTTTTTGGGTTTTTTTTTTTTTTTAGTGTCTTATTGATTATTTTATTTATTTACATTTCAAATGTTATCCCCCTTCCCAGTTTCCCCTCTATAAACCCCCATCCCATCTCTTCTCCCCCCTGCTTCTATGAGGGTGCTCCCCCTCTAAATCTTGCCTCACTACCATAGAATTCCCCTACTCTGGAGCATTGAGCCTTCACAGGACCAAGGGCCTCTTCTTCCATTGATGCCAGATAGGGCTGTCCTCTGCTATATATGCAGCTAAAGCCATGGATCTCTCCATGTATACTCTTTGGTTGGTTGTTTAGTCCCTGGGAGCTCTGGGAGGTAAAATGCAAATTGACCCATTCTTATCTCCTTGTATAAAGCTCAGGTCCAAGTGGATTTAAGACCTTCACAAAAAACCAGATACACTGAATATAATAGGAGAGAAACTGGGAAAGTACCTTGAACACATTGGCACAGGGGAAATTTTCCTCAGCAGAACACCAATGACCCAGGCTCTAAGATCAACTTTAGACAAAGGGAATCTCATAATATTGAAAAGCTTCTATAAGGCAAAGGACACTGTCATCAGGACAAAACATCAACCTACAGATTGAAAAAGATCTTTACCAATTCTACATCTGATAAAGGGCTAAAATCCAATATATACACGGGATGGACTTTTCAATGAGGCAGCTGCATGCATCATCCAACTCCTGCAAAAAATGCTGCAACCATATTCCTTTAAGTATATCTATAAAAATTTGTTGGTTCACCAACTGGGACTTGGTTTGATGGCTATTTTGATAGGCCATGGGTTCCCTATCTAGAGTAAGTAGTCTTATGTGTCTTGTGTTTCCAAGCAGATACCCAGCAAGTTGATTCCTTACCTCTCTACTTGAACGTTCATGCTCATAACTTTTAAGCCTTTTGGCTTCTCTGACTGAAGAATCTGGAGCTCCCAGCCTTTACTCTGAACATTATTTCATGATTTTTTTGTTTAGAAATTAGATGCGGTTGCCCAGTTCCCACATCTGAAGTTCCTTGGGATCTGAGTGACAGTAGTTCGAACACGTTTGAGTCTGTTTTATTTTGTTCTGTGCCTGTTATACTAACAAGCATCAATACCTATGATCTATGCAACCCCTGTCATCAGCAGAAGAGGGAAAGCATTGACTTTTGAACAAATCTAAGCACCAACATCCCTCTTCATTTTGAGTGTTATGTGAGGTTCTTCATAGGGAGACACAATATATACAAGTTTACTCACTCCAGAAAGGGAACTAAAGACAAAACCAAAGCAACAATTGTACAAAAGCCCAAATGTATTAACTAGTAATCTTAATTGAGGTAACTTAGGAGAACATGGGTGAGGGATTATTTACAGAAGCAGGCGCTTCATTGAAAAGACCACTCTAACACATGAGTGGTGATTTCCAAGTGCTGCATCTCTAGAGGGTTTCATATGACTTGTGGGCAGTTCAACTGTTTCGTGTCTTGGCAGCTGGGTGAGGAAGAGTCTCCTCTACTCATGTTGGGGCCTCCAAGGTCTTTGCACTCACAGAGAAGCACTAAGAACACCAGGAATGTTAATCATACAGGAGTGTCTCTTCAATGGAGGAGATAAAACCAAATACCTATATTCCATCCTGAAAGCTGAGAGTAGATCTTGTTAACAACCCACTGACTATTTTTGCTATCCTGGAGGCAGACCTCACCCAAATTCCCCAGAATGTTTTTCTCAGATGCTTCGCTGCTGTTTTAGTTAGGATATCATTGTTATGAAGAGATACCATAACCAAGGCAATTCTTATAAGTGACAACATTTAATTGGGGCTGGCTTGCATGTTCAGTTCACTATCATCAAGCATGACAGCATTTAGGTAGGCATGGTGCTGGAGGAGTTGAGTGTCCTACATCTTGTTCTTAAGGCAAACAGGAGAAGACTGGCTTCCAGGCAGCTAGGACGAAATTCTTAAAGCCCATTCCCACAGTCACAGACTTCCTCCAACATGGCTACACCTATTCCAACAAGGTTATACCTCCTAACAGTGCCACACCCTGGGCCAAGCATGTTCAAACCACCATTTCTCCCTACACCATTACCCATCCTTGGGGTAGATGTCACATGTACCTGATGGCCGGCTGATCTCTATACTATTTGCAAGAGACCATAATAGATTTTAATCCTTTTAGTTATAGAACCCTGTTGGGCCATGGAAGGGCTGCCATTGGCCTGGCACCCTGAGATTGCGGGTATTTAGCCACGCCTCCAAAACCCAGACCCCTGACCAGCAGTCTCCATTCAACCTAAAACATAAGTCACAGGTAAGGGGCATGCCTAAGAGTCCTCTGCCTTGAGATTTGCATATTAATGAGGCTGGGGGAAATAGGTAATTAAGTTTTCCCCTCCCTAACTCCTCCCCTTGCTACTCCCCAATATAAGGAAACCCCTCCTGGCTTTTGCGGGGGAGTGCACCAGATTCACCATTTTCATCAATAAAATTACTTCATGGAAGCTGTCTTTTTTTGGCCTACTTCTACTCTGCGACCATCACAACCATGTGAGAACTACAGTGCGCTGGGCGGAAAGTGCTCCAAAACCCAGGCCTCCACTTTGGGCCCTTGGGCCCAAATCCCACGAGCGAGACCCCGCCCCAGTCTCGGGCCTCCTCCGCTGCCACAGAACCCATTCTGGTGGTCACATGTACTTTATAAATGAGTTGCTATGTAGTCATAACTTGAGCTTTGTTGGGCACCTGGAATTGGACTGACTAGACTAATTGTTGCCTGGAAACCTTTTCCCAAATTGTCCTGAGGTTTAAACATGCTGACAATAAATTGTCTGGCATCCAACTCCCCCAAATCCAGGTTGAGAAAGTCAATCTGCAATGGGTTTTCTGAGTTTCGTGAAGTTTCAAGAGATATCAAGGCCAACCAGCTTCTGATCTCAGAAGAATAAGGTCTCATAAACCTGTTGAGACTTGAGCCCAATCATATTGGGTTATGCCCTTCCCTTTCTCCTATTTCTCTTGCTCACTCCCATCAGTAGTGAACACTATATATGGAGATTTGAGGTTCAGGAAATAGATACTCAACAACTCATTCAGACCGCTGATGTGATAAGGTCCAGGCAATGCTCACCAGCAGTGTCAAAAGGAGATACTAATTTCTACACCAACAAAGTTGTTCTAAAGAGCTTGTTCCCTATGCTCATTTTCTCTATGACAAACTAGGGATTATTGTAGACATTGACCAGAGACTTATTTAGGATGTCCTTATTGGTCCTGTAGGATACTTCTGCATATTCAGGAAAGCATACTACCTTTTATGCAGACTATGGAATTTTTGTATCCTAATTGAGACTCATCACAGCTCAGGTGGGAAGCAGGAGCCATTGATAAACTTTCCTATAGGATTCATCAAAGCCACCTATCAGCCATAATCAAATTCAGAGGGCACCCTCCGCTCTCTCAACTCCTAGGTATAGACACAGAAAAGGAAGGGATCTAATGTTCCTCAAAGGTCCTTACATCCCTAACAGCATCTCTCTTAGACAATACTGATTCCATTTCTCTATCATACCGTCTCTTATATCAGACCTTAACCTCTGTGTATCAGTTATTGAATAATGCTCTGCTTGCCTCTTTGGAGAATTTTGGATCAAACTCAGATTCACTATTTGTGGCCTTGCCATTTGGCTTATTAGACTCTTTCACATCTCTGCTCATTAATTGCTCTAAGTCAGACATTATTATCACTCTATACCTCTTTCACATCTCTCTCTTCGGTATTGCAGACAGCTTTAACTCCTCAGTACATCACACTAGATCCTTCAGACTACAATAATACAATAGCCCTTAACATCACTACCCAGCCCCTGTGCCCAAGTGTTCACCACGCCTTGATGCTCTGCAGCTCACACGTTGAGTGGTCTGTGACGTGTGCCCAGGTGCTCCTTTTCCCAAAGCTAGGGTGATACCTGGTGAAGAACCTTTTCTAGTTCCCATCACAGGGTATATAGCAGCAAGGCATAACAAATCTTGTCTTTCTTTAAAGTAGTACTTGGTGTGAATTGCTGGTGTTGCTACTGGAACAGCAGAACCGACTACTTCTCTAGCTAGTTACCATCTGTTTTTCTCTAAGATCATTCAGAATCTCCGACAAGTGGTTCAGACCATCCTCACTCTCCAGGACCAAACAGGTTCAGTGGCCACTGGAGTACCACAAAATCGTCTGCAAGGTTAAATTTGCTAACAGAAAAAAGTGGTCTTTGTCTCTTCCTTGGGGAGGAGAGAGTTGCTGTTTTTATATCAACCAGTCAGGCATAGTAAAAAATAAGATCCTAAAACTCCAGATGGATCTCCAAAAATGTAGAGAAGACTTTGATGCATCCGGTCAGTGTATCATTAACAGTCCAATGTGGAATCAGACAATGCCCTGCCTGTCCTTCCTTCTCCTTTTTTTCCTAATCCCACTAATTACACCCTGCCTCATCAACTTCTTCCTAGATTTCTTCAACAACAGATCCAAAAGGTTTCTAACCAGACTTTTAGTCCGTTATTATTACAGGATTACCTCCCCTTAGCTATGAAGCTAGAAATCTGAAACTCCTGATTTTACCAGGGAGGTGATGAGAGAACTTGGCTCAGAGACCTCAATGCCATATGGCAGCAGAACAGATGACCCATGAGAATGAAATCTCTATGCCCACACACAGCAGAAGTAGTCTATCTAATAAAGATGCTACCCCCATTCCCCAGACCTGACTGATCATCAATAGTAAACAATAAAAGGGGGAAATGTTGGTTATTCAGGTCATGTAAGAGGTAGGAAAGATTTCTTCTGCCATGGCCTTGTTTGGTAAACTTTGTATACTTTGTAAACCCTCAAGGTAGGAAAGTAGCCAGGTCCCTCCCCAGGGCCTCCATCACTGTTATGAATGTCATAAAGGTCATCTCCAGCCCCTCAATAGTACCCTCCCCTGATTATGCTAATTTTAGGGGAAAAGTCTGAACAAAAGCCACTAATCCCTGAATAGAAAAAACTACCAATCCCTGAACTTCCAATAGGAACCCAACAATTCCTGACCACCAAAATCCACAACCCTTAATAAGAAAGCCCACCAACCCCTGAACTCCCCCAAGTTGAGGACTTGAAGTCCCACCAGTCCTCAGCCTGTAAATCTCCACCCTAGAAAGCTCCATCCCCTAAGAACCGCTATATAAGCACCATGCTTTGTCCAATTCCCTGCAGCTCTCTACCAGGAGCATAGGCAGCCATTCCTGGATTCGTCCCTACTCTCCCTGGACTCTCCAATAATTCTCTTTTATGAGATTTGCTGCCTGGTATGAATCTCTCATTGGACGAAGACAAGAATCAATAAAGAGAAGAAGGAAAGAAATGAAGATAAGGAGTGAGGCTGAGGCTCCTGAGTTCCTTAGCTCAGCAGGGGAGACCCTCTCCTGGGGGGTCTGTAACACCTCTGCTGAGGAGGCTTCTTCTCAGAGCTGTGTGGTTCCTGGGCTCCCATGTCTCAGGAATCCCTTCCATTGGGACACTGTCCTACCTCAGAGATGTGTGATTCCTGTGCTTCCGAATCCCAAGACACCTTCCCATCAGAAGAGAAAGACCAACAATATACACACATGCAGAAGTGGAATGGGAGAAGCAAGGACACTAATAGGAAGCAGAAAGGGTCTAGGATGGAAGGATAAGGAGGAATGGGGGAGATTATGCCCAAATTACACAGAATTCTCAATGAAAACTAAATAAATAAAGACTAAGGATGTGGCAACACTAACCTAGCATGCACAAAGCCCTGGATTCAATTATTTGAATAAATCTGGCATGTTGGCACACAACTGTAGTCTCAGCACTGAGGATATGGAGGCAAATGAATTAGGTTACTCATGGTCATCCTCAGTCCTATAGCAGGTTTGAGTTCAGCCTGGGATAAGTATAGCCTAGTCTCCAAAGTAAATAAATAGATAAATTAATTAACTAATAAACAAACAAATAAGCCTAATTACTGTGATTTTTTTTTAAAAAAAAAATCAATACTATCATTCTGGCTGGTTTCATGTCAATTTGACACTATCTAGAATCATTTGGAATCAGGGATCTTCAGTTGAAAACAAAAAGTCTGCATAAGATTGTCCTGTAGACAAGTCTATGGGGCATCTTCTGAACTAATGTTTGATGTGGGAGGGTCCAGCTCCCTTTGGGTAGCATCAGTCCTGGACTGGTGTTTCTATATGCTGTAAGAAATCAAGTTGAGCAAGTCATGGTGATAAAGGCAGAAAGCGGCATTTCTCCATAGCCCCTGCTCCATTTCCTGCCTCCAGTTCTGTTAGACTTGAGTTCCTGCTCTGACTTCTTCAAGTGTATAACTACAATCATATTTTCCTCTCTGAGTTGCTTTTTTAAATTTATGGATTGATTTAGGTCATAGTCTTTTATCACAATAGAAATTCCAACTATTGCATGTGTACATGTATTAAAAAATCACACTGTACTTCATAAATGTGTAAACTCCTATGTGTTAACAGAAAGAAAAACAAAGTAAGGAATAGAAGAATCAATGAAAGGGTGGGGGAGATGGAGGGATGGAGGAAGTAAGGGAGGGAGGTAGAGGAGGAGGACTGACAGACTACCAAAACCTGTCCTGTATGTACTTACAGAAAGAAGAAAGAAAAGAGTGAAAGAATCAATATAAGGGAAAGGGGAGATGGAGAAATTGGAGCAGGTAAGGAGGGACAAAGGGACTGAGGGACGAAGTGGCAGAGGGACTGAAGGACGGAGGAGGACTAGCAAGCTAGCAAAACAGGTCTTCTACTCTAATGAGGTGGGAAAATGCTTTGCACAAAAGTTCCCTAGATTACTAATAGCACGAAGCCACGGGAATCTAAAAACTACATTTCCCAGAAAGCCATGCGCCAAGGCTTTGCATCAACATCTTTATAATCACACAACTTGTTTTCCTACTCCAGGAATAGTAGAGTTTTTTTTTTTTTTTTTTTTTTTTTTTGGTTTTTCGAGACAGGTTTCTCTGTATAGCCCTGGCTGTCCTGGAACTCACTTGTAGACCAGGCTGGCCTCGAACTCAGAAATCGCCTGCCTCTGCCTCCCAAGTGCTGGGATTAAAGGCGTGCGCCACCACCGCCCGGCCAGTAGAGTTTTTTTTTTGTTGTTGTTTGTTTGTTTTTCGAGACAGGGTTTCTCTGTGTAGCCTGGGCTGTCCTGGAACTCACTCTGTAGACCAGGCTGGCCTCCAACTCAGAAATCCGCCTGCCTCTGCCTCCCAAGTGCTGGGATTAAAGGCGTGTGCCACCACCGCCCGGCCGGGAATAGTAGGTTTGAAGGCTGTTTTGGCACGTGTTCCAGCTCTGGGAGAGCTGTGCAGGTTTGGGCACAGCTCCCTTCTGGTTGGACTGAGGAGCCCTGTGGGTGTCTTGGTTCTTGCTTAACTGGTGGAATCTGATGGTGGTGGCTACTCCCAGCAACCCTGTTCAGGTGAGTGCTGCATCCTCTGGGTTTTGCTCCAACCCTAAAGCCTGGTGCATAGCCATCAGCAGGGTAGATATCCCCATGTTCAGAACAGTGCTGCGCCCACAGGTGGATCCTCATATCCAAATCCAGAGTCAGGGCTGTGGAAGAGTGGTGATATGTGAGCATTCATGGATGGTGGCTGTGGTGTGAGCTGATTTCGGCTTTTTCAAGTTTGATAGGCTTTTTATTCCGAGGCAAAACCGTTTGGGAAAGGGTAAGATGAAGCCCAGTAAAAGTTGGGACCGTGTACAAATTCTCACAGTAAGAGCGACCACTGAGAATTAGAGGACCTTAAGATGTCCATCCTGAAGTCTTCCCCAGGTCACATAGCTTAAGGGCTGAGTAGGGAAGCAGGGAACCAAAGAAGCACGTGCACTTGGATCGCGGACCAAGGGTAATGGCTTCTCACCACCTACATTTTCTCAGAGGTTTTTCATGACCATTCTAGGGTCTCATTGGAGCTGGTCCCATTCTTTGCGTTAGGGTTGTGTTTTGCAACCTGTGTTCAAACTTGACCTGCTGACGGGAACAAACACTAAGTACAGGAGTACTGCATTCAGGTTGGTGACTATATGGACTGGTTCTCATCTGCTGGAAATCAGAGCAAGTGAGGTTTGGAAGTGTTGCCTCCTAGATACTTCCTCTGGATATAATATGGTTATTGGCCGTTATGGAGCATCAACTGCTGTGGTGACCCATAAGTCAATGGTCCCTTAATCATGACAATAGAATGAAGAAAAGAATGCAATGATAAGTAAACATTATGACAGTCATAATGATATTGGAACTGTTAACATTCCTTTTATTTGTAGAAGACAAAGGATGAGAATCATAATTTCCTCTCCTGGCCCAAGAATCCACCACTCTTGATTTGTGCCCTCCACGTCCACGCTTGGTCTTGCAGAATGCACCTGAGAAAATGAAGACTATTTACATTATGATTCATATCAGTAGCACGATTACAGCAGAAACAAAAATAATGTTATGACTGGGGGTTTGTCACCACAACATGAGGAATGTATTAGAGGGTCACAGAATTAAGGAGGTTGAGAACCACTGTTCTAGAGTATGTAGGAGGCAGAAAGTTAACTAGTGGGGTGAGCTGTCGCCCATACTGTCGTAGTAGCTTTTGACAGTACAACTGCTTTTGAGTCACCTGTGTGCGTCTGACAGTGGCCCCTCGCTCATGTCCTATAAACCATCTAAGTTTGGTTTCCTCAACATGTTGCTCATGATCCCCACAGGTGTCTCATGTTAGACATCCTGCATATTAGATATTCATGTTATGATTCATAACAGCAAAATTATATTGATAAAGTGGCAACAAAATTAATTTCATGACTGGGGGCGCCACCACATGAGGGATTATATGAAAGGGTCGCAGCATTGGGGAAGTTGAAAACCATCGAAATAAGTAATCTTGCTGTTTCACCAAGCCAAATTTGTCTGTTGCCTTTGGTCTGCTTACGCTCTGACTGGGGTGAGCAGACATTTCTTAATATTTCCTCAAGATAATGCATGCAACTGGAAGATTGCCCTGCCATTACATACCTGATAAATCAATGGGTGAAGGTGAGGCAGAGTTGCTTAGGTCTCCTTTATTTCTCTTGGGACCCAAAAGGTAGAGCATGGTTGTCAGACCAGCAAGGGCTTTCTTAGATGCTGTCTCTTCAGAATTGAATACAACTGGGGCATTTGAGAGCTTCTCAGACCCAGATCACACTTCCTGTCTGTAACAAAGGATGAGATAGATAAAACCAGGAGAAGACAAGGTTACAGAGGTAGGTCACAGAGGTTGTAGATGGTCGTGTGTTTGTTTAAATAAGGTTTATAGACATCAAGGATGAGAGATAGAAAATTGGGAGTTAGGGTATGTGAAAGCATTGTGTTCAGGTTTAGTAACTAGAGGCATGGAAGTAAACCTAACACTGGTCGGAAGTTGGTGGTAGATGCAGTTAACATTGGAGTTTTGTTTGGTAATATGTTTAGAATCTGAGATGTTTCAGAATACCTAATGTAGAAGGACACTCTGAAAGCCCACTGAATAGAGTCAGGAGGAGAGGAAGGAAGTGACTGAAGAAGGTAGGTCAGGTTTAAGAAAGTTGAAGAAAGTGATGTGTATTTGAGATCTGCAGGTTTCCCTGAATGGCAGAAGTTGAAATGTGGGACAGTCAAGCAAAGTGTACAGTGGTTTCTGTGCCCAGCCCCCAACCCATGCCTTCACTGATGGGAGTATAATAGTCAGTGTCAGGTATTAATGGGTAGAAACTTTTCTGGCTGTGGTTTTTAGAGAATCTTATGGGAATGATTAGGATAAAATCAACTCATTGAGGGTACCTTCCTCCTCCATGACTGAATCATGGTGTTATTATAAAAAGATGACTCTGCTTTCTTCCTCTCTCTTATATGTTGCTCTCCTGGCTGAGAACACTGCAGTAAGTCTTCACCTAAGAAAGCCACAAACATCTTTTCTTTACAAAGGAGCTTGCCTCATATGCATTGTTATGTTAATGAAGATAAACCAATCCTTGTGAAAAGGGGGTGGGTCTTTGTTGAGAACAGAATTAGGGCTCCCTCTGGCAGTGGGGACCATCAGAAGGATCTCTGTATGGAGCAGCCAAGCACCCTCTGTGCTATAGCAAGTGTCCCTTAGGGATTGCGGGTCCATGGAGAAGGAAGCTGAGACCATACCTGTCACCCTTCAGAATGAACTACTGGGGAGAAAATTTTGCATCTGTTAGGTCCACGATAGGATTGTAAGGTGAGAGAACATCTGAAGGAACCATAGATGACACGCATTCTATGGGCCATAAAGGGAAAGAGTAGCTTCCCTTTAAGAGCTGGGTAGGGGTGTTCACAATCTTCGCAGCTCTCTTAACACCAGCGCCGCCTCTTGCTTGCTCCAGCTGAAGGAAAAGAGGGGGTAAGTAAGGAGGTGCCCATACCATGGATTATACAAAGCAGACTGCCAGTAAATCCACCGGTGGTAAAGCACCCAGGAAACAACTGGCTACAAAAATATCTCGCAAGAGTGCACCCTCTACTGGAGGGGTGAAGAAACCTCATCTTTACAGGCCTGGTACTGTGGCACTCCGTGAAATCAGAAGTCTACTGAACAGAGTCACTAGCTCCCCTTTCAGCATCTGATGCAAGAAATTGCTCAGGACTTCAAAAACAGATCTCCACTTCCAGAGAGCAGCTATTGGTACTTTATAGGAGGCAAGTGAGGCCTATCTGGTTGGCCTTTTTGAAAATACCAACCAACCTGTGTGCTATCCATGCCAAACGTGTAACAATTATGCCAAAAGATATCCAGCTTGCATACCGCATCCACAGAGAACATGCTTCAGAGTCCACTATGAGGGGAAATTCTCGAAAAATTTTTTTCCTCTTCTTCCTGTTATCAGTAGTGGTTCTGAGTGTTAAATATTTTTTCATGGGGTCAAAGGTACCTGTGTCTATGATTGCAAGTGGAAACATAGGGGGCAGAATCAGGTATTGGCAGTGTCTCCACGCTCATTTATATGTGAATTTTTAATATAAATGCAAGATGTAAAGCATTAATACAAGCAAAATGTTTCGGTAAACACATTTCAACAGTTCAACTTTATAGCAATTTTTAAATAAATCTGTTAAAATAAAAATAAAAAAAAAAAAAAAGAAAGAAAAAGATCTGGGAAGCACAGTATGAAGAGAGAGTTCAAGGTAAAGAGTAGGAATGCCAGCTACCCTGCACACCATTATAGGGCAAGCCTTCAGAGAAATTCTTTGAAATAATTCCACACCACCTGATTCAGTTTGACTTAGCCTGCGTACCAAGGAGCCAGGTTCTCACTTGGATCCTGAGTTTATGTTACAGCTATTGGGGGTGGGGTTGTAGGGGGCAGAGGAGGCTATGGGACGGTAGAGCTTTGTACTTCTGCCCAAGTTGATTACATATTTTGTTACATTCTGTGCCCTTGGAAACCAATCATGATAGAAGTCAGTAGAACTGTTTTGTATAGTTACCCAAAATAGGCTTGGGCCCAAACCAACCACCCAACAGCACTTCCTGCAGCTGTGTATAAGCTTTTATGGTATTTAATTTGTAAGCTGCTCCTGAGATAGACCCCAGCATAAGAGACACCTGCACCAATATAAGAAACTACTTGGAATAAGACTTCCATTTTGTGTTGGGGGTCAAGTAAAGTTTAAGTTCTGAAGGTCTCCTTGGGAACTGACATCCTATTTGCAGAAAGAGACATGTACATGGATAACTGGCATCCTGTTTGGCAAGTTAAGACCTGAATGTTAGACAAGCCCCATCCTGGTTGACAAGTTAAGACATGAATGTTAGACAAGGTAAGTCCCCTACCACAGCTGGGAGCAGGATAAGTGTACAACAAAAATACATTCTAAGGAAATCCCCTTTTCCTAAACCCTAATTGGTGAAATAATTTAGCACAGATGTTTGTAGATTTTAGGCTTAAAAGCCTGTAAGATTTTAACTCAAGCTCACAACCAGCTCCCATGTCTGGATTTGTGACCCTAATTCTGAAATATATGCTCAATAAACTGTTCCTGTCTGATTGAGGTCAGTGTTCATGTTGTTTGTGAGGTGACTACTGGACCCCAACGGGAACCATTATGAGAGTGGGGACTAGTATCACCGCTGACCTCCTCTGGTGGGGACTAGGAAAGTGTATTCAAGGGAAGAATGACTTCAGGGAGTATGTGTTGAACAATGGAATCTAAGAGGTGATAATGGAAAAATCTGTTCCCATCATGGCAGGACTTTGTGACCTTTGAGGATGTGGATACTTGGAAGAGTGGAGACTCCTAGATGAGGCTCAGAGACAGATGCACCTTCGTGTGATGCTGGAGAACTTTGCACTTGTAATTTCATTGGGTAAGACCCCATACTCCCTCTACCCCCAACCCATCCTTGAATTTATCTGTACTTGTCTATTTTTCCTGTAGAGATAGCCTTTCAATTTTCAGAGCAAGATGTTGGGTTACATTAACGTCTCCAGTATATTCTAATTTAGGGATTAGTTGCATGCACTATCCTAAACAGTATCCAGACTTGTCTGGGCATTAGGAACCCTGTAACAGTGAAACAAGATTCTTCTTATTTATATACTTCATTTTGTGGTTCCTGTAACCTAGATATGTGGGACTGTAGAAGAGAATTTTTTCTCTTTCTACATGCTAGTTCTTCATGACTGCAACATTCAGAAATGACAGGCATTGGCATGGTCAATATTTATTTACATAAGACAACAATGTGTTGCCAAAACCCTCCTTTGATTATATTATTTTCCAGCCTGGGCATCTAGTAAGCTGAGTCTCTTGGAGCAGTGCTAGAGGCTCATCTGCCCTGCTTGCCTTTCTCTTAGGGTTTGCTTCAAGATGGTTCTGTGCAGATTTCTGGCAAGGAGCATAGAGATAGCACTGGATGCTTTACAGTGAAGTGCAATTACAGTGGACTTTGATGAGTTGCCCAAAGAGGGAGACTTGTTTCCTGTTGCTCTATATGACCTGTTGTGTGTCATTTCCCACTACTCATGCATGTACATGTTGAGGTGTCCATAGATGTTTAAATATTCCTTGAACATAATAGAGATCTCCTTCTTAGGTCTACTTGGAAGTTCCTGGCACTGAGCACCAGTAACCTTCAGTACAGAACTCCTATGTCCCTAGACTTAAGGTCTTACTGAATGCTATTGACTGAGGAATAAGTTGCATTTCATGTTTGTGGTATAACTCAACCTTGTGTCCTTTGTGTCATGAGGTCTCCACATTTTGTGATATTGCCCTAACATTCCCTGGCAGCCCTTTCCCATGAATCTAGTTCCCTCTTCCTTGCATCAGCACACCATGGCCTCATGCTTTGAGATGTGAGTTATGAGACTTTTTTTTTTTAAATCTTGTTTTAAAATGTACCCGCAGGATTCTAACTGTGGAGGTGACTGAGTAATAATAGCACAGAAAGCTTAGTGACACTGATATAAGATAGTGGGTGGTCCTTTGAGAAGTACTTAGTGACTGGGAGGCAATAGCAACAGTTGAGGGAAAACATTAAGTTACAACCACCATTATAGTTGCTCCATGAAAAGCAGAACATGGTAAACAGTTTAGGATTGATCAATTTAAATACTCACAGCAGGTTTGTGGGCCAGGTGGCCTCACTTGTCTGTTACCTGAACTCACAATGATTTGGGAAAGGAATATTACATCTTGAAGTGTCCAAAAGACAGAAAATAATGGCATGGAGTTTGGGCTCTTGGCTGGTTCCACTGTTATAAATCCTATAGTTTCAGTGATGCCTTTTGTCATCCTCTAAGAATTGCCTTGCCTAGAGACAGAGTAGCCTCTCCCCCTGCTAGCAGTATTTAAAAAAAGAAAATCCAAGTAACCAGTCTTGGTGTGTTGCTCAGGCTAAGTCTGAACACCTCAGCTAAAACAGTTATCCTGCCTCAGTTTCCAAGATAGGTAGGATAGCAGACATATACCATCATGCCTTGCTTTTAGGCAAGTTTCTGAAGATACCTAAAAGTTAACCCATCATTATATCACTCAGTGGTACTTGGCCTCAGATATATAAAGCCCCAGAATGGTGGTTATCAACCTTCTTAATGCTTTAGTGACCTTTTAAAACAGTTTCTCAAGCTGTAGAGACCCCCCAACCATAAAATTGCTTTGTTGCTACTTGACAACTATAAATTTTGTACTGTTAAAAGTAGTAATGTAAATATCTGATATGCAAGATATCTGATTTTGACCACCAAAGTAGTCACAACCTACAGGTTGAGGACTGCTCCCCTGGGGTGATTCCTGGCCCCATGAAAAAAAATTTTTAAAAATGCAAAAATTACATTATCTATAGGACTGTGGATATAGCTTAATTATTAAACATTTGGGTAGTATGCATGAAGTTGTGTGTTTGATCACTAATACTACATATACTGGGAAAGCTGATAAACATCTGCTGAGGCAGGATTCTTTGTAATCCATGACTATAAGCAGTGTTTGAAATTATCAAGGGATACATGAGAACTTACAGGAAAGTTAAATAAAAAGTATTAAAATATATGAGTAAATAAGTTTTTGAAAATATTTTTAAATGATTAATGCTCCTTTACCATAATAAATATTTTTTTCATAGTAATTTTTCTGTTTTCAGATTGCTGGCAAGAAGTGGATTCTGGAAAGCTACCTTTTGATCAGGTTTCTGTAGAGGATTTGTCACTGGTCAAGACTCCAAGAGCAAGTCCAGCTAAGCAGCTGTCTAACCTGTATGACATATATGTGCCAGTCTGGAAAGGTATTTTGCACCTGGTCAATCAACTTAGGCAGAAATCATATTTGATCAATATATATTCAAAATTTCCCCAGGACTGGAATCATCCCAGCAAAGAAAACACCTTGAAAAAAAGACGCGGATAAATCCTCACAGGTGAAAAACTATATCACTGAATGTGGAGAGCATTTTCAAACTAAAGTAAGGTATTCTAAACAGGGTGTACTCAGACAAGCTACCAGCCATAAACACCTTCAGGATCACCACCCAAGAGCCAATGCTGGCAAAAGACACTCTGAGTCTACCAAATGTGGGAAAGTCCACTGGCTTAAAGACTCTTGTACCATCCCCACAAAGTCCACTGTAGAGAAAGGTCTTACAAGTGCAGTGAATGTGGAAAATCTTTGAGCCAAACCTCCCACCTAAATAATCGTGTCAGAATTCACACAGGTGAAAGGCCTTATGGGTGTGGAGAATGTGGGAAATCATTTACCCAAGGAGATACTCTCACTAAATATTACAGAGTTCACATGGGACAAAAACCCTATATGTGTGGTGAATGTGGAAATTCTTTTAGGCAAATTTCTAATGTTACTGATCACCACAGAATCCACACTGGAGAAAGACCTTATGAGTGTGAAGAATGTGGGAAGTCTTTTGGGTGCAAATCAACCCTTGTTTGGCACCGGAGAATTCATACAGCTGAAAAGCATTGTGAATCTGATGAAGGTGGAAAGTTCTTCACACAGAGCCGTAGTCTGCTTGAACACTGGAGCAAGGCCTTATGGGTGTCATGAGAATGGGATGATTCACACTGGAGCAAGGCCTTATGGGTGTCATGAGAATGGGATGATTCACACTGGAGCAAGGCCTTATGGGTGTCATGAGAATGGGAAATCCCCTAACCAAAGAATCACTCCCAACAAACATCAGAAACCTCACACTGCAGAAAAGCCTCATGTGTGGGGGGATTGTGGGAAAGTATTTATTTACAAATGTAAGCTTGTGCGACACCAGAGGTCTCACACTGGGGAGAAGCCATTTGAGTGCAAAGAATGTGGGAGATTTTTTCAAGAAACCAATGGGCTTATGCAACACCAAAACTTCACTCTGGATTAAAGCCTTACAAATGTGTCCAGTGTGGTACGTCTTTTGCCCAAAAGTTTCATCTCTTTCAACACCAGGTAGTTCACACTGGAGACAGGCCATATCACTGTGGGAAATGTGGCAAATCATTTCATCAACAGTCTATCCTCTTTCTCCACCAAAAAAAACTCACACCATGGAGATGCCTCATGAAAATAACATGCAGAATAGCTTCAGTCCAAGGTCTAAAATATAGCTCATGGAAGTTTATACTATGCTCAAGAAGATGTAGCCCTTCAGGGAATGTTCTGTTTTGTTGTTATTATTGTTGGTTTTCCATTATTAACTTTTATAATGGAACTACTTGCCTGAAGTTGAGCCTTACGTTTTCAAACATGCAGGGCTTTTGTATTCCTAATGAGTTCAGGCATGGGTACGGCTTACAGGAGTGCTGATGTGACTGGGGCACTTATCAGTTATACTCATGTCATTGAAACCATCGTCCTCTATCAGCTGGTTCATTGTGCTTTGGTCATCTCAACATCCTTAGGAGGGACAAACATCTGAATGTTCCCTGGAGGAAATCCTGAGCAGAGTCTTAATTAAAAAAAAAAAAAAAGCAAGGGTGTTTTCTTCCTTGACTAATTGAAACATATCTGTCGTGGTTTTTAACCAGGAGGAACCCGTCTTCAATCTGCTGGAGTTTTCAAACAATACCTTTTCCTTCTTTATAGAAATCGATCTCACACTGACATTGTGGTTAAGTTTTCCAGTCTTCTGTTTACAGCCTGGTGACTACTGACTATTAGTCTATACACTAATAAATGTTTGACTGTTGAGTCAACCTGTTGTCATAGGAATTCTGGTTACAATTTTCGATGAGAGGAGACAAAATTGACCTCTGCATAGATGGCTCTGTATATATGGTAGCTTTTGTGGGGCTCTTGCTTTCTCTTTTAGGTAGAGGGTAGCTGAAAGTAGTTTTCATTTCTTCCTTCATCTAGTTTGTTTTTCTACCTAAGGCCTAGGCTCTGTGTAGGGCTTTGTGGCCTTCATATCTTCATTTTGTTGAAACCAGAGATCAGTAAAGAGAGTTTATTTTTTTTTCCCCTACTTCTAATGAGAGAATAAACTGTTTGGCTCTACCACACACCTGGGATGTGGCTGACACTGTAAAGGGGAAGTTTCCTCCTGCCATATGAGGAGAAATATATCCTCAGGTCTATTGATTTGCACAGTGTCGGTTACTCAGGCTTGGTAAGAGCCAGGTGGGATCCCTATTAGGAAATAAAAAAATGTGAGATTAAACAAGAAGTGCAAGGGCTTTACAGCAAAACAAGTGGTTTCTGCCTATTGGAAAAATTCACAAGTCTAGTGACTCTGCCTTCATTTACTTCTACAGTCTCCCTAAAATGTGTAATAATGAATGCATAGCTTTGTCGTAGAACTGTTAACTGTTAACTGTGAGATTGAAACTTTCCATTCTTAAGCAGGTACTTAAGACTATGCAAAATAGCTTCAGAAATTCCCCCAAAACCGAGGAGATGTTCAAGGACATTTTTCCTAAGAGTAATAATAAACCAAGCTTCAAAGAAGACTGAGACCATACCAGTTATTTGCCTAGAAGAAGCAGAAAGCCTAGCTGCCTGGAAGTTTAGACAACTGAGTATCTTTGAAAAGACCCTCTAACCTGTTGAGTTGGATTTCACTGTTGGTATTTGTGGATATTTTAGTTTGACTCATGCTATGTAGCCATGCTAGCCCAGAACTAATGATTCTCTTGCCTCTAACATCCTTTGCAGGAATTTCATGGTGTACATCGGCATGAGTTACAACTTCAGATATCTGGTTCCAAGATTGATGGGATACCAAATACACAAATACAAAAAAAAAAAAAAAAAAAAAAAAAAACTTTTCACATGTTAAGAGTTTCACATTTGCTTAAACTCTGTTCTTCTTTAATTGTGGACCACAGTTACATTTAACACTAGTTTATGACCAGTCGGTGACTACTGCTATCTACCTGCATAAGTGCCAGGGACTGTTTCCAAAGGGCTGTGCCCTCAGGAAAGAGGGAATTGCAGAACTTGCCGGCAGCCTCACACAGATTTTGTTTTTTGTTTATTTGTTTGTTTTGTTTTCTAGAGAGGCAATTTCTGCTTCTCTTGATATTCAGGCTATTCAGCCACTCTCTAGCAACTGGGACAGAAATATTTGAAGTTTAAGGAGCTGTGTGATCTGTGTGTGAGCTCTTAGGGTGACACTGAAGAAAGGGCAAGTCCAGTGCCATGAAAGATAGGAGTGGTGTTAGCATGCGGAGGGAGGGGGAATCTAAGAAGACAACAGGGAAATGTAGGAGTCACAACAGATTTAGATTCGACTCCCTGAAAGTGGCTTCCAATAGTGGACCAGGAGGCCAGGTGCCCTGAGCTAGTTCAAGAGGCTAGGCATGGGCTCTCCATAGGGATGTCTGCCCAGCATTTCGGTACAAATGGAGAAGTACCGTAGCTCCCTCAGGGCTTGAGTTCATCTATACAGCCACAGACTCTTTTGACTTCCTGCCTAGCATCCTTGTATTCTATTGCCCCCAGGTTGGAAAACACTGGGGTGGCCCAACCTATGGGCGAGGACTTCAGAAAGGAAGACAGATGAAAAAGGGTTTTTTGCTAGCGTCCATGACATTTCCCAGCATCCATCCCATTTGGCCTTTGTTCCAGGTGATGAGGTTGCACAGCTTCCCCACCCGAAGACGCATATCTGAAAGAACTACGTTACCCAGAATGCGCTATTCACAGAGAGAGGAGGAACATGAGCCAATGAGCATTTAGGATAGTACCATCTTCGGGTTTGGATGGAGGGATTGGGCGGGATTTCCGGCTGCGCTCCGTGGCGCTCATTTTAGCGGTTTTTGGGTCCCTCCTTTCAGATCGTGTGCGAGGCCCCTTTGTCCAGAGGTACGGGTCGAACAGGCTCAAAGGAGCGGTTCTAGGGGATAATATCCATCGCACTCCGGGCACTGACAGTGGCAGTATTGTCCAGGTCCGCCGTTTCCATTTCTCCGTTGTCTGCGCTCGCCTGCTTGGATGGCTGTGCCCACGCTCATGCACCAGGCTTAGGTAAGTGTTGCGACATCTGGGACTGGCTCCTGGTCCTCACCACTTATCTTGCAGAGTCGGACTTTAAGTCGCTACTCCCAGATCCTGTATTAGTAAGTACGTGATTCGGGTTTCCTATTTGCAAAGCTCCAGTGAGGAGACAGAGTGGGACAGCTAGGGCCATAATGTGTGTAATTTCTTGGAACAACGCTGAAGTGTGGACTATTTAGGCCCGTTATAATGAGATGAAGTGTTGTATCATTATCCCCTGATAGGAATTTGTGTTCCACAGATTCGAGTGTGGGTTTTCGGTTTTCGAAAAAGCTGCTCACGGTGAGAAGTGTGTGTGTGTGTGTGTGTGTGTGTGTGTGTGTGTTTTTCTCATCTCAGCTAGTTCTTAGTCCACCCTAGTGTTTTCCAACCTGGGGGTTGGATGGAGATATATCACAGGCCAGTTGAGTCATTGTCCGAGGGCCCATGACTAAGCACCGGCACTGAGGATTTAGGATCGGATGTAATGAGGGCATCCCTATGTCACCTTGCTCCAGGTTGGAAGAGGGTATAGGAAAACCTAAAGCTTTGGACTCCTACCGTCATTCATGACGTCTTTATTTCACAGGTGTCCATGACTGCAGAAATGGATATGGCCCTCATGCAGGTGAGGAGAATATGTCCCAGACTGTCACTGAGACATTTGGCTTGAGTCAAAGGACCTTTAACAAACTGAAGGTTGGGGTGGTTCCTTTTGGAAACAAACAATAGAATGTGATATGTAAGGTTGACCCAGGCATTGGCATGTGTAAATGTTTGGAAATGAATCTCCTGTGGTTCATTTCTTCAATGGGAACTGAACGTGGCAGGGCAGGATTCAAATCTGGAATGACTCTCAGTGTTCTGCTTTAGAGTGATGAGAGTCATTCAATGTTTGGAGAAAGGAAAGGGAGGGGGAGGGAGGTGATCTAATGTTAGTCAGATAAACCTCCATGTTTCTGTAGCATGGAGAAGCCAGTTATTCGAGGGAGGCAATAAGACCACTGGGGGTGGGAGGGAGGAGTGTTACCAGTGACAGGCCAGCTTGAAGGTGGAGGAAGTGCTAGCTAGGAGTCTACATTAGTTTTGAAACTGGAGCTGCTTAGAGTCTCAGATTTTAAAAAGGGGAAGATACTATTTATCCAGGCTCTGGGACAGTGGTTCTCAACCTTCCTAACGCTGCCGCCCTTTAATATAGTTCCTCATGTTGTGGTGACTCCCAACCATAAAATTGTTTTCATTGCTACTTCACGACTATACTTTTGCTACTTTTATGAACTGGAATGTAAGTACCTGTGTTTTCCTGTGGTCCTAGGTATCCCCAGTGAAGGGGGTCTTTAACCCACATGGGCCACAGCCCACAGGTTGAGAACCACCGCTTTAGGCGTTTAAAATCTGGAAGGATGGAAACTCCATCAAATGTAATGTAAACTTGGTCATCAGGTTCATTTCCATTTAGAAAAATATTTAATTGCTTTTGGCTACTTCTAAGGTCTTTCAAAATCAAGGAAGGAAGATATCATGAGCTTCATGGCCTTGTAGACCTTGAATTTGAGACGAGGTTTAACATAAATATATCCAAAGAAAGTATTGATTACTATTTAGCTAAAAATGTAGGGGTGTATTGTCATTAGGGGTAGTTCTGTTTCTCATAATGGTAATACTATTCGCTTCTCAGGAAAGGTGGAACATTGAGTCTTGGACTTCTAGGTAGAAGTGATAGGTATTAGAAACACTAATCATGAGAGAAGTAGCCATACATGGACATGAGCAAGAGGATGATCAAAGTTTCTAAGACTTAGGGCAATAAGGTAGTCGCAGAGGCAGCAATACTAAGTAGAAGGTGTCTGGTGGACAGAACTGAATGATTTTCTTTCTTCAAATTTACCTTGTTGAATCCTAATCTGTGTGGCCTTTGAGAGATAACTAGATTAGTTTAGGTGGGATTAGTTAGTGAGTGCCCTTGGAACAAGATACCAGAAAACTAGTTAGTGCTCCTTCCAGCATATGAAGATATCAAAGGAGATCCGTGTTCTGTCACTGTTGAGGGGATGTTGAAGATCAGCAGAAGTAGAAGACAAGGGTGTGGCAGACTGCAGGTGATGCTGGGTAGCTAAGATTGAAGCAAAGAACAAATGGTCTTTGGAGCAGGATCCTGGACTGCGTATAACAGTCTGGACCATTGGAGCTTTAGAGTATTACTAGATCCTGGTTTATGTTTGCCTACTGCTCTCTGAATGCTATGTGCTAAATATATAGGGAAGATAGCATTGTAGCTAAGATATGGAGAAGGGGTTTAGAGGTAGGTCTGAGAGTAAGACTGAGAATGCAGTCTAAGTAGGATTAATATGTATGTGCAGAGGGATCATGATCTTTAAGAGCTAGACTCGGTAACATTGAGGATAAAAGGGTGAAGGGTGAACTCATCTGATTGTATCTAAGAGGGGCCATAAGGATGACTCCTGAGAAATTGTCTGCCAAGCAGATACAGCCTTGCATACCAGTTTAGATAGTATTATTCTATTTGCTGTTGATGCTAGGATACCTATTACAACTACTGTAATATAATGGTTACCAGAGGCAGTGGAATTTGGTATTGCTTTGAGGTAGGAATATGGGGAGGAGAGAGAAGATGAGATGGGTAAGTAAGTTGGTATCCTTGGCAACACGGGAGTGAAGTTGACTACGGAATAAACTGTCCCTATTATGGCAGGGCTCTGTGACATTTCAAGATGTGGCCATTTGCTTCTCACATGAAGAATGGAGACTTCTTGATGAGACTCAGAAGCTCCTGTACCTCAGTGTTATGCTGCAGAACTTTGCACTTATAAACTCCCAGGGTAAGACTCTCACATCTTCCTAGTATCCTGAGTCCCTCTGTCCACTTTTTCCCTACAGACAGACTGGTCTTTTCCATACTAGATCCTGAGATCTGTTAATTTCTGCATATTCCAGTGTATATGTTATGTGTGATAGCATTGAACTGTTTCTACTACCTCAAGTAGATCTCTAAGTAGCCCTAATACCTGCTTCCCATTGTATGGGAGTTAGGTATCTTGTGGTCATCCTAATTAATGGTGTCATCTTGCTTGTCTCGCCACTAGCTTTGTCTATAATCATGACGCTTTGTATGACAAGTGCTTAGCAATGACCAGCTTGCTTTTTATATGGCTGCTGCATGTAGCATGGCTGCAGATTTGGAACCATATATCGTTCTTGCGAGACATCGATTTTGGATATTTTAAAACTAGTGTTTTCTTTACTGGGATCTCCAGCCATGTTTTGTGAGATCCTCTTGCTAACCACTTTTTATATCTTTTCTCTCTTGTGGACCTGTGTCATGATGTCACATGTAGTAACAGCATTTCCTGAGGTCACATGTAAGGACATCAAGCTCGGGATCTGGTTCTTTTGAAAAGCCACCATGGCTTCATAGGAGACCCAGGTGTGATAAAGTGGCATCTAGAGGAAGGCAAAACATCCAGGCCATCTTCCAAAACATCCTGTGTCCACCAATTTAGGTGCAAGTGCTACCAGCCAAGCCTCATTTTTATATTCTTTTCCCCAGACATGGCAGTGTTCTGTCTAGTAATTTTATCTGTGATCTCTGTCACCTGAGTATCCCTTTCTGATTTCCAGGTCTCTCATATTCTTCTGTATTTTACTGTCCTCCGTGGTTCCTCTGGGGTTCCCAGCACTACCTCACATACAATTCTGAGCACATGCTATACATTTTTTATTGGAGTTCCGAGGCTTGCATGCAACCCGTCTTCTGTAAAGCTTACAATTAGCACCAGCCGATGACATCTTGCTACACACTGTCGTAAATTTTAGGGATTTGGAAGCTAATCTGTGATGAATGTATGACCACTGTGTTTTAGTAGCTTCTGGCCATTAAAATTGTAGATTGTCCCCTTATGGTTCATCGTTGTGGCCTTTATTCAGTGAGGCCCTCTGAGTTCTGTTCTCTTTAGAGACCTGATGTTTCAATGCAGATCCTTCCTATTCATCCCTTTGTCTTCGGAGGAAACATTGTGTGGAGTATATGTGTGTTTGGGCTTCCTCCTCTGAGCATGCATTTCATTAGTAATTCTCTTTCAGGTTGTGGGCATAGAACAGAAGATGAAGAGCAGAGGGTTTCTACACGAGCATCAAAGGCTTTGAGATCTGAGACCACATCAAAAACTCACCTCTGTGAAAAGTGTGTCCCGATTCTGCAAGACATTTTGTGCCTGCCTGGTCTACCTGGGCAGAAACATAGTATAGAGGCAAGTTCAAAAGTTGATCAGCACCAAAACCATGATAGTACAGGAGAACCCTTGAAGAATGCTGACAGGGCTTCATACTTGAATCGATATGTATTCTACCTGTCAGCAAAATCCTTCCCCAGTTGGGATGTTGAAAAGGACCTCCCAGACATACTGAGCCTTCTGAAGTCTCAGGTCTGTCCCAAAACTAAGAAGTACAGAAAAAGCACTGAGGGTAGGAAAGAAACAAGTCCTGAAAGTCACAAGTCAGAAGAATGTCACAGGCTTTCGAGTGAAAAGCAAACACTTGTTCACTACCCAAAAGGCTCCAATGGGAAGAAGCTTCATGAGTGCAACAAATGTGGAAAGACCTTCCGTGGCAAATACTCTCTTGATCAGCATCAGAGAGTCCACACTGGAGAGAGGCCATGGGAGTGTAGGGATTGTGGGAAATTCTTTAGCCAGACCTCTCACCTGAATGATCACCGTAGAATACACACTGGAGAAAGGCCGTATGAGTGCAGTGAATGTGGGAAATTATTTAGACAGAACTCCAGTCTTGTTGATCACCAGAAAACTCATACTGGAGCAAGACCATACGAGTGTAGCCAGTGTGGGAAGTCCTTTAGTCAAAAAGCTACGCTTGTTAAACACAAGAGAGTTCACACAGGAGAAAGGCCTTACAAGTGTAGTGAGTGTGGGAATTCCTTTAGTCAAAGTGCCATTCTTAACCAGCACCGGAGAATTCACACTGGAGTAAAGCCTTATGAATGTAAAGAATGTGGGAAATCTTTTAGCCAAAAAGCTACCCTTATTAAACACCAGCGAGTTCACACCGGAGAAAGGCCTTACAACTGTAATGAGTGTGGGAAATCTTTCAGTCAAAGCTCCATCCTTATTCAACACCGGAGAATTCACACAGGAGCAAGGCCCTATGAATGTGACCTGTGTAAAAAGTCCTTTAGCCAAAAGTCTGGCCTCATTCAGCATCAGGTAGTTCACACTGGAGAAAGGCCTTATGAATGTGACACATGTGGGAATTCTTTTAGCCAATGCTTCTAGCCTCATTCATCACCAAAAATGTCATAAGCTTAAGAAACCTCATGAAAAAACGCAAGTGTGGATAAGCCTTCAACCGAAGGCCTAACTTATTTAGCTCCTTCCAATCCGTACTTGAGAAAAGCCTTAGGTTTATAGGGAATGCCCTCCTCTTTTTGTTTTGTCTTTCTGTTTTTAAGTACTATGACACTATAGAACCTTTGCAGAGGATCTATCAGCTGCTATCTGCAGTTGATCTTCCAGGACCCAGGGGAGTGCAATTCCTCAGGAGTTCAGGCATAAATAGGCTCAGAAGCTGGTTTGCCCACACTGAACTGGCCAAGACTCTTGCCGTTTCTGTCAGTAGCAGTATTTGTGGTAGAAGCCATCATTCTCTACCACATGACCAATGTACAATGATTGCACCATCATGGTAAGGAAAGACAAATTGGACAGATTGCCTGGGAAGAACTCTTAAACGGAGTATTGATGGAGAACTCCCCCAGTTTTAACTGATTAAAAAAGTGTGACTGTGACTAAGCTTTTACCAAGAAGATCAAATGTATTGTCTGCTGACGGTGTTCACAACTTGCTTACCTGCTTTCTTTAAAAAAGTAGTTTTAAATCTGTGTCACCTGACAGTTAGGTGAATGTCTCCAGCCTCCCGATTCCCAGTTGGTCACTGCCTTCTCCCAGTTGCTCTGGTTTAAGCCCTGATAAATGCCTTATTCCTAAAACTACCTTTACTCTTCGAGTGCAGTTTACTAAGTGGGAAGACTGGAAAACAGACTGATCATTCTAGGAATGGATGGACAGCTTTTAGAGATGGTCTCAACTTGGTTTACCTCTGCAGGGACAGCAAAATGAAGAAAGCGAACTTGTATGGCTTCTCAGGACAACATCGGAGCTCCGGGACTTTATTATTATAGTTTATGAATAACTGAATATGTATTCATATACATGAATATGTAGTTGGAAACTGTGTGTCATCTCAAGAAGATGTCTGCCATTGCCGTAAGCTCCTGTACTTGTGGAAATTGGAAATGGAATGAATTGGCTCATTTGTCTCAGAGGATGTCCTTAAAATGCCCATGATGCGAGAGGCAGATCATAAGGTTGTACAAAGAATGACCCCGATAGGAATTATTTCATAGGTGCCAGCCTATAAGATGACCATTCATGATGTGATCAGAGCTAGATGTGAACCATCATTGGCATACAAAGGATGGGTATAGTGGAGTCTTCAGCAGCCAGATGAAATGTGGCTGTTGTAAAAGTGCATCTAACAATCTTTGTCTTTGGCTGTATTCACAGGACCTAAAGATCTGTATATTTGCAATAGCTGAGGTCGTTGGCAAAAACAGTATGGTTTATGGGATAGTGGAGTCTAGCTTGATCGTTTACCTCCAGTTTTGTTATAGAGATAGGAAAATAAGGAGATGGAGATCCTGTAGTCTTAGAATGTAGCTGTTGTAATTGCAGTCCAGCTGCTGTATTTGCAGTCTGGTATTCGTAAAATTTCACTGCCATTATTTCCTGCATTAACAAAAGGCTGCCCTTATCGTATATGAGGACAGTTCAATCAAAATGGGGGCTACCAAGCCTTCTGGTTTCCAAAAGTAGGAGTTCTGAGCTTTGTATTTTGAGTCACTTTTTATAAAGTTTACTGATGTTTTAGTGAAATGCAGTCATCGCTATGATTTATCCTTCAAAAAGTCTTAAAGTTCATCTTTGTGGTGATGAACTTGTCTATGACCTCATACCCTGTGAAAATCTTCCTTATGTTTCCAGGCTTATAAGTGTTCAATAGCTTATATTTGACTTACAAAGTGCAGTTTGTGAATGAATGCACAAGTTCTTTTTTTCTTAGATATAATGTCTTATAGAAATACATAATTATTTTGAGATTCATCACTATTGCTTTTTAAATAACTTTATAGTGCTAAGCAGTGTTTGGTTTTGTAACTGTACAAGAGTCTACTGATCTTTTTATTCAGTCGGCTCTTGGTTGAATCCTTTCTTGAGCTGTTACATATAATGGATATAAGCATATGACTCAATATGCTTACATTTTTTTTAATTCCTCGTGAGCCAGTAATTAAGTATATGTGAATCGTTCCGTTTTTAAGAATGTGTCAACCTGATATTGATTGATCTAGACCAGTGGTTCTCAAGCTTCCAGATGCTGCAATTCTTTAATACAGTTCCTCGTGTTGTGGTGACCCTCAACCATAGAATGATTTTTGTTGCTACTTTACAACTGTAATTTTGCTGCTGGTATGAATTGTAAATATTCGTGTTTTCCTATGGTCTTAGGTGACACCTGTGAAAGGGACATTTGCTCCCAAAGGGGTCATGTCCCACAGGCTGAGAACCACTGATGTAGCCAGTGTATGAACATTCTTGCTAATACCTAGTGTGGTTAATGTGTTTGCTTTGAGCCGTTTAAATAGCTGTATAATAACACATTGTATAGACTTAATTGCTTTTTTGGTGTTTCATGGTACTGAGTATTTTTGTGTGTTTACACTTGCCAAGTGTATGTTTTTAATACTTGGTTTTTTTTTTTTTTTTGCCTATTTTCAAATGGAAATCCATGTTACTGTCCTAATCATTAATAAATAGATGTACACTAACAATATATATTAAGACTTTTATTTATTCCTTCTTCAATTTTTTGATAGATTAGTCCTTGGTAAGTGGTGGGAGATGTTTTTAAGTACTGGAACAATATTTTAACAGTTTTTCTCTTCTATTCATAATGTTAACAGTCATAGGCACTGTATGATTGAAATATGGTCTGCATTATTAGCATATTCTATGTCTCGTAAATGTAGCCTTTTCATAAGAAGCACATACTGGTTTTAATATTTGTTAATTGCATTCCCACCATTGGCCAATTCCAAACTGTTAAAGTGATATTAACAAACACTGAGTCAGGAAGGGATATGCAACAGCATGTTTGTTTTATTTTCATTATATTGACGCAGTTGTGACAAATAACCTGAAGGACATGAATATGTAAGTAAAACATTAGAAAGTGACAACTTTTGATTATCATCCTTGCTTTTTAGAGATAATTTTATTGAGATGTAATTATCCTACCAAAATTTTATATGCATTGCATAGCTTCCATTTTAATATACATGCTTCAAAACAGTATTCCTGATTCCCTTTTTAATCTATTCTTCTGAAGGTAAAATGGCTATAAAGATATATTCAAACTTTTCAATGGTTATTTTCATATGGGTAAATAGTAAAGATTATATGAGGAGGCCCTATGAATCCTTACAAATGATTTGTAATTAACTGCATATATGTATATATATAAAACCATTACTTATTGTTTGTGTTTTATAGTGTCATGTAGTCTAGTTTGGCCTTGACTCAATAGCTGACAATGATTTTAGACTTCTGATCCTTCTACCTCTACCTTTCTAGTGCTGTGGTTTCATGCATGCTAGGTAAATATTGAACCAACCTACATCCCATTTCTGAATTTTTATATATCCCTAAATTCTGGTTTTATTGTTTTGGATTTGTTTTTTTTTTTTTTTTTTTTCATTGTCCTGATATCATTTAACTTACTGTATACCTTGTGACTAGATACTGTATTACAGTTATCAAAAGAAATAGAACCAATTGGGAGTTATATGTAATTATAAGGAGAGTAAGGGTAAATTAGATTATACAAAGAATGGATAGTCCCACAATGACGGGGAAGCCCAGAAAAAAAAACGTGTTGCCCAGTCCAAGGAGCTGGAAGATTCAGGACAAATAGAGCAAGTGACCCACCCACAGTTCAAGTCTGAATGCCTAGGGCCCCATAGAGAATCACTGCTGTCCGAGTCTACTGTCTAAAAGTTGAAGCCAGGTTTGTGGTGGTGCATGCCTTTTATTTCTAGCACTCAGGAGGCAGCACCAGCAGATGTATCTCTGAGTTTGAAGCTAGCCTACATAATTTCAGGACAGCCAGAAGTACATAGTGAGACCATGTCTCAGTAAATAAACAAATGAGTGAATGAGTGTTGAATGATCTACAGCCTGGTGTCCTCAAGTCATTGAAGATTTAAAAAGAAAATTACCTAATTAAGAGGAAGCAAGCTTGGTGATGCTTGCATGGCAGTTTCAGCCTTCCGGGTTTTGCTCATCTAACCCCCCTAAAGAGCAGTGCCATCAATGTTTACAGGGAAGTCTTTAGAAATACTGTCATAAATCTTCCCAGAAAGGCCAATGGGATGCCTCTGGCTAAAGCTACTTGCCACCAAAATTCCAACCTAAGTTTACTCCTGAGATCAACATGGTGAGAATTTTGGATCTTTTAAAAACTTAGGTGCATATGTTTTTGTTTTAATCCCAGGTGTGGGATATGGGGCTGCTTCAGATTGTCCTCAGCGTTAACTATGGTTGTCTCTTGATCTAGGAGGGGCATGATTTTTGGAAGCTGCAGATAATTTCATTACTGGGCCTCAGGAGAGGGAATGAATGCCACAGCCTTGTGAGGGGCCAGACTTGCTTGAAAGAAGGAAGAGGCTGCTGCTCCCCCTGCTGGTCCTGGTTGCTGTTGTGATTTGACCAGAAGTTGGAGATAATCTTGAAGGGGAAGATTGAACTTGTCCCAAGGAACCTAAGGACCCTAATTAGCAGGAAGTATTTTATTTGTTGGCCGAAAGAGGTCTCCACCCCATTCCTCTCTTAATGTTTTGCTCCTATCTAGTGTTGTGGGGTTGGAAGGGATTAGAGTGGAATAAAGATTGGGAGGGAAGTAGAGCTATAAGAACTCAAGAAAATAGCCCCAAAAGATGCCAACAATCACCCCCCTGTATAACTATGACTGGCCCTCCTCTTTTTTCTTCTAAGCCATTCATCAAATGTAAGTTCTGGGAGAACTATGACTGTATAGAATAACAAAGAGTTCATGCTTGTGACAGCCTTTCTGAATCAGAAATTTGAGACATTCTTTAGATAAAAGTCCCACCTCAGTAGACTCTGAAGTTATCACATGGTGCAAAATCATACAAGTGAGTGCACACAATCTCCATGAAAAAAAAAATTGGCCTAATTCAACACAAAAGTACACACTGGAGAAAGGACTTACTAGGTTTTAAAATCTTTATTATATTTTATTTCATTATTTTAAAAGAATGAATGGATGAATGAATTAATGAAAAAATAAATTAATAATAACCTAGCCCACTAGGGTAAATATTGAAACTGAACTGTCACTTAAACCTGCCAGAAGAGGGAAACTCAGTTTTCTCCAGTATAGTGACACTGGTTATATCAACCACTCCAGGACAGGTCTCATGTTCAGTAGTAGTATCCAACATATAATGGATTCCACAGTTAGGTGTGTATGTGGTGTGTGTGCTTTTATTTGGTGACAGTTTCCTGTGTTTGTTTTTGTGGGTGGGTGTTATTTTCTTTTCTTGGTTGTGGGGTTGGTTATTGTATTGAGCTTTTGGGTTGTTTTTTTTTTTTTTTTTTTTTGAGAAATAACTTAAAGTTGATAGATATAGAGATATAGATATAGATAAGATAAAGATAAAGAGATAGAGATAGAGATAGAGATAGAGATAGAGATCAGCCATATGATCCAGACCTGGGGACTCTGGAATCTAAGCAGACCATTGAGATGCCTGTATATCTACATTTATGCATCCACATTCAAAATAGAATTAGGCAGATGTTTATCAGCTGATGAACCAACTAAGAAAATTATATAGAGACATGTACAACATAGACTATTTATAAAGAAGAATGGTATCTTGAAATTTGCAGCAACATGGATAGAAGTATAGGCTACTGATTGAAATGAGCTTGTCTGAAAAGATCATTTCTATCTCCTGTGAAAGCTTAAAAAATGTGTTTGAATGTAGAATAGTGACTCTCAGAGATTTTCAGGAGAAACAGGGTATTAGAGGGAGTTGGAAGATGCTCATAAGTATACGTTGTGAACCAGTGAGTTTCCTGAAGTTATTAGGAACTAGGTGAGAGGTTAGAGGAGCACAGTGGACTCAAAGACAACTGCATCCCCAAGATTAAATCCAACCATGGGTGATGACTCACAAATCTTCATCACCGTAGGTCCACAGCCTGCAGGCAGCTGACATAGCTAGAGCTCTCCTCTAACCAGCAATTGTTTACCATTTATACAAACTTTCACAGGGAATTTATGAATCTTGTAACTTTATGAGCTTTGTAAATTTTATTAGCTTCTCAAATCTTATGAAGCTTATCTCCCTCTCTTCCCTCCAGGATGGAATGTTTTGATTCAGAGGAGGTAACTATGAAACAGACTCTCACTATGAAACCCAGACTGGCCTTGATTCTCCTGTTGAGACATCCCACATCTTGCGGTTATAGCTGTGTATCACCATTCCCAGCTTATCCTTTCTTGCCCCTGTTCTAGCTAACACATTGCAGCATCCCAGCATCCCATACAATATTGCATTTTTCATATGTCTTCCTTTTTTTGTTGATACATTGTAAATTCACGTTAAAATCCATTAAAATCTGCCCCAACACAGAGAGGCTTTTTCATTTGGCTCTCTGACTGCAGCAGCCTGAAATTTCTCACAGCAGGGGACCTGCCTGCAAGCAGTTTCTTTGTCTAAAGTTATTTTGTGACATGTGTCTTCGTCCATCATTTCCAAATTCATTCCATCCACATATGATAGTTTCTGAAATGCAGTAGGTATTTAACAAACATTTGTTGGGTGCATAAAAAAAAAAAAAAAAAAAAGCACAATAGTCTAGCTGCCCTATGTATATTCATCATTTTGCCAACACTTAATATTTCTAAGAATTATTCCATTTGGTAATATCACTCTTCATTTTTTGGGAGACAAAATCTTGCTATGTACCCCAGACTAACAGAATTCCCTATCCTACCCTTTCAGTGTGCGCTGTCACACATTCACTCAGTTTTTGGGAACACAAGGAAGTTACATTTTAGGACCAAGCTCTGAAATGGTCAAAGTTCTAGCACCCCTGTGCTCAGCTTGAACACAACTTAGACTTTAGTATTCCTTAAGTTACTCCAATACCTTAATTCTTTCTACCTGTCACTGTTTTTTTTTTTTTTTTTTTTCAGGAATATCCATGTACATGTGAGAGGACGACAGGTTATGGTTAACTCTCAGTTGTTTGAACAATTCAAATTCCACCTACAGCACAAAGCATTTGAAATTTCCATTCTAATGCTGCTCCTGTAATTATCGGTGAAATGAGGTCAGCTATTCCAAGTTCCACACTCTGATGTTACCTTTGCACACAGACTGTCAGGAGGACGATGTTAACCCTTTATTTCCACATATGGGACAACTACAATGGTTCTCATTTTCCAATAGGAATGGTATATTTCTAAATGGAAATAAATGTATCTCAGTTTGAGGGCTAATGGGTACCATATGGATAAGACTATTACTTTTGTTGGTTGGATACCATATAGAAAGGTGCCTCCATCGACCACCTGCTTTCACAATATTCTGGCGTTCCTTTCATTGGCCTTCTCCTCTTGGCCCTCCTTGTGGGAATTTATCTCTGAGGAGGTGTCCCATGTCAGTCCCCCTGGGAGCTCAAATATCTCTCCAAAACATCTCTCTAAAAACCATTCTTCTACTTTATGACTTTGGAAAATTGTCACCTTTGAAGCTTGGACAATTGACTTAGAGCTTTATATTTTACTTATTTTAACAATGAATAACGTAAGAGTGGACAATTAGTACAATTACTGATTTTGGTGTGTTGTGTTTGTTAGAGGAACATCTGATGTAATTTGTCTCAACATTTGCAGTCTCTATTCTGTGGATATGGCCCCTCTCAAAGGAAGGAGATCCCACTCTTCGCAGCGAGATTCTGGAAACTTTCCCAAAACCTTCAGCCATGTAATCATTGCTTAGGCTCCTACTGGTCCCAAAGTCAGCACCCAATTTCGTACTTTCTCAGATGGAACTACATTGCCCAGAATCCAGTGCGCACTGCTGGGAGTATTTCCGTTTAGACGGGACATCCGGCATCTTCTTACATCTTGCCGCTTCTATAGCTTAAGTTTAGGAACCTGTTCGAGTTGAACCTTGCAGGGAGTAGCAAAAGGAGAGTTGTTTGCCACTGCGGGGGGGTTATTGGCCGGTGGCGGTGCCAGGACGTCCTGTCTCCAGGGCCCAGTGACAGCGATGTGCGCTCTCCCTATTTTGGTGTGGCTGTCTGTCAGGTGATGTCCATGGCCTTGAGCTCAGCGTAACCTGTGGGTCCTAAATTGTCAGACCTTCACCTGTTATACTCAACCTCCACAACACATCCTCCAGTGGCTGCTGTGCAGGACGGCTTTCAGGATACGGACCTTTGTGGATGGGAGGATTGAGATGGTGAAATGTAAGGCAATATGGTGGCAAAACAGGACAGGGTCAGAGGCTTGGCAAGTGCATAGAACTGGAAAAATGTGCCTGCCTCCCCCTCACTCCACCCGTCGCTCCAGGTACGCAGCAGAGATTGTAGCAATCATTCTTTTCATAAGTGCCAAGCCTAAAAGACCCTCAAAGGGGAGCCAAGAAGCGTTTTAAATGATGGGAAGAAATCATGTTAAAAGGGTTTAAAATCGTATCCCAGTGTTCACACAGGAAATAATCTTCTGTGGGATTGGTATGATAAGGGCCAAAGCAGGGACTCAGGCTGGTTAGCATTCTGTCTAAACACCTCCACAGTTACCTGGCAACAGCCAGGTATGCTCCTCCCCACAGTTACCTGGCAACAGCCAGGTAGGCCTGGTCCACTATAAAAGGGGTTGCTTGCCCCCTCCTCTCTTAATTCTTACTGTCTTAATCTCTTGATCTCTTGCCTGTAGCTTTTTGCCCCTCCCCCTTGCCTCCCCCTCTCTCCATGTGTCATGGCCGGCCTCTGCTCTCCTCTCTCTCCTCTCTCTCTCCTCTTCTCTCTCTCTCTCTCTCTCTCTCTCTCTCTCTCTCTCTGCCTCTACTACCCTCCTGTCTCCCCTTCCTATGCCCAGAATAAACTCTATTCAATGCTTTACCGGTGTGTGACTGGTCCCTCAGGGGAAGGGATGCCTTGGCATGGGCCTGCTGAGACATCCCCTTCCCCCATACCTCTCCACACATCCACAGTTCAGAGTATTGTTCATGGTGGGTGTGTGGAGAGGTATGGGGGAAGGGGATGTCTCAGTGGGCCCATGCCAAGGCATCTCTTCTTCCTGAGGGACCAGTCACACACCGGTATAGCATAGAATAGAGTTTATTCAGGGCATGGGGAGGGGAGACAGGAGGGTATAGAGGCAGAGGGGGTGGGAGGGGAGAAGAGAAGTAGAGGCCAACCATGACCACGTGGAGAAAAGGGGAAGGAAGGGGGAGGGGACAGAGAGAAGCTAGAGGCAAGAGATCAAGAGAGAGAGCAGGGGGCAAGCAGCCCTTTTATAGTGGGCCAGGCCTACCTGGCTGTTGCCAGGTAACTGTGGGGAGGAGCATACCTAGTTGTTGCCAGGTAACTGTGGAGGTGGAATTTAGACAGAATACTAACATAGGCCAGGAAGATATTACAACTGACTCAGAATGTTTTGGTAATAACTGGACTAGCACAGGATCAGAGGAGCTTGGACTGTATTCTGGAGAGTCATTAAAGTCTGGAGATAAGTTTGGAGATGAAACCATCAGTTTCCTACTCTATCAAATGTGGTTGTGAAAGTAGGGAGTTAAGAGTTGTCCTACTACTACTTACCCCATTTGGTAAGGATTGTGTTTTATAAAAAATAAAGAAGAAGGAATATGCTTAGTGGAGGCGTGGTATGGTATAGGGAAAGGGGGTGCCTCTTGGGGCCCATGCTGAGGCATCCTTTCCCCTGAGGTACCAGCCACAAAATGGTACAGTATAGAATAGACTTTATTTAGGGACATAGGAGAGGAATTGAGTGAGTAGAGACTGAAAGGCAGTGGGAGGGAGAAAAAGAGAGAGAAAGTAGAGGAGTAGAGGCTGACCATGAGCATGTTGTTAGGGGTCTGGGGAATGGGGAGAGAGGGGGAAGGGGCTAAGAGTGAGGAGGAGGCAAGCAGCCCCTTTTATAGTGAGTCAGGCACTCTTGGCTGTTGCCAGGTAACTATGGGGCAGAGCTTAGACGAAATGCCAATAGTAAGCATCTGAAAGACTGAAAATAATTTAGAGTGGTGAACATTTTTCAGAAGGATTAAGAATTGGGTTTGGACATGGTAAATCTAAGATGTCTCACAGTACATCGGCAGAAATGTTTGCATTCTAGTCTAGCATCCAGGGAAAAGAGTCTCTGGAGACCTCACAGGTGATGGATGAGACATAGAAATGTAGCTGAGGTTAAGAATTATTATGGGTCTTGTTTTATGAGATGTTTGAGATGGTAGTTTACCACTTTGCTGGGGATCATGTAACCTAGCCTATGAATAAATTTAGATGTTCTTGTTGGATGAAGTGGAGTTTCTTGATGATGTCCAGATATTCTACTGTTGTGGTATTATGCATTCTGTGATTTATATCTACCGTCTCCTAGTTGGGGGAATTATCCTAGATTTGTGGGCTGTTACTCCTCCTCTTCCTCCTCTTTTAAAACTAACAGAGTTATTTAGTTACCATAGCTAGACTACTACTGACTCCCTCACACAGATTCTCTGCATGCCAAGCCTCAGATGTAACGAATTTTCTCTTCCATTCCCTTTGCTCCCCAATTCTTACTGTCTGTAGACTTGCCAAGGCATGTTTGGGGATCACAGGTCTTCAAGTCATCCCTGTAGATGCTTTCTCTCTGATGACAAGACTTTGTCCACAGTCAGGATATCTCATGGCTCCATGTTCTGTAACATTTCTCTAACATCCTCCTGGGTCAGTCATCATAGTCATTGTTCGTGGAATCCTCTGGACTGTCCTTTCAAGACAGGCTTTATTTTATTCTACTTTCTTCCAGTTTTCTGTGGGCACATTTTTATACTCATCTAGCGATGTGTTTATAAAATGATAAAGAGATTTAGAATATGTTCTATGGGGGGTGTGGTGAGGTATAGGGGAAGGGGATGACTCAGCAGGCCCATCTCAAGGCATCCCTTCCCCCTGAGGGACCAACCACTCGACAGTATAGTGTAGAATAGAGTTTATTCAGGGCATGGGGAGGGGAGACAGAAGGGTAGTAGAGGCAGAGAGATAGAGAGAGAGACAGAGAGAGGGAGGGAAGTAGAAGAGAAGAGAAGAGAAGAGAAGAGAAGAGAAGAGAAGAGAAGAGAAGAGAAGAGAAGAGAAGAGAAGAGAAGAGAAGAAAGAGAGAAGTAGAGGCCGGCTGTGTGTTGTGTGTGTGTGTGTGTGTTGTGTGTGTGTGTGTGTGTGTGTGTGTGTGTGTATGTGTAAGTGTGTGTAATGGCTTGCAGTTTAGTGTTTTAGGGGCATTTATGAGTGACAAAGCAAGTGGATTTCTAATTTTTACGCATTCTCATGGGCCCATTTACTTCTGTTAGTTTATCTGGCTCAACACTAATATGTTAATTTTTGCTTTATCTTATGTTTTTTTAAATAATCCTTTAGAAACCTGACTGTTTTCTAATGAGAGACAGTAAGGGAATATATCGAGATGGGAGGCAGGAGGTGAGGAGGAACTGAAAGGAATAGAGAGCAGAGAAATCACAAGATGTTTTTTGTGAGGAAAAAATATCTATTTTCAATCAGAGGAGTTTTTCCCAAAACTTTAACCTATAGCATTAATGAAATGCCTATCACAATTCTGGTGTCATAATATACATGTTAAGATGAAAACTACAACAATTAATATGAAGCCAGAAAACACCATAAGGCAATTTTAAGAAATAATAACAAAGCTGAAAGATCACAATATTTGACCTCAAATTGTTCTACAGAGCCATAGTGATACAGACAACGTGGCACTAGCATAGGCACCATCAAATACACAGAACAGAATAGCAATCATGAACATAAATGCACATGTTGAGGGTGACAGATGACTAAAAACATACACAGAAAACATGTTGTTTAGATACTAAAAATAATAACAAGAGATTTTTATTTTATGTCCAGTCCAAAAACAGAGTCTGGACACAATGGAGTAATGTCTTATAAAAACAAAGGGCGCAAAAGTGGGAAAACGAAGAGAAGCAAGGGGAGTGATCTTCACCAACCAAAAATACTGATTATGTGAAAAAGTAATACAGCCTCTTAACATTGAAGAGAAAGTCTAAAAAGCCAGAAAGTAAAACACTAGGGCCAGGATGTTTTGAGTGGCTCTGGACACAGGAGAATTTCTGCTGGAACCATGAGAGCTGTGGAACCCTCTGCTTGTGTTGGTACAGAATGGCAATCATGGAGGTGCTGGACCAAGTGATGAGCACAGAAAAGTGGACTTCAGGACACACCACCAGTGCAGCATAGAGTGATTCGTTGATCTCACCTTGCCCTACATTGGAGCAGTATCCAAATTCTTGTTCTCTTGTTACGTTTTTGCTATTCCTTTTGATAAATGTGTACACAAAGAAAATGGAATTTATCAACATATACAAGACCCAAAGGAGGGAAGTGGAGCAACAAATGTAGTTGGCAGCTCTGACTTTATGACCCTTCCAACAGGATTCCCTGGGGCTCATTGTCATGGCTTGGAAAACATTCAGAAGGCAGGTAGTGCCAAAATCTTTGAATGTACAATAGGAGTTTGCATGCAAAATCATTCACAAACCGCTTCAACCCAAAAGCTGACATTGTGTTGGGCACTCTTGAAGAGAGAATGATTATGACATTGGCTGCCATTATGTGCATGAGAATCAAATCTGTGGGTTTTAATGTGTAATTGTCTATAGCAGTTTGTGACATGAAAATGATTCTGATTGTCAGATTGCAGAAGTCCATTCTGTGATTTGGCATGATTTCTTTTAGAATATAGCCAATGATAATTATGTGGTCAAATGAATAATGACAAATATTTGCAGTCTTGCGTGAAGAAGAAAGCCTTTATTCCGTGGAGCTATTGAAAGACTGAAACATAGGGTCCTCTAGTTCAGGTGTCCAAGGCCTGCAGAGACCATATAAAAAACTCATCCCAAAATTTTGACTTTGAGGTAGGCAAGGCAGAAGGATTCTAAGAGCCCGAGAAACAGATATCTGATGTGAGACTGCATCTCCTAGATATTTCAGGAATCTTCACCCAGGAACACTCACCATGAATGCCTAAATAAAACTGATTAAGGACACCAACAGACATACTAACTATCAGGGGGAAATACCACTGTGCCTTAGTAATCCCAATGTTAAAAATAACTACACAAATAAGTTTACTTTTTGACAGACTCAGTAACAATCTGGGGAGTTTTGACCTTCAGACTACCCATAAAGGCTCAATGGCAGTCCATGATAAATTAATCCATGTTCACAAAAATAGAATTTTAAACACAAATCTGGGCATTGGGAGATTTCCTGCCATTACTGCTGGGGTTGCAGCCGAACAGAAGGATGGGCATAGACCAAGGTCACTATGCCCCTGAAGCCATGTGACTGCCACAATCAGAGTGAGCATTGACGGGTTCACAACTTGAAGAAAGTAGGTGGAGTTTCATTGTGCTGGAGGACCGCACCATTGTTCATAACCTTCAGGAAGAAGAGGTTGAGCAGTATTTGTCATCAAAAATGAGCAGAATCATCTAGACCACTATCATCTGCAAGGAGGAAGATCTACAAGTTCAAACTCAGTGTCAGAAGTTCTACAAAGATCTTGAAGAAAAGGAATAATAAATTTTTCAGGAAATCAAGAGAAGCTGGAAACTGAGGCTGAGATGAGACATTCATTAAAAGACCACTGAGGACATAGTGTATCATTTGCAATGAAAAGGGTGGGGGTTACAGGAAGAGAAAAAGGAAGGAGCACATTCCAGAGTTCTCTGCAGGCAACAGTCACTATGGAGAAGACAGAGGAATGGAACAAAGAGTGATGAAAGAAGCTGTTTCTTATTGAGGAAGAGTGACCCACAGGGATCTGGAAAGGTACAATGCTAAAAATGCCCAGAAATTGTAAGGATTTTTTTTTTTTTTGAAATCTGATAATTGAAGAAAGGAAAAATTAGAAGAAAACAAACAAACAAAAAAAGCAAGAATAGTTGTGTTTGCACACAGGAAACATGACCCTGAGTGCAAGCAAAAGCCACTAAGACAATACACTCAAAGCCAAAAGACAGTGGTGGACACAGTGTTCTAAGATTAACAGGATATCCCAAACACTATCACCCACAATGATGGACTAACAATATGGATCACAGCCATTATATAAACCAGCATAGTGGCACTTGTCTCAAATCAGAGTCCTCTCAGAAAGGATTCCATAGTAAGTAGTAATAAAAAAATATCTCTCAAAAATGGTCTTGCAGTTGCAAATATCACTGAGCGATACACAATGTATTACACCTTGGTTTTTTTTCCTCTATCTGGCAAACTGGGGAGTTATTTACAAGTGTTTTCCTAACTACAAACAATTTTAGATCATTTTTTAAAAAAGAAAGATTTACAAATACCAGTACTGAGAACAACAACAATACAGTCACACAATCATATGGAGTAATAAAAATATCAAAATGTACAATAGTTATTGATAACAAGATTCCATGTATAAAAGCTCCACACAAGTAAAATGTGATCTAACCTCTAAAATATTTACCAAGTGGTCTCTTCCCTTCAACAATGCAGTAGAGATCTGATTTTGGTTAATTCGTTAAAGGGAACTTTGAGAAATATACATATACATATACATATATATCAGATATTTTATTTACATTTCAGATGTTATCCCTGGTCTGGAGAGATGGCTCACCCATTAAAGGCTAGGTTCACAACAAAAATATAAGAGAATCTTATAAATTATTTTGACTCTGTTTCAAGTTTGCTTCACTTGTGAAATTTCTCTGAAATGTATGCTTGTAATTTTTCTTACATTAGTTAAAATCATACATGTGAAAAGAGAGGGCAGTAGGAAGGAGGGAAGAGAGGCGGGGATGAAAAAAAGAAGAAAGGAAGAGAGAAAAGAAGGAAGGAAGAAATTAAGTTGGGGTTAGGTTGATGATTAGATGGCACTGGTGTCTGTACATAACCCTCTTGGAATTACAGTGTGAGACCATGATGGGAACAAACATCATCCTGTATTTGGGAGTTCTGAGGCTGACTGACAGTGAATTCACTGAAATGTTGTCAGAACAAAAACTCAAATATGCTTTTCATTTATGTTTTTAGTGTGCAATCAGATGATCATCCATGTAGTAAATACGCTATCATTTAGGACACATCGCTGTCAAACAGAAGTCACATGAAAACCCAACATCCTTCAAGTTTTCATACAGCTCTGCCTCCTGGAGTTGTGTCTACTGAGAGGCCATGCACATTGCCATGTGCCTTTCTTATCAGAACACGATCGTGGTGTGGACCAACATAGCATGTAAAGTCCAATACCAATGAAGTCCCCGTCTGCTTTGACTTCCTTCTTTCCTTCCCTCTCACCCTCCTTCTCTGTCTCTTTCCTTTTTTCTTCCTTTGTTTCTTCTTCCCTTCCTCCCTCCTTCCTTCATTCCTTCTACCTTCCTTCCTTTTTTTTTTTTTTTTCTTTTTTTCTTTTAGAGACAGGGTTTATTTGTGTAATTCTGGCTCTTCTGGAACTTGTTTTGTAAAGCAGGCCAGCCTTGAACTCAGAGATCTGATTGCCTCTGTCTCCAGAGTGCTGGAATAAATGGTGTGTGCCACCACCACCCAGGCTGATTCCTTTCTTAAGTCAAGAGTGGAACACAGTCTTGTGCCAATCTGAACTAAAAACCGAAAGCTGCCTCTATGTCCAAATCTCTCAATAATGCCTAACAATCTTCTATGGTCTTCCAGTCCCTTTATATTCACTGACATAACAGCCAAAAATAACAATATATCCCTAGTGACTCATAAAAGCCAGTCTATTAGGGACTCGCTTATGTTATATGGCCTAATATGTGGACCTTTGTCTCAAGAAAGACGGTTAGTTGCATACATCATTTTTTGTGCTTCCAAAGGTCTCAAAATGATCGTATTGGACCCATTTTCAGTAACATCATGAGCCGGGTTATGAAAAACAGCTTTTTTTTTTTTTCTTGTCTTGAAGACTCCCCAAAGGTAGGCAGCTCAGATACAGAATGTTCCAACTTCATAGAATCCTGCCTGAGTTATGATAAAGGCCACATCTCCAAACTAAGTCTTAGGTCTTTTCTATGGATTACAGATTAGACTTCATGTTGGCTTTCTACTGTTTTCCTGTGCTCTCACCTCTTGCATCCTGAATCTTATAATAAATGGGGGATGAAATTTTTTATTAACTATGTTAATAAAATGACCAAGGCAGTAACAATTTATGAGCGAGTGATATCCTATCAGTTTGTTTTACCTATCTTCTTTTATTTTTATAATTCTTTTATTTAGACTGTAGCTTTGATTATCAAGTCCAGACCTTAGAAACACAATGGGGAAATGACCCTTTAAACCCAAAGCTATTCATTTTAGAGGGGATACTGGGAGATCTTTAACCTGGATATTTTGGCACAAACACAGACACTTCAGTCTGTTATCACCAAAAACATGGGATGCATTCTCAAACACCTTCCAGTCTTTTACACAGTTTATGTTCCCCACACATTTTCTTCACATTCTTGGTATTTTTTTTGTTTTGTTTTCATTGTAAAAAGTTTTATTTAAGGGTAATAGAGAGAGGTCTCAGTTGTAAGAAACACTTGATGTTGTTGGAAAGAACCTGGGTTTGATTCCCAGCACTCACACGGTAGCTCACAACTGCCTCGGATTCCAGTTCCAGGGCGTTCTGACATAACACACTGGCCTCGACAGTACTTCAGTCTCACAATGCACACACACACACATACACACACACACATATGGAGGCAAAATATTCATGCACACAAAATTGTAGTAGACAAATAAATATTTAAAAAATAACTTTCATTTTGAAATATAGGTTTGTTTCATAGGGAAATATCAAGTGCAAATAAGGCTTTTGAGATTTTAATACAATAAAGTGTTCTAAGGTGGTCTGACATGATAGCTGTCCCATCGCCTATTTGGATTTACAAGCACAAGATGGACCTGATGTTTATGATGCCACTGGAAATATGCATTTCTGTTGCAGAGATAAAGGCTAAAGTGCAACCACAGATGAATACTCACACCATTACTCTGCTCAAAGGGGACATGAAATCTAATGTTTAAATAGCATGAGAAGTTGTACCTAAAATATTTCATTTCATATATCATATATACTTACTTCTCCTTATATAGATGAAACTATTATAATATTTATAACACACTCAAAGAGAAGAGATGTATAAAAACAAGTTTGGATGTGCACATATAAACATTGTGCAAACTAAAAGAACTATGTGTGGAAACAAATGTAGCTGATGGGTAGAGTCATGGCCTGCCATACTCAGGCTCTGTGTTCCATTATCAACAATGAGAAAAGCACTGAGAAAAGGCAGTGTCAGCCCTTTGCACTTAACATTAGGTATGATTAAACCAGGAGAGAATCATTCCAGACATTATTTTCCTGTTGTCATTGCCTGATACTCTTACTGTAACTTCACTTCTGTGTTACCCTCTCATCGTTAAAAGTGAAGTTTCAAGTCGTCATTGGACCACTGGTTCCTCAATATAGTCTCAGTCACTGCCTCTTTAACATAGATGTAATGACATAAGAATACCTTTTACTACAGAAAGAGATTCATATCCTAATTCTTCTAGGGTTGTGTGCTTCTTATATTTCCATTTGAATGTTTACTACAAATGTGAAACTGGTAAGTTCAACCATGATAATCACACTGCAGAGATAGTCTACACATCATGCTAAGTATGGTGAATTATAATATTTGCTTATTATCACAGTATTTCAACACTATCACAGATGGATTCCATAACCTTGTGACACCCACAGTCAACCTCAGTTTACACTACAGAAATAACTAACAGAAGTGTCACAAGTTAGGTGTGCCTATATTTTGGCTAACATCTTTGCTATAGAATTATTCTTGTGCTTTCTCTGCCTGTTTCATAGATCTATTTCAACCCCAGATTTCCATTACCAGACATGAGCAACTGCATAGGCAAGTTTCTTTTCTTTTCTGGCTATACTGCTTAGACTGAAATACAAAGTACTCACCTGGCTTCTTGCCTCTGAAGGATGATGGTTTCATTGGGTCGGTCCAGAATCATAAACAACCACTGTAGGAGAATCAGCTCAAGCTGAGGGAGGGTCTGTGACTCTGTGACCTCACCTCCCTCTAGAACTGCAATTTTCATTTCACCTGAAGTGGGAGCAATAATGCTGGCTTTGGGGAAAAAAATAAACCCTCATTAATGACACTTTTTCCAGTTACTAATTAATGAAAATATTTAAGAGTTTTGTTTTGTGAATATCTCCATAGATACAAGGTATTTTGAACAGGCATTAAGTTTTCATCATTCATGAATGCCCACTAAATCTCCTGTGGAAGGGTCTAGAAACTTTGCAGTCAGACCATGAGAAAGTTAGAGAAGTCTGTTTCTCATTGGACCTAGGTTTTTTTTTTTGACTTCTCCAACACAAATAAATTTAAGTATTTTAAAAACTATTTAATACTTTTATTACTTAAAATATCTTTCGAGTATTTCAAATACAAATAAGTGTCTTTAGTCAAATTGCTTTCCACTGTTTCTCTTTCAATTCCTTTTTTAAAATTTTATTTTTTTTATTGGTTATTTATTTATTTACATTTCAAATGTTATCCTCCTTCCCAGTTTCTTCTCCGTAAAACTCCCTATCCTGTCCCCTGATTCCCGTAATTTCTATGAGGGTGCTCCCCCACCCACCTACCCACTCCTACCTCACAACCCTAGCATTCCCCTTCGGTGGGGTAAGTCTCCACAGGACGAGGGCTCTCCTCCCATTGATGTCAGATAAGGCAATCCTCTGCTACATGTGCAGCTGGAGCCATGGGTCCCTCCATGTATACTCTGGTTGGTGGTTTAGTCCTTGGGAGCTCTTGGAGTGTGTGGGGGGAGTCTGATTGTTTGATATTGTTGTTCTTCCTATGGGATTGCAAACGCCTTCAGCTCCTTCAATCTTTCCCCTAACTCCTCCATTGGGGTCCCTGTGCTCAGTCTGATGGCTGTCTTTGAGCATCCACATCTGTATTGGTCAGACTCTGGCATAGCCTCTCAGGGGACAGCCATACCAGACTCTTGTCAGCAAGTGCTTCTTTGCATCAGAAATGGTCTGGGTTTGATGTCTGCAGATGGGATAGATCCCTAGGCAGATGGGGCAGTCTCTGGATGGCCTTTTCTCCAGTCTCTGCTCTACTATTTGTCGTCCCTGCATTTCCTTCAGACAGGAACAATTCTGTGTTATTCCATTTTTTAAATATCCCACAACCACTATTCCCTCTAAATTTTATCTGTCCCTTAAAAACAAATAAACCAACTTATAAAAAGAAAACCAAAGTGAAACAAAACAAAAAACATAAAACACTGAGACTGCTTAGTGATAGTAGTATGTGTCTAGTGCAGTGCAATCTATGGAAGAATTGGTAGCCTCTTCAATATTGATTCCTTTAAGAAATCTAAAGCTTCCTCTTGTAGAGGTCGGATACACTGTGTGCAACAGCTCTTCTGCTAGAAGTGGGACCTCCTGACCCCTTCCATTGTGCTGGGATTTTGTCTAGCTTGATCTTGTGCAGGTTTTGTAAGTAATGTCATGATAAGTGATTTCACATGTGCAAGTACCCTGTTTAGTATGGATAAAACCTGGTTCCTTGGAATCATCTGCCACCTCTGATTCTTACAATACATTAATCTCTGTTTCCATGTGATCCCTGAGACTTGCGAAGAAGAAGTGTGATATGGATGACCTATTTTTAATTGGTCACTCTAGAGTCTCTTATTCTTGAACCCTGAATGACTGTGGACCTCTTTTTTTAGTCACCATATACTGCAAAAGAAGTTTCTCTAATGATGGTTGAGTGATAGCTTAATCCAACAGCATATAGGAGTTTATGGGACAGTTTACTACTACTATGCATTTTTAGTAAAACAATAGTATTGAGTTTTCCCTCAGGGTCTATGTAATTTTCTAGTCACATGTTCTTGACCCTGATAATGGTACTAGTCATGGGTTCCATCTTTTGATATGGCCCTTCAATTCAATCATGAAGTGACTGGTTATTGCCATGATGTACTGCCATATTGAACCAGACTTGTTGGTGTTATTTACCTCAAGACTCACACCTGGGTGATATTTATGTTTACTTCTAGGACTGTGAAAATTATCCAGTAGAGTTGATGCTTCCAGGTTAATGTCTCTGTGTTCTAGGTCTAATGGATATGGTATTTTCAACAATAAGGTTTTAAACTATTAAGACCATAGACCATTAAACATTAGAGTCGTTTAAAATATTGACATTGTTCTTTCTTGTTCTCTATTTCTTAACTTTGAAACATATAGCCTGCTATAGTTTAGAGTACTCAACATAGAAACAAATTCAGTCAAATCTCAGAAAAATATCTAATGAAGATGAAATAAAAGGAGAAATATGATATTACAATTATCATTGGTGATCATTAGAACACTTAGCATAATGTAATTAAATTAATTTTATAATGAAAATATTCTGGAAAAAAATACAGATCATGTCATGAAGTAACCTCTTTAAAACAATTTACTTTTAAAATTGAACTATAATTACATCATCTTCCTCTTTCTCTTTTCTTTTTCCAACCCTTCCCATATACTCCACTCCATCTTTTTCAACTCATCACTTCTCTTTCTTTAATTGTCATTGTTTCTCACTTTTCTTCTGTCAGGTTAGGTGTTTCAGGCTGAGGACTTTGGTCCATTTGGAAAAGATTTTTCTGCCACGTGATAAGTATGGAATTATTTCCATTCTTTTACCTTCATAGATCTGGTTTGAGCTGTAAACTTTGTTGAAGAACCTGTCTTTTTTCCCTTTATGCATTTGTATGTTCTTTATATAAAACAGGTTTCAGTATGTATGTGAAATGATGTCTGGGTCTTACTTCTGATTCCATTGATTAACATGTCTGTTTTTATCCCACTACCTGGAATACTATAGCTCTGCAGTACAACTTGAAATGGAGATTAGTGATACCTCCAGGAGTTCCTTTGTTGTTCAGAATTGTTTTGTGTATCCAGAGTTTCTGTGTTTCTATATAAAGTTAAGAAAAGTGTTTTTTTTCAAGGTCTGTAAAGAATTGTTTTGGAATTTTGAAGGGGATTGCATTGAATCTGTAGATTGCTTTTGGTAGAATGGTCATTTCTACTATATTAATCCTACCAGTATATAAGTGTGAGAGATTTTTCATGCTCTTTTAATCTTTTTTTTTTCTTAGTTGTTTCAGAAATACTGTGGGCTCTGCAGGTTCCTTTTCTGCAAGTGCATCACTCTTCATGAACTCCATGTTACTTTCAACCATCTGTAATGGGATGCACTCTTCTGATGTTTCTGAAAACAGTGTAAGTGTACTAAAATACGAGAAATAAATAAATCTCTAAAGAAACTACCAACAACAACAAAAAAAAAAAAAAACAAAGAATGTCATTTAAAAAAAATCACAGCTGACCAAAATTCAAAAAACAAGTGATTGTTGTGAAGCCAAGATCCTGATGGTCTATCTACAGTAGGATTTCTGTACATAATGCTCAGGGAAGATAGTCATAGTAGAGGCAGAACAAAATGAAAAGCCAGAGAAACAGATATTTTCTCTGTGATTATATCTACTGAAAATGTAAGGGAATCTACTCCTTTAAAGTGGAAACATAGCTGCCTAACAAACAACTAACATGAAAGTAGAAATGTATCTGTGCCTCAGTAATCCCAATTTTAAAAACGATTACACAAATGAGTTTACTTTTTGCATCATCTTGTAACAGTCATGGTTGGTTTGATCTGCAGATCACTTATACATGCCCAGTGTCAGCTCATAATCAATTAACTGTCTTACACAAGATATAATTGTACATAGCAACTTCCCATGGTCTCATTTCTGAGGGTACATAGTTTGCTGCTTCTGACCAGCTGTATGGGAGTGTAGTGAGATGACCTTTCACCAGGGCCTAAGCAGCCACCTTGCCAATGATTGTACTGATGGTTCCACAGCATGAACTAAATGTGTGGAGATTTTGCTGTGCTGGAGGATCACAGCATGGCTCACAGACTGGAAGTAGAGGAGGTTGAGCATCATTTGGCAACAACTATTCATCAAAACTATTTGGATTAGCATCATCAGCATGTTGCTAAGCAATTGACAAGAGGAAGTTCTAAAAATCCAAATTCAGACCTAGAAGTTCTACAAAGATCTTGAACAAAAAGATGAAAAAACTGCTCAGGGAGACAAGAGAAGCTGGCAACTAAGACTGAGTAAAGAAACATTTGGGAGAACCAATGAGAATATAGTGCATCTTTTGCAAATATGGTAATAATAATAATAATAATAATAATAATAATATGAGTTACAGGGAAAGAAGAAGGATGAAGCACATTTTAGAGTTCTCTGGAGCCACTTACTATAGAAACATAGAGGAATACAAGGAAGAGTGATGAAGGTGGCTGCCTCTACTCCAACACGAGTTAACCACATAAATTAAGAGTCGTATGATGCTCAAATCTCCCTGGAATTGCAGGAAATTTTTTTTGGAAATTTTGCTTGATATCTGAAGACTCAGGAAAATAAAGCTTACAAAAAGGCAAAAAAGTGAGAAAAGTCATTCTTCGAAGAAGGAAAACATGATTCTGAGTGCAAGCAAAAGCAGCGAAGTCAACACACTCAAAGTCAAAAGACATCTATGAGTACAGTGTTCTAAGATTGGCAGGGCATCTAAAACACCACCACCTAAAACACTCAACTCTTAGCTTCTGGATCACACATATTATACAAACCCGCGCAATATCAGATGTCATTTCTCTAAAAAAGGAGTTCTTTTATAACTTTTCTATAACAAGCAGTAAAAAAAAAAAAAACAAAAAAAAAAACAATTAAATAAAATTTTAAAAATTAAGAATCTCTCTCATGGAAATACAGAGAAGCCATATCTCAACAGATAATAATAATTATTTAAAATTGTTTTAATTGCTTTGTGTTGTTTTAATTATCAAAATGAAGGTGGTTATAAGTTTGATGGTATTAATGACATTACTAGTCCTCTGGCAGAGAGGTCTGAGTAAAGCAGGCCCTAAGAAAAAGGAGGCTAGTAAATTGAACCAATTGATTTCAGGTTGCCGGAACAAGGACATGCTATTTTGGTAGAAAGGCTCTGCATTTATGTTAACAAGATTGTGAACATTGTGACATGACAAATGCCTTTGGACCCCTTCCAATATGGATCATACATGATAGGGGAAGAACAACTAAAGATAGAAAAGAAAAGAAAAATTCAAGAAGACCAACAAGATTGCTGATCCCTGCACAGGAAACAGCCTGAAACTGGCTTAGATATAACAATGTCTCTAGCCAACCTTCAGCCAAAATTAAACAATAAATCTTATTGGTTAGAGAATGCTTAAAATTCATCATATAGAATCTTTAGAATTCACATCAAATGAATGAAGATTTACTATAAATGGCTATTCTTGATAAAACTAACTCAGAAAAGACAGTTGTCGATCACTTGCTCAAACAAGGAACAAAATTTCATCCTTAACTGATCTTTGTATATTGCATAATCCATCCAAACGTCTTTATAGAACTAAAAATTAGGTTGTAAGATTCATATATTGCAAAACAAAACACCAAAATGCAGCTCTGACAAGATTTATCTGCAGAGATGCTGAAATGACCTGCTGTTCCAGCTCCCTGCCTCACCTGATGCTGCTTCCAGAGACTTGTTCCCAGAACTGCTTCAGGAACAGTGACTGATTTCTGATAATCTTGGTTTATCCAGCCTTTCAGAGGGATCCAGTCAGGACTTCAGTTAAGGTCTGAAATCTCTAAGCATACAGAGACTAGATAACAAATGCTATAGCTGTGTTTCTTAAGTCTAACCCATTTTTCTCCCTATCCCTTTAAAAACATATATTGTCACCCCAATTCATCAAGAAGTTGTGGGAAGTTTTCATCCTGATTCCTTGGTTTTGGGTGTCTGGTTATAGTTATTTTATAAATTATAGATATCTTTCATTTTAGGAGTAATTTGGAAATGGTCATAATTTTGGATAGGGAGGAAAATAGAGAGCTTAAACTCCGTGATTTCTATCTTTACATTTCTATTTATCCTTTCATTTTTAGGTAAAGGGAAGGGCATTAAAAAAAGGGAGATAGAGTAATAGTATAAGAAATTAGGTATATGAAGATGGATTACTACTCTTTTTTTACAATCATATTTTAGTTTATTTTCCTTCATAAACTGCAACTTTTACTCAACAATGGGGACTTTAAAAACATGCTGTGTGGGGCCAGTGAGATGGCTTGATGGGTAGAGGCAAGCCTGGCAACCTGAGTTTAACCTGCAGAACCCAGATAAAAGGTGGATTAAAGAAATGATTCGACAAAATTGTTCTGTGGCTTCCATATGTGCACCTTGTGGCTTATATCCACCTCATAATTTATACACTCAGAGATATAAATAACAAAAATTTTTAATCATCTTCCTCAGTAATAACCTCAACTATTTTCAGCTAAAAGCCCCTGAGAGCATAAGAATAGTGACTGACCAATCATAGCATTCTTGGAGTTAAGGCTTCTGTGTGATGAACAACACTGATAATTTGCAATATATATTTTCAATAGACATAGTAGGGTAAGCTTATTGCACAACTACTATGTAAATGTACAATTAACAGTTCCTTTCTGTTCTTAGTGATTTCATTCAATTCAATTTTATGGGATGAAATACACATATTTGAACACAGGCAATTATTTCCTTGATATTTGCCATAACAGAGCATCAAAGATCTTCATTTGACAAGGGTATTAATTAAAATTATGGTCATATCAGAGGGAGCATAGATAATACTTTGTGATTATTAGATGTTAAATTCTCACAATCTTGTGAACACTAAAAGTTAAGCATAAGACAATGTTATAAAACTAGTAACAGCTTCATGATGTTCACTATTGTATTTTCTCATCTCTACTTGCAAGATTGTGTTACTATACTTTAAAAACATATAGATTACCTAATTTGTGTCAGTATTTGTATAATTAACTCAAACAATCAATATGTATCTGTGTGTGTGTGTATGTGTGTGTGTGTGTGTGTGTGTGAGAGAGAGAGAGAGAGAGAGAGAGAGAAGAGAGGGAAAGAAGAAGAAGGAGAAGGAGAAGGAGAAGGAGAAGGAGAAGGAGAAGGAGAAGGAAAAGGAGAAGGAAAAGGAGAAGAGGAAGGGACGGGAACGGGGACGGGGACGGGCAGGGGAACGGGGACGGGGATGGGGATGGGGACAGGGACAGAGAAGAAAAGCAAAGCAACAAGAACAACAAAAACAACAACACTGTGTTTTGAACTTCTTTCTCCCAGGTAGTAGTATCCATATTATCTTCTATGTCAGTTCCCATCACATGTTTTGCAAGGTTTCTTTAGCTCAGCTTATTATGTATTCCTTCAAAATAGAGTGAGAGGTCTCTCTGACATTTAACTGCAAATGTGATATATGTTAGTTTTCAATAGTATAAGCACTGATCAATTCTTTTCTTCATAAGAAGCTGCAACTTTTCATATGAACAGCATATTAGGGGTTGAGTCCCTCAGTGATAGTGGTATATAAGAAATCTTCAACTTCATTCAATATGGAAAGAATATCATCTAGAATATGCACATATTATATTAAATTATTGAAATCTTATTTTGTAGGCTAGTATATTAAGTCTATGGGCTCATTAAACCACATTTACCCTGGCATGATTAGGAAAAATGGAATCAGGAAAATTGATGAAGTGATTCTTTACTGAAATCCCATTATAGGAAGATAGAATAATATTGATTAGAAAAATGATAGATAAATAAATATATTCTCAAAATATAATTTTAGAAGTAAGAATTTCATAGTTCCCAAATCAGAGCTTCAGTCATACTCTTAAACAAAAAGAGCTTCATACTCTTAAATAAAACATTTTATAGCTATGATCATACATTGATAGAAATCTTTACATTTAATCCAGATTTGAAGTTATATTTTCATACATTGATACAGAATATATGTAGTGATACAAGTTTAAGGTTTTCATTGGCATAAATCTTTGTATATTGATACAAAATTTTAAATTAATTTTCTTTCTCCTAGGTAAGCATACTGCTTATGCAACTCATTTAAGAATGCAAGACTTAGACCCAGTTCTTCTAATAGCTACAATTACAAATTGTTTAGGATGATTAAGTGATACAAGTTAAGGGTCAGATAGTAAATCTATGGCAATATTAGATTCTAATTTAATTACAATAAAGTGTTTTCAAAATTATTTAAATAGTAATTAACTAAGAGTAATCAATTTTTAACAATGCAGTTATAATAAATATAGATAGATGGTCTTCAAAAGCATCAGGAGTCCCTTGGTCCTTCTGGCTGGGGCAGACTCCTAGCTGGTCTGCTCCCATGAAGACATCATATCCTCACCTATCCTAGAAAAACCACTGTATTCAGAGCAGTGGAGGAACCATTGCACTCAGAGAAGCAGAATTTCAGGATCCCAGAGGAAGCCTGACTCCTAGGAACTCTTACACTCAGGACCTCAGGATCACAGGATCATAGAGACAGCTGGACTCTGAGGAATTCTGACACAAGCAAGATTACTAGAAAGATAGGCTCCAGTCAGAGACAGTGAGTGCAGGTAGCAAAAGAGATACCAGATGGTGAAAGACAAGCATAAGAACATAAGCAACAGAAACCAAGGTTACCTGGCATCATCAGAATCCAGTTCTCCCACAATAGCAAGTCCTGGATACCCCATCACACCAGAAAAGCAGTATTCAGACTTAAAGTAACTTCTTATGATGATGATAGAGGACTATGAGAAGAACATAAATAACTCCCTTAAAGAAATACAGGAGAACACAGGTAAATAAGTAGAAGCCCTTAGAAAGAAACACAAAATCTCTTAAAGAATTGCAAGAAAACACAACCAAACAGGTGAAGGAATTGAACAAAACAATCCAGGACATAAAAATGGAAGTAGAAACAATAAAGAAATCTCAAAAGGATACTACTCTGGAGATAGAAAACCTAGGAAAAAGATTAAGAGTTATAGACGCAAGCATCACCAACAGAAAACAAGAGATAGAAGAGAGAATCTCAGATGCAGAAGATACCACAGAAAACATTGACACAACTGTCAAAGAAAATGCAAAAGACAAAAAGCTCCTAACCCAAAACATCTAGGAAATCCAGGACACAATGAGAAGACCAAACCTAAGGATAATAGATATAGAAGAGAGGGAAGATTCCCAACTTAAAGTGCCAGTAAATGTCCTCAACAAAATTTTAGAAGAAAACTTTCCTAACCTAAAGAAAGAGATGCCCATGAACATACAAGAAGCCTACAGAACTCCAAATAGACTAGACCAGAAAAGAAATTCCTCCCATCACATAATAATCAAAACATCAAATGCCCAAAATTAAGAAAGAATATTAAAAGCATTAAAGGAAAATGGTCAAATAACATATAAAGGCAGACTTATCAGAATTATACCAGACTTCTCACAAGAGACTATAAAAGCGAAAAGATTCTGGAGTGATATCATACAGACCCCAAGAGAATAAAAATGACAGCCCAGACTGCTATACCCAGCAAAACTCTCAATTACTATAGCTGGAGAAACCAAGATATTTCATAACAAAACCAAATTTACACAATATCTTTTCACAAGTCCAACCCTACGACGAATAATAGATGGAAAATTCCAACACAAGGAAGGAAATTACAACCTAGAAAAAGCAAGAAAGTAATCCAACAAGCCCAAAAGAAGATAGCTACATAAACATAATTCCACCTCTAATAACAAAAATAAGAGAAAGCAACAATAATTTTTCCTTAATATCTCTTAACATCAATGGATTCAATTCTCTAATAAAAAGACGTAGACTATCAGACTGGATACATAAACAGGATCCAGAATTTTGTTGCATACAAGAAACGCACCTCAGTGACAAAAACAGACATTACCTCAGAGTAAAAGGCTGGAAAACAATTTTCTAAGCAAATGGTCCCAAGAAACAAGCTGGAGTAGCCATTCGAATATCAAATAAAATCGACTTTCAGCCAAAAGTAATCAAAAAAGATAAGGAAGGACACTTCAAATTCATCAAAGGAAAAATCTACCAAGATGAACTCTCAATTCTAAACATCTATGCTCCAAATGCAAGGGCACCCACATACATAAAAGAAACTTTACTAAACCTCAAAGCACACATTGCACCTCACACAAAAGTAGTGGGGGATTTTAACACCCCGCTCTCTGCAATGGACAGATCATGGAAACAGAAACTAAACAAAGATACATTGAAATTAACAGAAGTTATGAACCAAATGGATTAAACAGATATCTATAGAACATTTCATCCTAAAGCAAAAGAATATACCTATTTCTCAGCACCTCATAGTACCTTCTCCAAAATAGACAACCTCAACAGTTGTCCTCAACAGATACAAAAAGATTGAAATAATCCCTTGCATTCTACCAGATCACCACGGACTAAGGCTGGTCTTTAATAACGACAAAACCAATAGAAAACCCACATACATGTGGAAACTGAACAATGCTCTACTCAATGATGACTTAGTCAAGAAAGAAATAAAGAAAGAAATTAAAGACTTCTTAGAATTTAACAAAAATGAGGAGACGTCATACCAGAACTTGTGGGACTCCATGAAAGCAGTGATAAGAGGAAAACTCATAGCACAAAAAAAAAATTGGAGAGAGCGCACATTAACAACTTGACAGCACACAGGAAAGCTCTAGAACAAAAGGAAGCAAATATACCCAAGAGGAATAGAATGCAGGAAATAATCAAACTCAGAGTTGAAGTCAACCAAGTAGAAAGAAAAAAAAACTATACAAAGTATCAACAAAACCAGGAGATAGAACTTTGAGAAAATCAACAAGATAGATAAAACCTTAGCCAGATTAACAAGAGCTCACAGAGACAGTATCCAAATTAATAAAATCAGATCTGAAAAGGGAGACATAACAACAGAAACTGAGGAAATTCAAAAAATCATCAGATCCTACTACAATGGCCTATACTCAACAAAACTGGAAAATCTGGATGAAATGAACAATTTTTTAGACAGATACCAGGTACCAAAGTTAAATCAGGATCAGATAAACCATCTAAACAGTCCCATAACCTCTGAAGAAATAGCAGCAGTCATTAAAAGTCTACCCACCAAAAAAAGCCCAGGACCAGATGGTTTTAGTGTAGAATTCTATCAGACCATCAAGGAAGACCTAATACCAATTCTCTTCAAACTATTCCACAAAATAGAAACAGAAGGAACACTATCCAATTTTTTCTATGAAGCTACAATCACACTCATACCTAAACCACACAAAAACACAACAAAGAAGGAAAACTTCAGATCAATCTCCCTTATTAATATTGATGCAAAAATACTCAATATAATTCTTGCAAACCGAATCCAAGAACATATCAAAACAATCATCCATCATGATCAAGTAGGCTTTGTTCCAGGAATGCAGGGATGGTCCAATATTCAGAAATCCATCAATGTAATCCACTATATAAACAAACTTAAAGAAAAAAATGACATAATCACCTCAGTAGATGCTGAGAAATCAGTTGACAAAATTTAACATCACTTCATGGTAAAAGTCTTGGATATATCAGGAATTCAAGTCCCATAACTAATCATAATAAAAGGAATATAAAGCAAACCGGTAGTCAACATCAAACTAAATGAAGAAAAACTTGAAATAATCCCACTAAAATCAGGGACTACATGTCCACTCTGTCCCTACCTATTCAATATGGTACTGAAAGTCCTAGATAGAGCAATTAGACAAGAAAAGAAGTCAAAAGGATACAAATAGGAAAGGAAGAAGTCAAAATATCACTATTTGCAGATGATATGATAGTATACTTAACTGACCCCAAAACTTCCACCAGAGAACTCCTAAACCTGATAAACAACTTCAGCAAATTGGCTGAATATAAAATCAACTCAAACAAACCAGAAGCCTTCCTCTAATCAAAGTATAAACAGGCTGAGAAAGAAATTAGGGAAATAACATCCTTCAAAATAGTCACAAATAATATAAAATACCTTGGTGTGAATCTAACCAAGCAAGTGAAAGATCTGTATAACAAGAACTTCAAGTCTCTGAAGAAAGAAATTGAAGAAAATCTCAGAAGATGGAAAGATCTCCCATGCTCATGGATAGGCAGGATTAATATAGTAAAAATTGCCATCTTCTTGAAAGTAATCTACTTATTTAAGGCAATCCTTCTCAAAATTCCAACTCAATTCTTCATAGAGTTAGAAAGAACAATTTGCAGACTCATTTTGAATAACAACAACAAAAAAAAACTGTATAGCGAAAACTACTCTTAACAATAAAAGAACTTCTGGGGGAATCACCATCCCTGACCTAAAGCAGTACTACAGAGCAGTAGTGATAAAACCTGTATAGTATGGGTATAGAAACAGGCAGGAAGATCAATGAAATAGAATCGAAGACCCAGAAATGAACATATATATCTATGGTCACTTGATCTTTGATAAAGGAGATAAAACCGTCCAGTGGTAAAAGGACAGGATTTTCAACAAATGGTGCTGTCTCAACTGGATTTCAGCATGTAGAAGAATGCAAATAGATCCACTCTTATCTCTTTGTACAAAGCTCAAGTCCAAGTGGATAAAGGACCTTCACACAAAACCAGATACACTGAAATTATAGAAGAGAAAGTAGAGAAGAGCCTCGAATATTTGGCATAGGGGAAAAGTTCCTGAACAGAACACCAATGGCCTATGCTCTAAGATCAAAAATTAACAAATGGGACCTCATAAAATTGCAAAGCTTCTGTAAGGCAAAGGACACTGTCAATAGAACAAAATGGCAACCAACAGATTGGGAAAAGATCTTTACCAATCCTACATCTGATAGAGAGCTAACATTCAATATACACAAAAAACTCAAGGAATTAGACTACAGACAACCAAATAACCTTATTTTTAAGGAGGTATTGAGCTAAACAAAGAATTCTCAACTGAGGAAACTCAAATGGCCAAGAAGCACCTAAAGAAATGTTCAGTACCCTTAGTCTTCAGAGAAATGCAAATCAAAACAACCCTGAGATTCCACCTCATACCAGTCACAATGTCTAAGATCAAAAACTCAGGTGATAGCAGATGCTGGCTAGGATGTGGAGAAAGAGGAACACTCCTCCATTGTTGGTGGGATTGCAAGATGGTGCAACCACTCTGGAAATCAGACTGGTGGTTCCTCAGAAAATTGGACATAGCATTACCTCAGGATCCAGCTATACCACTCCTGGACATATACCCAGAAGAAGCTCCAACATATAACAAGGACACATACTCCACTATGTTCATAGCAGCCTTATTTATAATATCCAGAAGCTGGAAAGAACCCAGTTGTCCTTCAACAGAGGGATGGATGCAGAAAATGTGGTACACTTACACAGTGGAGTATTACTCAATTATTAAAAACAATGAGTTCATGAAATTCCTAGGCAAATGGATGAAACTAGAAAATATCATCCTGAGTGAAGTAACCCAATCACAAAAGAACACACATGGTATGCACTCACTGATGGATATTAGCTCAAAGGCTCACTACACCTAAGATACAATTCAGAGACTACATGAAGCTCATGAAGAAGGAAAACTAATTTGTGGATGCTTTGGTCCTTCTTAGAAGGAGTAACAAAACACTCAATGGGACAAATCTCTAGAAAAAGTGTGGGACAGAAACTGAAGGAGGGGCTGTCCAGAGACTGTTCTACCTGGATATCCATCCCATGTGCAGTCCCCAAATGCAGACACTAATGTGGATGCCAGAAAGTGCATGCAGACAGGAGCTTGATATAGCTGTCTCCTTAGAGGTCTGCCAGAGCCTGACAGAGGTGGATGCTCACAGCTAACCACTGAACTGATCATGGGTTCCCAGTGGAGAAGTGAGAAAGAAGACTGAAGGAGCTGAAAGGGTTTGTGGCCCCATGGGGAGAGCAAAAATACCAACCAACCAGAGCTCCTAGGGTCTAAACCACCAGCCTGGCAGCACTTAGGGAGGGAACCATAGCTCTAGCTGTATATGTAGGGGAGGATGTCCTTTTCAGACATAGGTGTGAGAGGAGGTCCTTGGTCCCATGAAGGCTGGATGCGCCAGTGTGGGGGAATTCAAGGGTGAGGAGGTGGGAGTGGGTGGGTGGGGCACATCCTCATAGAAGCAGGAGGAGGGAGGATGGAATAGTGGGTTTCTGGGTGGGTGGGTGAATGGGGAAAGTGGATAACTTCTGAAATGTAAATAAAATATCCAATAAAAAAGCATCAGGGATCCACAGAATTTATATTTATTTAATTTTATTTCATTTAATATTTATTTCATTTAATATTATTTCATTATTAAAAGATCTTTTTACTACAAGACATGTCTGCTCTTTTCATTATTCCTGGTCCACTTCAAGAAAGGCATGGAATATCATTACCACCTGACAGAGTTACTTTAATTTTGGCAGTCTAACCACTGTGTAAAAAACTCTTAATTTCATTTGCAGGTAAAATACTGTCTAGAAGGGACAACCGGATTCAGGTTAACAGAAAGCTAAGCTCTGCCAATACCAGGTAAACTATTCCTTCACAATTTCTGCTTCACTTAAGGTCTGTCAGATCATTCTGGCCCAGAAGGCTGAAGAGAGATGCTCCAACATTATAAGAAATATTTAGTACTGTCCAGGCAATCAGTTTTCTCTACAAATTGTATAAGTTTTCGAAGCTAAGTTTTTATGCTTCCTATATAGTCAGGTAATAGTTAATTCCTTCTCAAATCTCTGACAGGGATGAAGACTAGTTACTGTCTCGTAATTGAACTTAAGTTGTCTAACATTAAAGATGTTCCAGATTTGAAGGAATGGTTTTCAGTTGGTAATACACATTAAAATCAAACACATTTGAGGTACAGAATTGTAAACCCTTTAAGTCAAGATAGATGGTAGAATATTTTATCTACATTGCCATACATGATAGATTGGATGTTATAAGTGTATATCATACCTTAATTTACATAATTGTTATAATGTTCAATGCATATCTGAAAGCAAAGAGCCTTTTTAATTAGACAAAAAGGAGAAGTGTGCCTGCTTTTATTCTAATGTTAATTTGTGTCCCCTCCAAAAATGTTTGCAAGAGAGTATCTGTACTGAGTTTCTGGGAACCTGCTACCCAGTTGGTTCTGATTGGTAAATAAAGATGCCAGCAGCCTATAGCTGGGAAGGAGAGACAGTGGCAGGATTTTAGGATTCCTAGGTTTGGGACTGGGAGCAGGAGGAAAAGATCTGGCTGTTGGGAGAGTGTGAAGGAAAGGGGAGATGCCATACTGGAGAAGAGTACAGGACAGAGAGGTATAGCTGCCATGTGAGGGAGCTGGTAGAGTACTGTGAAGAGGGCTGCCCAACTGGGTGTAGAGCAGCCAAGACAGAACATAGAATTAAGTAAGCAGTAAGTCAGAATTATCAATGGAAGGTAGATTTTACCATCACAGAGGATAGGCAGCTTCCCAGCTATTCTGCAGCATAAGGCATATTAAAATATAAAGGCTGTATGTGTGTGTTTTATTTGGAAACATAAACCAGTGAGATTGGTAGTGGCCACGCCCAGGATTATTTATTAAATATTAATACTACAGTATTCTACTTAGCGAACTAGAGAGCAAAAGCTCCTTCTCACATGTCCAATTCTCTCAATCACCCCTGACCTCTTTCTTTAATCCTTAAGTCCTTTATATTAACTGAAATATCAGCCAGAAGTAATATGGCTCTAGTAACTGAGAAGAATCAGTCATGGTTATTTATCTGCTATAGACTGTTATGTGCACTTGTGGTCTCAAGGGGGAAGTTATAAGTTGCATTGTTTAATTTCTTTGCTTCCAGTGCTCTTATATTAATCACATTGGAAAAATTTTCTGAGACCACATGAGCAAGGCTATGAAAGATACCTTTCTTTCTTGATCTGAAGACTCTTCAATAGAATTATTATAGATACAGAATGTTCCCTAATCTTCATAGAATCCAGTTCTGAACTAATGATAAAGACCTCATCTCCATGTTCAATCTTAGGTCTTTCTGTTTCTGTGGATTACACGTTATACTTCATGGTGGTTTTCTATTGTTTCTTCTGTACTCTATTTTCATATATTCTGAATATTATAATGAATGAGATGTAATTTTATTAATTATGTATATAAATGGAAATCAGCAATAGCAATTTGTGAGTCACTAGTATAAAGTTTGACATCTTCTTTGATTTTTATAGCTATCTAATATGATGGTAGATTAATTTCCACTGTCAAGACCAGAAGTAGAAACACAACATAAAATTGACTACTTAAATCCAAAAGCTCTTTCTGTCAGAGTTGATAAAAGAAGGTCTTAGAGGTCTGCCAGAGCCTGACATATACAGAGGGGATGCTTCACGTAACCATTGAACTGATCATGGGGTTCCCAATGGAAAAGTGTGAGAGAAGACTGAAGGAGCTGAAAGGATTTGTGGCCCCATGGGGAGAGCAACAATACCAACCAACCAGAGCTCCTAGGGTCTAAACCACCATCCTGGGAGCACATACGGAGGGACTCATAGCTCTAACTGTGTATGTAGAGGAGGATGTCCTTTTCAGGCATAGGTGTGAGAGGAGGTCCTTGGTCTCATGAAGGCTGCATGCCCCAGTGTGGGGGAATTTGAGGGCGAGGAGGTGGGAGTGGGTAGGTAGGTAGGGCACATCCTCATAGAAGCAGGAGGAGAGGGCATGGGATAGTGGGTTTCTGGGTTGGGAGGAATGGGGAAAGTGGATAACATCTGAAATGTAAATAAAATATTGAATAAAAAAAAGAAAAAAATGGCTAATTTAGTTCAAAAGTCCCTGATCACAAAGTCATGAGATATATTTGCAGACTCTGTCCAGTCTTAAATGCAATTTGTGTCCCAATTTGATATTCGGTTCACTTTGATGATATTTATTGTATGATTTTGGTTGTAAAAAGTTTTTATTTGGTGGAACTAGAGAGATCGCTGTGAGGTAAGGACCACTTGCTCCTTTTGAAGAGGAACCAAGTTGCTCCCTGGAATCCACAAGGAAGGTCATATCTGTCTGCAACTCTATTTCCCTGGGTTCTGACAATCTCTTCTATCCTCTGCAGGAACTATATTCTCATACTGCACATACATACAGTCAGGTGAAACACTATGCACACAAAATAAAATAGATTAAAATAAATCTTAAGTAATATTTTCTTATGCGGAAATAAAGGCTTATTTCATAGGCAAATGCAAGTGCCAATAAGCCTCTGAGATTTACTAAAATGCAATGCTCTAAACATGGTCTGCCACAACAAAAAACTGTCCTATCTCCAAGTTTAATTTTACAAGCACAGGATGGACCACATGTTTGTAACACCACAGGAATTATATACTATTTTCATCATGTCTATAACTCATAAATGTAGGTTTTACATAAGAATACCTTTTACTCGAGTAACAGATTTACATCCTATATGTTCCAGGACTATGTGTTTCTTATATTTCCACTTACGTGTTTATTATGGAGGTGAAACTAAGGTAAGTTAAATTATAATAATCATACTGCAAAGATAGTTTATTACATCATGTTAGGGCTGATGAATTATCAGATAAAATTATTACCACAGTCATTCTACACTTTCACAGATGGACTTCCTTTCTGCATGTTAAGCACAATCACCCTCAGTCAAGGATTTAAATTATTGGGGTAACCAGCATGGACTGGCAAGTTATGTCTATGTATTTTGACTACCATATTAGCTATGAAATTATTCTTGTGCCTTTTCTGTCTGTTTTACAGATCTGTTTCTACCCCAGATATCCATTATCAGACACCAGTACCTATGCAGGGTTCTTTGTTGGTTCTGTAGCTTACACTGAAATGCAACATACTCACTTGGCTTCTTACACCTACAGGATGGTATGTTCATTGAGTAGATCCAGACTCATTAATAAGGAGTGCTATAAGAGAGTGACTCAAATCCAAGATATAGCTCTATGACTGTGAGCCCTCATCTCCTTCCAGAACTGCAATTTTCATTTCACCTGCAGCAGTAATGACTGTGCTGGGTGTGGGAGACAAAATCATTTATGAAACATTTACCAGTTGCTAATTTTATAAGATACTTTAGCTTTTCTCGTGAATATCTCCTAGTGGACATGTGTTAAATTTTCAGGATCTCTGAAGATAGACCTGGTATCATTCATAAAGTGCTAGAAATTTTGAGGGCAGATTCATGAGAAAATTTACAGAAGTCCATTTGACTCCAGGTTTCTCTGACTTCCAACAAAAATCAACTGTGTTCTTTCAAAAAAAACATTTAGAATGTCTAACTACTTCAATGTCTCTTTGAGTATTACATATACACATATATGTTTTATTTAAATCCGCTCTGCGTAATCTCCTTGCCAAGTCTTTCTTATCCCACATCTATTCTCTCTAATTTTAGTGTGGTTCTTAAAATAAAAATACCACTTAGCAATGGTAGTGTGTGCCTAGTACAGAGGTATCTAATGAAGTGTGGGTAGCCTCTCAAATACTGAATCCTTAAATATATTTCAGACATCTTCTGGCCAATAGCCATTTATTTAGCAATGTAACATACTTACAATCTCCAATCTACTGAAAATTTGGTTATATTGATCTTTTGCAGGTTTTGTGCATACCACCATAAGGAGAGAATTCACATAAAAAAGTCTCCTGTTCTTTTGTAGAAAACCTGTTTCCTTAAAATTGTTTACCACCTCTAGTTCTTACCTGCTTTCTGGCTTTTCTTCCATGATGATTACTGAGTATTGGGATGAAGAAGTGTGAAATAAATGTCTCATTTTTTAGATGGGCTCTCTAAATCTCCTATTCTCAGCATCTTGAACAATTGTGGGCCTCTGTGTTAATTACTTTAGACTGCAAACTGACATTTCTCTAATGAGGGCTGAAAGATATTCTAATCCTTCCATATAAAGATAAGACATTAGGGTGTCAATATTTTATTGTGTATATTTAACAGGGTAATAATATTAAGCTCTTCCCCTGAGTCTGTGTACTCTCCAGCTATGTATTTTTGTTCCTCATGCTAGTGACTGCTATGGGTTCCATCTTCTGAAATAGGCTTTCATTTCAACTATAATGTGGTTGCTTACTCCGATAATGTTTATGACACTATTCCCCCTGGCTTCTTTTTGGTAAAGCTCTCTCTAACACCTGGGTCAGATTTATGATTGCTCCCAGAGCTGTGAACCTGAACCAGTAGGGATGAAACTGTGTAGTAACAACCACCTTATTTCTCCATGCTCTATGAATCTAGCACCTGATATCTTCAGCAATAATGTCTTAATTTAGATTTCTATTGATGTGAGGGACACCGTGGCCAAAGCTACTTTTATAAAGGCAATCATTTAATTGGGGCTGGCTTACAATTTGAGAGGCTTAGTTCATTATCATCATGATGGCAGAATGGCATCCTGCCAGCAGACATGGTCCTCGGAGCTCTGAGAGTTCTGAATCATGATCAGAAGCTATCACAATCTACCCCTTGTCAATCTGACACACAATCATGTCATAAAAATGCCTAACATGATACAACTATTCCTTGTACAACATAAAATAAATGTCAAAACCAGGTCTTAATGACACCTAACATGATATAACTATCGCTTGTACAACTACAAAACCATTACACATTTAGAATAGGTGGCAATGTCTTTTGGGGACCATCATTTTCATAAGATGCAAGCTAAGCTGGATGAGCTCAATAGAGCTCACCATTCCCTTAATTTTATTTAAAATCTGCAATCTCTTTATCTCCTTGAACACAGGATTTAGCTTTATTCGACTTCCTGGTGCTCTTTGGATCCCTGAAGCATACATGTTGAATTGTTTTCTTTCTAACCTTGCTCTGTTTGCCAAATGCTAAAATGTTTTATTCATAAGAGTGAACCACAGGACAGAGTCTTTATTAGGTGTTTCTGAGATTTTCTTCGAAAGTCAAATTAAGTCCTTCTTCATAGCTTCAGGCAGGCTTTTTGGATAAGGGCAAAACTCAACCAAATTTATCACCAAAATATCACAAGAAAGATCTCTAGGCAGCATACTAAAATTCTTCTCCTCTGAAATCTCTTGAACCAGGCTCAAATCAGCAAGACTGTCTTCCAACTTCTACTAGCATAGACCATTAAGCCCCACTTAAAACATTACACCATTTTACAACGTTCCAAAATCCTCCCAAGTAAGCACCACAACTTGGTTCCTGTCAGCAAGCACCTCTTGACCACAGCAACAGTGTTGGATTTGTTGTCTGCAGTCATGAAGGATTCCCAGGTGGGGCAGGCCCTGATTGGCCCTTTGATCTTCCTGCCTCCCCTTCAATGCAAGACTCAAGTGTCCACACCCTGTCTTCTTTCCTTCTAAGCTTCATATGGACTGTGGTTTGTATCATGGACATTGAGCTTTTGGGCTAATATCCACTTATTAGTGTGTACATACCATGTGTTTTCTTTTGTGTCTGGGTTGTTTCATTCAGGATGATATTTTCTAGTCCCATCAGTTTGCCTGCAAATTTCATGAAGTCATTGTTTTTAACAGCTGAGTGACAATTAACAATTTAACAATTGTGTGAACATGTACTACATTTTCTGTATCCATTTTTCCGTTGAGGGACATCTGGGTATATGCTCAGTAGTAGTATAGCCAATATGTGCAGAGAAGTGGGAGATAGAACCTTTTGAGACAACCTCCAGTAGAGAGAAGGAAGATTCTGAGGGGTAGGTGAGTCATAAAGTATGATCATGAGGGCTGGTCAATTGAAATTAAGAGCAGCCCAGACAGAACATGGCAAGTCATAATTTGGGGTTAATGATGGGTAAATAGATTCAAATAGCATAGAGGATAGATATTTGCCCTGTTGTAGTGCTGATTATGGCTTATTATAAATATAAAATTGTGTGTCTTTTATCCAGGAACTGAGTGATCAATTCTGGGGTACAAACGCCCAATTGAAATGAAATATTTGGTCAGTAAGGGTCTGACTCATGCAACTTCAGTGTGATGGTTTTTGATTTATCCATTTGTATTGTGTTTTGTTGTGTTTTGTAATGACAGAAAGTGACTGGATCTTCATGGCAGGGGAGTAAATAGATGGAGTAGAGTCAGAGAAAGCTGCAGTCAGGATGTATTTATGAAAATAGAAATATTTTCAATAAAATATTAAGCAAAATATATTTTCTGGAATGTAACATGATAACCAAGTGACTTTCGTCATTGAGTCTATTTGTGTGATATATCACATTTACTGATGGCTTTGTATGGAACAATCTCTGCATCTTTGGAAATACTGTGATGGTGTTTTATTTCAAACTAAAATCACTTCATTGCAATGAACACATAAATAAAAGCATTAAAAACTACAATGAAATAGCTAATAACAGGAATACTTGTTCAGGCCATATTTCTGTACATTTTAGTGAACTACAGACAGAACAATCATGATGTAGCCATAGTGCTTTGCTTAAGGTTCTATACTCTTAGTACCAATTTTATTTTTCTACTCCTATGCACCAGAAAAAAATAAATTGATGACAATTGACAATAAATTGAAAATTAAAACATTATTGTATATCCTCTGTTTTAAATTCTGGATACTTTCACCTGCCCATCACCTACTATTATCTTTCTAGGTATGCTTTAGAAATGTTATAACTGAAGTTACACTTTGCTTATTTATGCCTAGACATTATAGGATCTGCATGATCTACATGTGCTCAGTTTTCTTTCTGATTTGGGTGACATGGCTTAATTTTATCCATTAAAAATCCATCGATCAGTCAATCAATCAATTTTCCAACATATGTTGTGATTCTATCTTTTACAGTGGTAGAATTATAGTCCATTTTGTATGAGAAAAATTGAGTATTTGATTTATCTGTTTATAGATACATAGAAGAGATCTACTTCATAGCTACAATAAACAGATCAGAATGACCACTGATAGGCAAATATTTCTATGTTATGATATGGAATTTTCAGAGTACAAGCTCAGGAATAGAAGAGCTGGTCAAATAGTAGTTCCATTTTTCACATCCTGGGAGACCACAAAACTGGCTTCCATAATGTCTATATTAATTTATTCAAAGCTTTTCTGATGAATATAGACTTACCATGATGCCAAACCAGATTAAAAAAAAACAGAATAACAAGAAAGAAAATTTATAATTAAATATACCAGCGGGCGGTGGTGGCACACACCTTTAATCCCAGCACTTGGGAGGCAGAGGCAGGCAGATTTCTGAGTTCGAGGCCAGCCTGGTCTACAGAGTGAGTTCCAGGACAGCCAGGGCTACACAGAGAAATCCTGTCTCGAAAAACCAAAAAAAAACCAAAAAACAAAAAATATTCCAGATGATGAAAAAGCTCTCAAAAATATATGATACAACAGACTTCAAATCATGTCAAAAAACACCATTCATTTTGAACTGATTTTTGTATGAGGTAAAAGATGTAATCCTATTTTTTATAGGTCTGGTGCAGGTTACAGCAACTAAGATAGGACCAAGGCCTCCTGAAAAACAACTTGGCTAGTCATGGTTTCAGTTTTCTTTCCTTTTAGATGTAGGATGTCTGTGAAATTCTTAGCAGCCAAGCTGCCTGACATGAAAGCAACAAGAAGGTCAGTTTTATTGGCAGTTTTTTTTTTTCTGTCTCATTTATACATCAGATGAGCAAAAGGAAGACTCTCTAGAGTGCAATGGTCATCATAATATAATAAGCTCATTTAGGCCACTGATTCAACCAGCTGACAAACTCTCATTTTTATTTTGGATAACTTTAACAAAGACAAGGCCTTATGATTTAATTCTCTTTATTGACCTTTTGATGAAGATTGTGAGTTAACAATTGGAAACCAAGTAAAATATATCATTCAAATACTTAAATAAGACTAGGAAATTTTAGCCTAAAATTTAGATTCCTGCCTGAAATTATTTCTTTGTTCTAGCCTAATGTCAACTTCCTCCCTGAAACTCAGTTCCTTGTCCTTGGCCAATGTCATATTCCTGCCAAGCAGCCCACTTCCTTGTCCTTGGCCCATGTCAGATTCTTGCCAAGCAACCCCAAAAGCTCTCTGCCTCTCCCCCTTTTTATTTCATAAACAAGACTGAGCCTGTCTTAGGTCATTCTACCAAGAATGCCTTCCAATATGAAAATGACTGGGCTAGGACAGGGAAGTTGGCTCAGATATTTTGGTCATCCTGATAAGCCCTTAGAAGCAGTGATCATGGGAGTGTTCATGGAATTTTGTTTATTGCCTTGCTTGTTCTTTGACTATTTGTGTTTATTGTCTTGCTTGTTCTTTGACTATTTGCATCTATTGTATTGCTAGTTCCTCAACCTAGAACTGACCTTAATACTTGCATGTAACTAAAATGGTATAAAAGGCAAAAAGGAGGAAGGTGGATGGGATAGGGGTTTCTAGGGAGGAGAAATGGGGAAAAGGGAAGGCATCTGAAATGTAAATAAATATAATATCTAATTTAAAAAAGATGAGAAAATTTTATTTCATATCCAGATTAAACTGAGTCTGGGCATAAAAGTGTAATGACTCATAAGAACAAAGGGTCCAAAGGATGGAAAACACAGAGAAGTGAGACGACTGATGTTCAGTAGCCACCAATTGTAATTATGGAGAAAAGTAATGCAGCCTCTTAATGGAGGATAGACTATAAGATGCCAGGTAGATACACACCAGGACTAGAATCTTCTGGATGGCTCGGGATTCTGACGAGTTTCTGCTGGAGACAGGATTGTTGTGGATGTGTTGAACCCTCTGCTTGTGTCTGTATTGAATGACAATCATCAAGTCACTGGACCAGGCAATGAGCACAGAAATGAAGATTTCAGGGCACACCACTAATGCTGTATAGAGTGAGGTACTGATTGCATCATCACACCCTCCAGTCAAACAGTACTCCAAATCTCAGTTTCTTGTCGTGTTTTTGCTATGCCTTTTGATAAATATGTACGCAAAGAAAATGAAATGTAGAGACATGGACAAAACCTAGAGAAGGGAAATGGAACAGCCAATGTACTTTGCAACTGTGGCTTTTTGATCCTTATAACAAGTTTCCCAGTGACTGATGGTGATGGCTTGGAAGATATTCAAGAGACAGGTTGTACTAATGGACTCCTGCCAACATTTTGAATGTACACAAGTAAATTGCATTCAAAACTGTTTAGAAACTGCTTTAACCCAAAAGCTGCCAATGTTTGGGGCATTACTGTAGAGAGAACTATCAAGGCATTGGATGCAATTAGGTGTATGAGAATCAAATCTACGGGCTTTAACACATGTTCTATATAGTAGACTATATAATAGATAAGAAGAGAGAAATTTCCTAGAATTCCAGTTGTAGTTTGTGATAAGAAAAGTATTTTGATTGCCAGATTCCAGAAGTCCATTCAGTGATTGTGCCTGATTTTCTTTAGATTATGGCCACATCCATTTTTGCATCAAAATGAATGAAAAGTATTAATAATCTGAAGAGCTACTGAGAGGCTAAATCAGAGGAATCCTTAAAACTCAGGAATACAATGTCAGCATAGACTTTAGTCTATGTACACTATGTTCTGTAACAATACTTGGAGTTTCTGACAGTAGCAATTGTAACTTATAATACATACTTGCATACAACACAATATTGTAAGATTGTTGATGGTTTCAGGACAAACCTATGAATTGGAAAGATGCCTTCATAATCATATAATATGAAGCATCATATGCAAGATTATTTGGCTGTGAGAGGCAATGAAAAGAAAGAACCAGCACTAATAAGTATAATCCCCGACTGTAATGAAATATTGGTATTTTCTAGTCATGGTATAAAGGAAAACAATTTTAGTGACTAATATCAACCTCAAACATATCAATTCTTTTTTTTTTTTTTTTTTTTTTGGTTTTTTCGAGACAGGGTTTCTCTGTGTAGCCCTGGCCATCCTGGAACTCACTCTGTAGACCAGGCTGGCCTCGAACTCAGAAATCCGCCTGCCTCTGCCTCCCAAGTGCTGGGATTAAAGGCGTGCGCCTCCACCGCCCGGCTAAACATATCAATTCTTAAAGTACATTTCACCTAATATTAAGTGGTAGACCATGAAAAGTTAGTAATACCATAAAGAAAAAATATATATTAATAGATGAGAAAATTTTATTAAGAGTATAAAACATTTAAATGATGGGTCAAGTGACACCATATATATTATTAATTTATGAGATAGCTCTTATGCAATGTTACAGCACATAGACACACATGCATATATGTTCACACTCAGACCTGTGCTGTTAGAGACCTGGGAACATCCTGTGTGATCCAGTCTCAGTATGTGTACCACAGGCTTTCCTTAAAGCTATTGTCTGTCTGTGGAATCCATTCCCCTCACTGGCTGCCTTGTCTGGCCTCAGTGGATGAGGATGCACCTAGCTCTGAAGAGCTTTGATGTGCCAGGGTGATGCCCAGTTGGTGTCCACCATCTCAGAGTTGAAGGGGAGGGGAAGAATGGGTAGCAATCAAGATGTAAAGTGAATAAATAAATAAATAAATAAATAAATAAATAAATGGGAGAAATTGTAAGTGTAATCTCTTTGAGTGTACCACTCAAAAGATTACAGTGGAAATAGTGGGAAAGAACACAGTGATTTAGTTAGCCCATCCATGCAGTGCAGTGGGAGAAAAATCTCAAAACATCACACTTTATTACTGAAAGTCAAATTGTCATCAACTTCTTTTTAGAGCAGGAGCAATCCCATTGCAATATCTGGCAGTAACAACTGAGTCAGCACCAGGCTCAACCAAGAAACCCCAGTGGGAAAAATGTGTTACACTCATGAGCTACGCTGGGACTGTGAACTGGACAGTAAAGGAGTAGGACAGAATTGACAGTGAAGTTAGGAATCTGTAGAAGTTACATGAATATAGAGAAATAAGGTGAGAACTTAGGAACTATCAGATACAGACTTCCCTTCCCCATGAACTGACACTGCAGAATATTCCTAGGCAATGGCTACAGCAGTGAATAAAAAGCACTTTCTTAAGTAAAGACAGCTTAAGAAAGATAAATAGTGTAGATTCTGTCTCAATACTGTTTCTCAGCTTATTGTTTTATAAATGTGTGATTATATGGGTGTGAGTCTATTTTGAATCCATATAAATAAAATGAGGCTCATAAATGGGATCAAATACCTCTGTGAGATAGTCTTGTAAAGGTAAGAAAGCACATAAGATAAGAGAGTAGAAGGAGAAATATACATGGAACACATAAACTGGAGTTAGTGCAGAGAAAAGGGAGAATGAAGAATTGGTTCAATCAAATGCCAAATAGTAAAATGCCTAATAGAAATGTGATACAATGAAACTAATTAAAAATAGTAACCTAAAAGGTGAAAGAAATTTAAAATGAATAAAAAGTGTACAAAAAAATTGTTGAAAATATCAAATCTCAATATATATCTTGAAACTGACTGTGCATGTCACTGAAAACTACTTACTTGAAACAAATACAAACCTACATGACTATAACCACAACCCTTAGAATAACAACCAAAATAAATTTCTTTGTATCATAGGAGAATTGTGTATATATTCTAGTAGCATCTTGGGAGTTTCAACCTGTATATTACTGTTATGTTTAATCAATATAGACACAGGAAAGCCAGAATTCTACAAACACATAGTCACTTGAAAACTTTAAAGTATTTTTTCATGCTTTACCTACTGGATTCCAAGTGGTATTTCACTTGTGAAATTCTGTGACATGTATGATTATGAATTTTTTTGCCTTAATTGAAAATGTACAAGTCACAAAAATAAAAAAAAATCAGTTTGGTTTAAGTTTGTTGAAAGAAAGTGACAGCTGGAGTCTGAACACAAAACCGATTAATTACAACTGGAGACTAATATCCCAATAAACATGATCTAATATTTGTAACCAATGTCAGTACATGCTGGTTAGATGGTAGTCTACCATTAAATATCTTTTAGAAGATGACAAGATCACTTAAAAATATTCATGTAAGTACATTTATAATTTCAATAAATTCCAAGTAAATGGGCAGAATCCTAAAACACAGAAACAAACATCTAAAAACAATGTTTATCCTCCCACCAGTGTGGAACAGTTCTTTCCCTGTTTACACTAAGCAAATGAAAGTGATTGGGCAGATTAAATCAAATCTCCCTGCTTATACAGAACACTCCATTTGTTACGCTTATGAAAAACGAATGAAAACTGCAGGTGATTAATTCACTTATACATAGAAATCAAATCCGTGTACAACAAATATACATGTGAAAAGTTATAAAATGCTTCTTTGTCTAAGGTTTCAAGTGAGTAAAACACTGGATAAATGATGCAGAAATTCCCCATTTAGACCGAAACAGTGCTGGTAACATTTGTTTCCATTTGGGAGCAGATGCTAATGGAATGCAATGCTGATTACTTAAAGTTCGCTCACATCACACATTCAATTAGAGTAAGAAGAACATAACATGCCTACTGTGGTGCTGGATTAAGACATAAAAATTTTTTGCTTGAACGTAATGACTGTGTAGCACATGGGACATTTTTCAACTGCCTCAGCACACTGTTTACAAGTGACCAGATGTCCACAGGGAACAAAAACTACAGCAATATTTCTATCCATACAGATCTTGCAAAGCTTCTTGTCTTGTAGGCGCCTTAGCTGCTCTTCGGTACTAATGTCTTTCTGCAATGAAGTTTGACTTGACTCTTCCTGTGTATTATCTTTCTGAGCACTCACAAGATCTGCAATTAGAACCTCAAGTGATAGATAGCTGCTCCCAGATGTTTGGATTTTTTCTTCCATTGTTTTCTTAATGTCCTTGAAGCTAAATCCCATCCGTATTGCTTCTTGCACCATAGGATTCTGGAAGATGGTATCATCGATTTTTTTAGTTAGTGATGGCATTTTTTCAGCAGTTCTTACCAAAGATTCCCCAAGTGAATGAGTTAAGTGAATATTATTTATATATTCTTGCCCCTTCTCATCCAATAGATATTTACACCCCGATACCACTTAGCATGCTGTTCCCAAGGGTCCTCACTTGGCTTCCAATCCGTGAGCCCTCCTCCACAGTGAAAGCACTTCACTTTATCGCCTTCACCTAAAGCATAAAATCCAGCTCTTGCAAGCTGCTCCTTGTTAACTGAGTATATCCAAGTTCCAAAAGTAACGATCCGTGCTTCATATTCTGCCATGGCTGGATTTCTTGGATGTAGGCAGCCGTGTTTACAGTTACAAAGTCGTATGACCAGCACCTGACAATGTAAGCAGCTGGCTTCCAGAGTGGCCAGCTCAGAAACTGGTAAACAAGTCCTTTGAGCATGCGTTGGCCTCGTGCCCCTTCGGAGCGGGCTTATGCTAATAAGGTATTGGCAGCTTAACCTATCCTGGGAGGACACATCACCCAGCCTGCCTAGGCAGTTATATAAGCAGCTCCTTTCTGCTGCTTGGGTCCAGGCCCTTCCCTTCCCTTCCTGGTCCAGGTCCCCCGTCTAGTTCCCCATCCCTATGTCAAGAGTCGTTCCTGGAATAAAGCCGACTGAGAAGGATCCTACCGTGTCGCGTCTTACTTGCCGGCCAAGGCGGACGCGACATATGGTGGCCCGTACGGGGAAACTGAGGACTTCACCTTCGTTGGATTCAGAACTCAGCAGCTAGGAATGGCGGTACAGGTATATTTATTGTCACAGAAAGTGCCCAGTGAGTAGGGCCGTCACAAGGTCCGCGGTAAAGCGGCATCACAGAAAGTGCCCAGTGAGTAGGGCCGTCACAAGGTCCGCGGTAAAGCGGCGTCACAGAAAGTGCCCAGTGAGTAGGGCCGTCACAAGGTCCGCGGTAAAGCGGAGTCACAGAAAGTGCCCAGTGAGTAGGGCCGTCACAAGGTCCGCGGTAAAGCGGCGTCATAGAAAGTGCCCAGTGAGTAGGGCCGTCACAAGGTCCGCGGTAAAGCGGCGTCACAGAAAGTGCCCAGTGAGTAGGGCCGTCACAAGGTCCGCGTAAAGCGGCGTCATAGAAAGTGCCCAGTGAGTAGGGCCGTCACAAGGTCCGCGGTAAAGCGGCGTCACAGAAAGTGCCCAGTGAGTAGGGCCGTCACAAGGTCCGCGGTAAAGCGGCGTCACAGAAAGTGCCCAGTGAGTAGGGCCATCACAAGGTCCGCGGAAAAGCGGCGTCATAAGGTCCGTGGTCATAGGTCCATGGTAAAGTGGCAATTGAATCACGAGAAACCTTAGAAGTATCATGTTTGTGTTTGTTGTAGACCAGGTGTGGGTCGGTCTGGGTGTCGTAATTATGTTTTTCCTAGTATGTAGTCTTTGTTTCTGTTTAAATTGTCATTGTCCAAGACATAAGTGTAAAAAAAATAATAAAGGACGAAAAAGGGCCTCCAACATCTATCCTAGCACAAAAGATTTAGAGACAGAGAGTTCCTCCAGCTCCGATAGCTCAGTTGAGGAGGAAGGAGGGAACTTAGGCAAGATGGAGGAGGAAGAAAAGTTAGAAAAGATGGAGGAGGATCAAGAGAACCTATCAGTTGAAAGGGAGTCTGTGACCTCTCTAGGCGGAGGAAAGGCAAACATGGGGCGGAGAAGCTTAAACCACCTGCTTGGGAGACGCCCACAGCTCCGCCCCTAGGCCCGCCTCCATATGCGGAGGTTCCTCGGGCCGGTCCACCCCCAGGGACTCCAGGGACTCAATCGTTCTGCCCCGAGACTTGGAAGGAAGCGCGTATGGCCTTCCCAATTTTTGAAGATCCAAATCAACAAAGATATCATGAGCACTTGGATATCAAAATGTTAAAAAATCTTGCAGAATCAGTCAGGGCTTACGGCGTTAATGCTTCCTACACGCAATCCTTGATAGAAAGGATAGCGACACAGGCCATGACACCATCTGATTGGATAAGTACTGTGAAAGCCTGCTTAACTATGGGGCAATATCTTGACTGGAAATCTATTTACAGTGATTATGCTCAAAGACAGGCTCAAGCCAATGCCGCCGCAGGACAGCCCTTATGGAACCTGGATATGTTTCTAGGTCAGGGACAATGGGCAGGTAACCAGACAGCATATCCGCCAGCGGTGTACGACCAAATTAATGCCATGGCTGTTAGAGCCTGGAAAGCTCTACCCAATAGGGGAGAAGTTTCTGGCAATTTAACAAAAATCCTCCAGGGTCCTAATGAGCCTTTCTCCGACTACGTGGCTCGCATGATGGAAGCCGCAGGGAGAATATTTGGCGATCCTGATACAGCCATGCCATTGATAGAGCAATTGGTGTTTGAACAGTGCACCAAAGAGTGCAGGATGGCCATCACCCCCTGGAAAGCAAAGGGCTTGCAGGCTTGGATGAAGGCTTGTAGGGAGATTGGTGGACCATTGTCCAACTCTGGCTTGGCAGCTGCAGTTATGCAGTTGTCTAAGGGTAAAGGCAGGACCCCTGCTGCAGGGGCTTGCTTCAACTGCAGCCGAGATTGACTCGGAAGATCTCCAGCCCGGCAGTCCCAGACGGAGAAAAGGATGATGAGGGCATAGATTCTGTTTTTGACCCTACTACTGCTATGGATACCGGGTGACTTTATACCTTTGTGGGCCGTCACACGCACCTGGCCAGTGCCTATGCCGGTCCATTCTAACTCCCCGGTCCTTCCTACCTTTTCTCTACCTTTTGTGTTTGTATGCTTTGCAAAAATCAAAACTCTGCGCTTTGTATTAGCCAATGTATCTGCTTGGTTGGATCCCCTTGCAGATAGTAAAGTTGACGCAGAGGTTTTGAGAAACGTGCTTGTTCAGGTAAGTTTGGGATCGTCACAAGGTTCGGGGGACGCCTCGAACCGGACTGATGACTCCCTAAGCATCACCATGCTATTTATGATTTACAATGCCACCATATCTTTGCCAAAGAACTCTACTAAATGCAGAGTGCTGGAAAGGCAGGAATAACACTACCTTTATTGTCAGACTACCTACCTCTGTACCGGTAACGGTGGAGGTTGACCTTAATACCTGTTTAGATATAAACCTATTCAGCTTTCTTGCGTCTCCTCTCTCAGGACTGTATATTATTTCTTTGGTATATAACTCTTCTCAGTCTCTCAATCAGAGTCGTCTCCTGTCTGAGTACCTGAAAGGAAACCGGTCGAAAGAAGACGAGTACCTATCCAGGAGGCTCCTATTGCAGATCGCTACCCTGAATGGCACCCGCCTGGATCCCTCTACTTTGGAGGGGCTCACCACTTGGGTCAAGGGGCCCTCAATTTTCTTTAAAGAATGAGCGGGAGTATTTATCTGGGGAGCTGTTGTTCTCCTAGGATGTGGTTTCTGCCTTTGGTTTCTGTGTCATTTGTGCCATGACCATGCAGGACATAAGGTTGTTGTTTACCAGGCGCTGACTGCCATGAAGGAAGGCACTCCCCCAGGTATTTGGCTGGCCTCCCTTAGGGAGGCATAGTAGGGAGCCTTCTGGACCCGGTAATGGCCATTCAGGCATAATCCCTAGATCCTGACCATCTTGACCATTGCCAAAGGTGTACACTCATGAGGCTCCTACAGCATCACCTCAATGTTTCTGAAGCGGGGAGTACGAGGAGTGCCTCGACTGGAGATGTTCTCAATCTTGAGATAGATTCTCTGAAAGCATGTCCGAGTGCATAGAGGTTTTGTGCCAAATGTACCTCTCCCTGAAAAAAGGCATGAAGGCGGGTATGGCAGAAATATAAACTTTCCCATTACAATGCCTTCACTTTGCACAAGGGCTCGGACCTCTGTTTTCCACCGCTGACTTGCTGCGCTAGCGGCGACCTTCTAGGTGTGCTTTCAATCGCCTCACACCAACCACCTAATGAATGAGTTCAAGCATGCTTGGGTGTGGGATGCCTAAGGTCTGAAGGGTCCAGAGGTAACCTAATTCAAATTTAATAAATAATTAAGGGGGAGATGTAGGCAGCCGTGTTTACAGTTACAAAGTCGTATGACCAGCACCTGACAATGTAAGCAGCTGGCTTCCAGAGTGGCCAGCTCAGAAACTGGTAAACAAGTCCTTTGAGCATGCGTTCGGCCTCGTGCCCCTTCGGAGCGGGCTTATGCTAATAAGGTATTGGCAGCTTAACCTATCCTGGGAGGACACATCACCCAGCCTGCCTAGGCAGTTATATAAGCAGCTCCTTTCTGCTGCTTGGGGTCCAGGCCCTTCCCTATCCCTTCCTGGTCCAGGTCCCCCGTCTAGTTCCCCATCCCTATGTCAAGAGTCGTTCCTGGAATAAAGCCGACTGAGAAGGATCCTACCGTGTCGCGTCTTACTTGCCGGCCAAGGCGGACGCGACACTTGGAGAATTTGTTGAATTTGGGAAATTCCTATCAGAACTCACACCAATTCACTTCGAACATTCCGGCCCAAAAACAAAGAAGCAATTGGAAAGTGTCTCCTGTGCTCTGACCAGGCACGATCACAGGTTCCCAATTTTCAGTTTTCCACCACAACAAAAGCACTGCACTTGATCATCGATCCCTGTGTAGAAGAGCCCAGCACTAGCTAACTCTCTGGGGGTTAAATGGGCATAGTATGGCCAGTTCTGAAATGACTTCAATCGTGCTTCTTCACTACACATGGCAGGGTTCCTCGGGTATACGGTGTCTGAAAGATCTACAACCTGTCCAGTTCTCAGGAGATAATCTGCATGAGTCTCAGATGGCCTGTCAAGAGCAAAATGATTTGTTTCCCACACAGGTTTCAGATTTGTACTGGCCATTTTGGATACCAGGATTTGTAGACTGTGAGGCACTGTTTTCAAAATAAAAACCATTGATAAATCTGCAATTTGGGGATATTCTTCTGTGTCTTCCAACAGCTGAGTCTCCATACTGCCATCTATCTACTGTCGCATGGCAACTGAAACACTGCACAGTGTCTCCTTCACCAGTATAAAGAAAGCCTGCTCGTGCCAACGTCGATGCTGAAACAGGACTGCTACTTGCGAAGTTAGCAAATGTTTTCAATCTACTAAACTCCTCTACAAATTCTTCATCCTTATTGGTGTCTGCAGGTACAAAAGTTCTAGATCCTTCAAAACTGTTTAAAAGTCATCTTCTCTGGAAAATAGGACTTGTCCAACTTTTCCTGCAGAGCAATGCAGTCCTAACTAACCACCGCGGGCTATGGTTCCCGAGGGGAGGGTCCCGGAGGAGGAGTGGCCCGAGCCCTGATCAGGAAAACACAACTCTGCTGGGCGGCGGGCCCTGGCCTCAATTAGCCTCGCGCCGCTCCGGGACCGCTAAGGTCCCGCTGCCTCCCAGAGCCAGAAAGGGGCCCTGATGATTCTTTATGTAGGATTTATGACGTAGTCTAGGATACACAGTGTCCAACAGGGGACAATTGAAAACCCAACATTCTTGGAAGCTTTTTAAGTTTGATTTACCTGAGTTATTGGCTTGCTGAGAGGCCAGGCACATTTCTAGGAAATTGATGGCAGTGGACCTACCCTACCACATCTGTGAAGATGGAAAAAATTACAAGAATTGACAGGAAGCTTTATTCCAAGACCTACTGTGAATATTGAGAGTTGTACGATTGCAGTGTATAAATACCTGCATCAAATGCTTGAGAATCCAGTATTTGGATATCCTCCTGAATTTAGTGTAGTGAGGTAAGACACAAAATTAAATAAAAAAAAAGTGACCAATGTCCATCAAAGTATGAGACCACTCCTTAGCTTAGATCTGTGAGGTCACTGGGTCTAAGTTGGACATTTGTCTCTGTGGGTCATAGGATTCTGCACACAAGGGTACAGTGTGGTCACACTTGTCACATCCACTGAAATTCAGTATTCTCACTCATAAATATTCACTTTTAACATATTGGAAACAGTTAACTGTAAAATGGAAAATATAAATTTTTTAGTTAAGTGCACAATTAGCAAATACCAGGGATAATGTGTAAGTTGCTATCCCTCTGGTTGATATTTTCTTTGATTTTTTATAACTGTAGGATCTGGACAGTAGCATTACTTCCACTGCCAAGACATGAACTTAGAAACACAAAAGGTAAGTAAGACTTAATACAAAACATGCTTAGAGACTGAGTGGATGCTTGAAAGTCTTGAATATGGCTACTGTGGCACAAATATTGTCACCTCAGTCTGTGCTCATAGAGCCAGGAGATATGTTTCCAACATATCTCCTGCCCTCCATACACTTTGTGTTCATCATTTGACATTTTGTTCACTTTGTATTTTATTTTATGCATTTTGCTGCAAAAAGTTTGAACTTGGGGGCAATAGAGAGAAGGTAATGGATACTTGCTGTTGCAGAGGATCTAGGTTTGTTTCCCAGAACCCACATGGTATGAAGGATAACACTGCTTGTAACTCCAATTTCATGGGTTCTTAAATAGTCTACTGGCACTGCATTCTAATAGTGTACATATATATTTCTATATCTATCTATCTATCTATCTATCTATCTATCTCTGCAGAAAAAACATGCATGCACATAAAATGAAAAATAGATATATAAATGATTTTAAACATAATTTTTCACTCTAAAATAAAAGTTTATTCCATAGGATAATGCAAAACACTAATGCTTTTGAGCTTTTAATAAAATGAAGTTTTTACAGTGTTGTCCAATTTTCTAATTTGATATCATAAGCACAAGATGGACTTGATATTTAATATGCCAGTAGATATATGGATTACTGTCAATGAAGGGGTAAAAGCTTTAGGAGAAAGTGCAGATGAATTACTAGTAATATTACCCTGTACAAAATGCAACATGAAACACTAACTTATGTTTTCTAGTAATAGCTGGAGATGAAAATTAAGTTATTAAAGTATTTCCTTTAAAATTCAACATGTATTTGCTTTTTCAAATGTATTTTGCTCATGATGGGGGTCTCACTATATAGCTCTAGCTGTCCTGGAACTCACTATGTAGACAGAAATATTGAGATTAAAGTTTTTCAACAAACACCTATATTATTTGCTATTTTCTATATTGATTATTTTATTATAAAAAATTTATGATTCATTCAAATAGACATGCATGCAAAATAATATAGTACAATCCAAAGAATGTGAAACCTTAAACATTGTGATTGAGACAAAGCACTAGGTGTAAATCCAAATTTATCAGAGGGTTAGAAGACTGGGATGATACTATGCACAAGGTCCTGCGTTCCATGAACAGTGCTTAGAGTATGGTTGAACCAGGGAAAATAAGTCATACGCATTTAGTCCTGGCTGTCGTTGCTCAATACTCATACTTAATCTTCCTGTCTCCATTACCTTCCCACATTCCAGAGGAAGAGGCTTCAAAGCAGACACTGTATCAATGACCATTTGATACAGACTCTGCCTGTAAGCAGAGTATAGGTGCAGTGTCACATATGAAATCTTTTCACTCCACAAAACATATTAACATCCTGCACTTCCCAGTACTGCTTCTTATACATTCTTATATGGACTTATATGTCCATTCTAAAATTTCCTATGGAATGAAACCATAATAAATTAAGTGATAATATAAAAATTAAAATTAGTCTACACATGCTTGGTAAAATGAGTTATCACATTGACTTATTACCACAATCACTCAGAATCTTCAGAGATGGACTGCATTGTCCTGATGTTACCTACAGTCAAACTTATTTGGGGACTTATATTACAGTAAGAAATGACAGGGACAAGGCAAGGAACACTCTTAAGTCATTTCTTATGTATGGAATTACTCTTGTGCTTTCTCTCTATTTTCCCTGGATCTGTTTCTACAGCAATTTACTACTAGCAGAATTGACACTTACCTAGGCCTCTCTTATTTGCAGAGTCTTCAAACTGAAATACAAAATACTCACCTGACTTTTTGTCTGTATAGGACAGTGGGTTCATTGAGCATATCAAGACTCATTAATAAGCAGTTCCAGAAGAGAGCCAGCTTAAGCCTGAAGTAGAAGTCTGTGACTCTGTGACCTCACCTCCCTCCAGAACAGCAATTTTCATTTCACCTTCAGTGGCAAAGACAGCACTGGCTTTGGGAGACAAGAACGTCTATACAATTCTTCAGTTTTTAATTAACAAAAACGCTTTAGAGAAAGTTTCTTGTTAATTTACCCAAAGTAATAAGATGTTTTTATGATCCCTGAATGCTCATCAGGTCTCTTGAGAAAGGTGCAAGAATCTTTGAGGGCAGATTTATGAGAAAGTTCAAGAAGTCTCAGTGGTGATTTGGATTTCAGTCTTCCCTAATTTCTTCCAACACTAATCAAAATAGTTTATTTTTAGATTTACAATGTTTATTTCATAAAATGTTTGAATTCTTTATATAGGTATATGTGTTTTAATCAAGTATATAAATGATTATTTCCTTTGAATTTCCACCCAATGACCATGTCCTTTTTTTTTTTTTTTTAATCTTTGTTGTCTTTCCCAAATTCTTCTTTTTTTTTTTTTTATTGGAACTTTTATTTACATTTCAGGTGTTTTCCCCCTTACCCCCTTTCCCCCCTCCCTCCCAGGAACTCCCTATCCCTTCTCCCCTCCTCCTGCCTCTATGGTGGTGTACCCACACCCACCCTCCCCTGAACCTCACCTCCCCACCCTCGAATACCCTCCACACGATGTCCAGCCTTCATGGGACCAAGAATCTCTTCTCCCACTTATATATAGCTCCCTTGCATATATAGCTGGAGCCATGGGTCCCTCCCTAAGTGCTCCCAGGCTGGTTGTTTAGACCCTGGGGGCTCTGGTTGGTTGGTATTGTTGCTCTCCTCATGGGGTCCCGTACCCTTTCTACTCCTTCAGTCTTCACTCTATCTTCTCTGTTGGGAACCCCATGATCAGTTTAATGGTTAGCTGTGAGCATCTGCCTCTGAATATGTCAGACTCTTGCAGACTTCTAAGGAGACAGTTATGTTAGGCTCCTGTCAGCATGCACCTCCTGACACCCACATCAGCATCTACCTTTGGTGACTGCACATGGATGGATACCCAGGTGGAATGGTCTGCAGACGGCCCCTCCTTCAGTTTCTGTCCTGCACTTTGCATCCATATTTGCTCCCTTGAGTATTTTGTTACTTCTTCTAAGAGGGACTGTAGCCCCCCTCCCCCTTGGTCTTCATTTTTCATGAGCTTTATGTGGTCTGTGAGTTGAATCTTGGGTGTTTCAAGATTCTGGGCTAAAGTCCAATAATCAGTGAGTGAATACCATGTATGTTCTTTGTGATTGGGTTACCTCCCTCAGGATGATATTTTCTAGTTCCATCCATTTATATAAGAATTTATCGAATTCATTGTTTTTAATAGCTGAGTAATATTCCATTGTGTAAATGTACCACATTTTTTGTATCCATTCCTCTGTTGAAGGGCATCTGGGTTCTTTCCAGTTTCTGGCTATTATAAATAAAGCTGCTATGAACATAGTGGAGGATATGTCCTTGTTATGTGTTAGAGCATCTTCTCGGTATATGCCCAGGAGTGGTATAGCTGGGTCCTCAGGTATTGATATGTCCAATTATCTGAGGGAACCGCCAGACTGTTTTCCATAGTGGTTGCACCATCTTGCAATCCCACCAACAATGGAGGAATGTTCCTCTTTTTCCACATCCTTGCCAGCATCTGCTATCACCTGAGTTTTTGATCTTAGCCATTCTGACTGGTGTGAGGTGGAATCTCAGGGTTGTTTTGATATGCATTTCCCTGATGACTAGGGATGCTGAACATTTCTTTAGGTGCTTCTTGGCCATTCGTATTTCCTCAGTTGAGAATTCTTTGTTTAGCTCCACACCCCATTTTTTAATAGGGTTATTTGGTTGTCTAGAGCCTAATTTCTTGAGCATGTCCTTTAGGGACTGAGTTACCGCAATTAGAATGATATATTTTTTAATTCCATCCATTTGCTTGCAAAATTCATGATGTTCTCATTTTTAATAGCTGAATAGTGTTCCATTTTGTAAACGGACCACATTTCTGTATCTTTTCTTTAGTTGAGGGACATATGGGTTGCTTCCAGTTTCGCATGTTATGAATAAGGCTACTATGAGCATAGTAGAGTACATGGCTTGCTATAGACAAATGCTATTTTCTTGCTTTGTGTTGTACCTAATGAATATTATGAGTTTCAGATTTCAGTGACAGCAGTATCAGAGAACACTACCAATCCAAGATGCTCTTATGTGTGTCTGTGAGGATGTATTTTTTATTCTTTCACCATCCCAGCTATGGTTCTAGGACCCAAGCTGCCTGAGACATAAAAACGTGGCAAAATAATTTCCCATCAAGTTATTCTTTCTGGTATTTGGACAAATGTATAGAAAAGTAGCTAATACATATTTAATACACCAATATTATGAATATGTTTAATACAAGAACTTAAGTAAAGTTAAGAAACCTAAGTAAACTTGCTCTGATATGTGTTGTTAAAGGTAGGTTTTCCTGAAGCAGAAAACAAGCAAGAACTACAACTTACACTTTAATATAATTCTTGAACTTAAAGACATAGCTATAGGAATTCTTGGAATATATTAAATGATCTCTCTTGTTCACTTTCTTTCTCTCTCTTTCTCTCTCTGATATTTGTCTCTCACACTGTTCTCTGATGTCTCTCTCTCACCTCTCTTTCACACACACATTCACAAACATACACACCACTGATATATAACATGGCTACTAATATGTTTGATAATTTATAAATACTTTGTGTAATTTAGTATCACAATGTTGAGTGAAGATTTGGGAAGACCATTTATGATAGAATCACATTAATCAAATTTTGTGCAAATCAAGATACTTTGACTTCTTTTTTTATTTGTTTTCCTTTCTTTCATTCTTTTTGTCTGATTTTCTTAGCTTATGAGTTTCACTAAAATATTTAATCGAATAGCAGTTTAGAGACTAAGAATTCTTATCTTGTTCCTCATTGTAGTGGAATGCTGGAATGCTGTGAGGTTTTTCCCCATTTACTACTATGTTGGCCTAAGTTTGTCATACATAACTTTTATTATGTTGAAGTATATTCTCTTGATTCTTACCGTCTCCATGAATTTTATGATGAACTGATGACAGCAATTATCAGCTTTTCCTGTATCTAATGAGCCTGAGATTTGACTCTAGCCTTTATTTGACCAGTTAAAATGGGGAGAAAGTTCCACCTGAAATCACCTGAGTATATGATCCATGTAGGACCATGAAAGGACAGCATGATTTCTGGTCGAACACTAGCTAAAGATGGCCAGAGACCCAGCAGGTTGGAGACCCCACAGGAATACATTTCACCATGCTCCTAGACTACAGGATCCTGACACGAGGGTGAAGACCTTCATCAATCTGCGCCCTTCAGGCATATGGAACAATGCCTTTACTAGCCCCTCCACAGGCAGAGAGCATGACTACAGGCCACAGAGTCTCAAGAAAGATCTCATATTAATGAGATACTTAAAGGCCAGAGGACGTAGCCAATTAAGCATTCCTTCCCAGCCTCTCCTCCTTGAAAAAGGTGTTTAACCTCAGGCCCACCCTGAGAACACTGAGGTATAACTTCATCCATTTTCCACCATGACAATAAATATCCTAAGACCATGGACTATCTCTCTTCTTTGGGAACTGCCATGGGGAACCGTGGAGAAGGTTTTCAACTACTGAGTTGTACTCTTAATTTCCTGCTGACAACCTCTCTATGCTGCCACCACAGAGGCCAGGAACTCAACCAAGTAAGAGAAAGCCAACCATGACCCAGCCAGGTGAGTTGCTGTATCCAAGAGTTTCATCCCCTCTGGATGCAACCAGAGCTTCTCCCCTTCACCCCTTTGGCTGCGGGCTGATCTAGCACATAGGCCTCCACTGTTTCAGCACTTCTGCGCCCTCTCAGCAGCACCTGAGAGCCCAGGGCCTGAGAACCAACTGGTTCATGGCTTCCTTTTGGTCTGAGTACCCCCAACTCAAGAGCTCCAGTCCTTATGAGACTTTAGACTGTGTTTCCCCACCCTGGAGTGGAGTCTCCAAGCTTCACACAGCCCAATGTGCACCCAGTCCCTCAGTGCTGGTGTGGAATGAACACAGTCAACTTACTGTGCCTCTGCCTCTCTGAGCCGTGGACCTAGCCCCTTAGTGGGTCAGACTCAGGACCCACTCCAAAATTGACAATATAATTGGCCATAAAACAAGCCCCAAGAGATACAGGAAGATTGGAATAAATTCATGTATTCTATAATATCACTGCCAACTAAGGCTAGACTTAAATAACAACAAAACCAACAGAAAGCCAACATGCTCATGGAAACTGAACAACTCTGCTCAATGATAACTTGGTCAAGGGAGGAAATCAAAGACTTATAGAATTCAATGAAACATATACAGACATCATATCCAAATTTATGGGACACAATGAAAGCAGAGTTAAGAGTAAAATCCATAACTCTAAGTACCTTCATAAAAAAATTGGAGAGATCCCATACAATCAACTTTAACAGCACAGTATCATTCTCTTTGTTTTTTAACTAGTTGATTTTAGCCATGAGTTTGACTATTTCCTGCCCTCTTAGGTGTTTTTTACTTCTTTCTTTCAGGTATGAAAAAGCTTTCAGGTATGCTGTTAAGTTTGGAGAAACTTTGAGAAAAACAAGACAGATAAATCCTTAGCCAAAGTAACAAAAGAGGATAAAGATAGTATCCCAAATTAAGAAAATCAGAAATGAAAGGGGAGACAGAACCTGAGGAAATAAAAAAAAAAATCATCACAAACCTACTTCAAAAGCCTATATTTCTACAAAACTGGAAAATCTAGAGGAATGAATGATCTTCTAGACAGATACCATGTACAAAACTTAAATCAAGATCAGGTAAACTAAACAGTTCATATAATCCCTAAAGTAATAGAGATATGATCAAAAACCTCCCAACCAAGAAATCCCAGGGCCAATGGTTTTAATGTAGAATTCTAACAGATCTTCAAAAGACCTAAAACCAATACTCCTCAAACTATTCCACAAAATGAAATAGAAGGAACATTACCTAATCCACTCTATGTTTCCACAGTTACACTGATACCTAATACACACAAAGAGAACTTCAGATCATTCTTGATTATGAATATCGATGAAAAAATACTCAATAAAATTCTAGCAAACAAATCCATGAACACATCAAAAACCATCATTCAACATGATCAAGTAGGCTTCATCCCAGGAATGCAGGGGTGGTTTAATATAAGAAAATCCATCAACATAATCTACTATATGAACAAAACTCGAGGAAAAAAAACATGATAATCTTATTAGAAGCTGAAAAAGCATTTGACAAAATACAATGCCCCTTTGTTAAAAGTCCAGAAGAGATCAGGAATTCATGGCATATACCTTAACATAATAAAAGTAATATGTAGAAAACCAGCAGCCAACTTCAAATTAAAATGGAGAGATACTAGGAGCAATTCCACTAAAATCTGGACAAGATTAGGCTGCCACTCTCTCTTATATATGTTCAATATAGTATTCGAATTTCTAGCTAGAGCAATTAGAACAGCAAAAGGATATCAAGAGGATACAAATTGGAAAGAAAAAGAAGTAAAGTATAGCTACTTGCAGATGATATGATAGTATATATAAACAACTGCCAAAATTCCACCAGAGAACTATTACAGCTGATAAACAACTTCAGCAAAGTGGCTGGATATAAAATTCACTGGAACAAATCAGTAGCCTTTCTTTATATAAATGATAAACAGGCTGGGAAAGAAAAGGGAAACAAGAGAAAAGTAGGCCAAGAGAATGAATGGAAATAAACAGCCCTGGGGGATCTTAGGAAGTATCTAAGTTTCTGATACCTCTAAAAAGTATCAGAGACCAGGGAGGTGAGACACTCTTAGGACTCATTGGGGTGACATTAGCCAAAGTGCCCAATATTGGAGAGAAAGAACTCTCAGAGTCCACCTAAAGTAAATAGACAGGGCTTCAAGTGAAGAGACAGGTTCACTAAAGCACAGTGCAAAGCTTTCACTCAGAATTGTTCTTATCTAAAAGAATTGAAGGATCAAAAATGGAGAGGAGACTGAAGAAAGGAGATCTAATGACTGACCTAACTTGGGATCCTTCTCATTGTGGCAGAGGGGCACAAGGCCTGACACTACTATACTACAACATGTTTACAGATGGAAGCCTGGCATGACTGTCCTTAGAGAGGCCCTATCACAGCTGACTGAGACAGAAGCAGACACTTATACCCATCCTTGGGCTGAAGTATGGGATCCCTATGGTTGAATTAGGGGAAGGATTGAAGAAGCTGAAAGGGAGAGTGACTCCATAGAAAGCCCATTAGTCTCAACTAACCCAGCCCCTATGGAGTTCCCAGAGATTGAGCCAACAGTCAGGAGCATATAGGGGCTGGTCAGAGGCCCCTGTCACATATGTTGCAAAGGTCTGCTCAGTCCAGCCTAAGTGGGAAGATGTTCTTAATCCTTAAGAAACTTGAGGCCCCAGGGAAGAGGAAAGCTGTTGCAAGGGGCATGCTCTTAGAGGCAATAGGAGGAGGAATGGGATAAGAAACTGTGAGAAGGGGGACTGGGACAGGGCAAGGACTAGAATGTAAATAAAATAATTTATATAAAAAAAGTTAGTGGCTATTTACTTTTTTTTTTTAAGAGAATCTATTCAGTTCACTATCTCATTAGCAGTTTTCTTTAATCAGTTTTGTTTCTGCGTGCTTTGTAAATTTTGGATATTATTTCTGAGTCTGAACTGATGACTTTCTCCATTACAGTTGTAGTCAACTATAACTATGACTTTCTCCAGTTCTGTGCTCTGTGCTAATGGTCTGCTGTACAGAAATGTAATTTTATGTAGCATCATCTGTTGATATCTGAGGCTAGATTATGTTTCTGTGTTTTAGAAGTCTCTTTAGAAAGTTCTAGACTACATCAATGTATTAAAGAGTATCCTTATATTTTCATTTCATAGCTTCAGAATTCTATATTTTTTCTTTCTGTTTTATTTATTTATTAATTTGAGACAAGTTCTGATTATGCAGATCAGGCAAGCCTAGAACGCAGAGATATCCTGCCTCTGTCTCTTGTGTACTGGTATAAAGACCTGTGGTACCATACCCAGATGTGTTTCAAATTTTAAGTTAGGGTGCTTGATACATTTCAAAGAAAACATAGGTAGAGTAATTAGTCATTAAGTAGACAAAGAATGGTTAAAATTGAAAAGAAAGAAGCCTAGCTATCCTCATTTGTGGATCACATGGTTCTATATGTAGGCTATTACATATAGAACCATGTACTTTAGTATATGACTTTTAGAAATAATATACACAGAAAATTTTCTGGATATAATATTAATACATTTGTGTATATAAAATTTAGTCTTTATACATACCAAACTGTAGTATTCCATTTTAGTAGCTCTAAGAAAATGAATACTTAAGAATATATTTCAACAAAGAGAAAAATATTTCTATAATGAAGACTTAAAAACACCAAGAAATCAAAGAATATCATAGATGGTCAAAATTTTGTGTTTGGACTGACAGAATTAATATGGTGAAAGAAATAAACATTCCAAATGCAATAACGTTCCCTGGGAACTCAAAGGCCACTACAGGCAGGGAAGCAGGCAGGCTGACTGCAGCTCTTTACCCCTCACTAAACTCCTCCAAATCTAAATCCAGTCATATTCTACCTGTTCAGCATACTACAGCTGAGTCTCCCCTTGCCTCTTAACAGTGGAACACAAAGACCTGCCCCTACAAATATCGCCCCTCCCCCACTGACTGAGCTGTTCCAGCTCAAAACATTAACTAGCATTCCCTGGAAACTCATAGACAAATCCAGCCAAGGAAGAAGGCAGATCTCTGCATTCCTTTCTCCAGATCAAATGCCTCACTCTCATACCTAGCCCTGGAGCAGACCACATACTTTCTGGTTTTTCTCAGTTTCTGCCCTCATTTTCAGGGAATTAAGCAGGTTATAGTAAAGCAGCTGCTTAATTACTTCTCTCTTAGTCTATCCCCATTTCTTAGTGTTAAGTCCAATACCTTGGAGTTAATCTTGAATCTTGGAGTTTATCTTGAATCTACAGTGGCCATGCCTATTAATATATTGAAAGAATTTTCCTACAAGGCAGTATACAGCTAACACACTCTCCTAAGTGTTAGAAAGAATATAGAAACCAAGGATCATGACATCTATGCAACAAAGACTAGTCTACCAGATTTTTGTACCTAAAATCATAATTTCCCAAACTCACATGTGAAAATGATAATGTGAAAACAAAATCAACAATCTGAAGACAATATATCTGCACTAGAGCCCAGCAACCCTGCCACAGCTGCTCTGAATATTCCAGTACAGTTAAAGCACAGAAAAATAGCTTAGAATCAGCTTAATGAATATGTTGATGTCATTAATAAACAAATTAATAAATTCCTCAATGAAATCTGTGATCATACAAGCACTGGAAGAAATGAATAAGAGAGATCAAGACATCAAAATGGAAATGGAATAAAGCAAACACAAACTGAGAAAAATGTGGAAATGAAAAATTTAGAAAAGCAAACAGGGAAACTCAGAAGCAACAGAACAAATGTATGTAAGAGAGAGTCTTGGACTTTGAACACAATAAAGAAGAAATGGGTTGATATGCCAAAGTAAATGATATATCTTAAAAAAATATCCTGCAGCAAAATCATCCTGGAAATCTTCAAACACTCTGAAAAGACCAAACCTAAGAATAGTAGGAGTAGAAGAAGGAGAAGAAAGAAAGATAAAAGGCACAGAATATATATTTTTGAAAATTCACATAAGAAAAATTTCCTCACCTAAAGTAGGAAGTGTTAGTCAAGATACAAGAGGCATACAGAACACCAAAGAGAAAGGATAAGGAGATAAATTCTCTAGGCACATAATATTCAAAACAATGAACATATAAAACAAAGAAGGAGAACAAAAATCATGGAGTAAAAGAGGTGACACATAAATGCAGGACTATGAAAATTATCACCTGGCTTCCTGATGGAATCTCTAAAGTTGCGTGAACAGATGTGCTTCAAACTTAAGAAGTGCTGGAAACTCTAAAAGACCTTGGGTGCCAGTCCAGATTACTGTGCTCAGCAAAACGTACAAGCGCAATAAATGGAGAAAATAAAACGTTCCTGGTACAACCACATTTATGCAATATCGAAATACAAATCCAGCCCTATACAAGGTGATACCAGGACAATTCCAATCCAAAGAGGATAACAACGCCAAAGAAAACACAAAGAATAAATAAAACCCAGAAATGGAAACCAAAAGAGGGGAAACATTTACACTCCGACGAAACAAACACTGGACGTTGACATCTCTCAACATCAACGGACTTGATACCAGAATAAAGTGACACAGGCTAAAAATATAAATGCAAAGCAGAAGCCATTGTCTACTACGTCCAAGTAAAACATTTTAACTTCAGGGATGGATATCTCTTTACTATAAAGAACACAAAGATATTTCAAAGGGACAGATCTAAGAAATAAGCAGGTGAGCCATTTTATCATCTGATAAAATAGACATTAAATGAAATTATCAGAAGAGATAGAGAACACTACATAATCACCATAATTACACACAACACACCATGCACACGCACACACACCACACAACACACACACACACACACACCATCATCATCATCACATCATCATCAATCAACAAAGCAACTCAAGTTATAACATTTATGAACCAAACTCAAAGGACCCAAGTATTTAAAGAAAATGCCTCTACGTTTAAATGGATGGTTTTAGCACCTCACTTTTAAAAGGAAGCAGATTATCCAGACAAAAATGAAATACAGATAAGCTAGAGATAACTGACATTATGAAACAAATAAACATAGCAAAAACAGAACATACCACTCACATGAAAAGAATAAACATTCTTCTCAGCACTTCTTGGAACTTTCCTCAAAATTGGTCCACACATACAAAAAGAAAGCAAATCTCAACAGACTGAAAAGGAATAAAAAAACATCACCCCCCCAAATTAATTGCAAACTGCAGACTCTCTGATCATCACAAATTAAAACTGAATATCAACAACAACAGAAAGTTTAAAAACTCATAGAAACTGAAAAAGTTATTACTGAACGAAAATGCTTTGAGACTAAAAACTAAGAAAAAAAATAAAGATGTTCAAGCATTGAATGGAAATCTAAATACAACAAACACAGTGATGGTGATTTTTGAGAGGCATTTTTATAGTACAGAGTGCCAACATTAAAGAAAAAATAACAAAACAAAAGAAGTAATCTCATTTTAGTAACTTAATAGTAGACATGATAGATCTATAAAAAATGAAGAAATCACACACAAAATGAGTAGACAACAATAAATATTCAAACTCATGGATAAAAGCAATAAAATAGAAACAACAACAAAAACAACATTGACAAAGAAAATACAAAGAATCAATATAACAAAATGTTGCTTCCATAAAAAAAAATCAATAAAATTAGCAAACCTTAAACAATAAATTAAAATACAGAGATAGAACATCCAAATTCACAAAATTAGAAAACAAAATGGTACATAAGGACTGATGCATTGTACATCTGAGAATCATATGGATACACATTAAAATCCTATACTTCACCAAATTGGAAACTAAAGTTAAATCTAGATGAGGGACACAATTTAAACAGACCTACAAACTGCAATAAAATATAAGGACGAATTAAAAGTCATCCAAACAAAGAAACAAATAAAACAGATCAAAATAATCCCATAATACAAAAGCAACAAAAACCCCTGGGCAAGATGGTTTTTGCATACCAGATGTTCAAAGAAATGTTAATGTCACTACTCTTTAAATTATTTAACAAAACAGAAACAGAAGGGACATTGTTCAATTTGTTTTATGAGGCCAGTTACCCTAAATCAAAACCACATTAAAAAATATAAACTATATTAAAAAACAGCACAAAAAGAAGTGCAGAATAATTTCTGTCATGAACATATATGCAAAAATTCTCAATATATTTACAAATCAAATCCAAAATCACACAACAAATCATAATCATGTTCAATAATATTTCCTCCAGAGAGGTGAATGATTTAATATATGAAAATCAATAAATGTAATTCACCATATAAAGAAACTGAAAGAAAAAATATGATCATCTCATTAGATTTAAAAAAGCCAAAGCCAATAGCACTTCAATGAAAGTTCTGGAAAGATTAAAGATACAAGGGACAGAACTCAACCTAATAAATGCAGTTAACACCAAGCCCATTAACAATTTAGATGGAGAAAAATATAAGGCAATTCCAAGAAAATCAAGAACAAAAGACTATTGTCCGCTCTCTACATACCTAGTCAACATACTTGAAGTCTTTGCTGGAACAATAAGACAACAGGAGATCAAGGGAATAGAAATTGGAAAAGAAGGCAAAGTATTTTTACTTGTAGATATGATAGTATAAATAAAGAACCCTAAAAATTCCAGTGGATACCTCCTACAGCTGATAAAACAATTTTTACAAATAGGGAGAAAAAATAAAGTACAAAAATTAATAGTCCTACTATATACACAGGACAAAAGGACTGAGAAATATAAGTGAAAAATGTCCTTTCATATGAGTTTCAAATAATATATAATATCTTGGGGGAAGAGAAAGACTTGTGTGATAAAACTTTAAGATACTGACAAAAGAACTAGAAGGAGATATCAGAAGATGAATGAAAAACCTCTGCTCATGGATAGTAGTAATTACAGTAAAAAAAAGTACATCCTACTAAAAGTAATGTACAGATTCAAGACAATCCCCATCATATTCTAACTTATTCCCTCACTGATCTGGAAAGATAATTTTTATCTCTATATGGAAATAGAAAGGGAAGCTAAAACAGTTCTGAACAATAAAAGAACAGATGGGGTATAAAAATACTCAGATTCAATTTTACTAGAGAAGAACAAATAAAAACAGCAAGCTTTGGCACAAATACAGACACACTGATCAGTAGAATCAAAATGAAGCCCATACATAAATCACCACACTTTTGGATACTTAATTTTTTCATTCTGACTTGTCCCTGAACCTTCGCCCAGCCCATACCCTGTTCTGAAAGATATCTGTACTCCCCCTGAACACTACGCTCCAGTGTCATCCCCTTCCCCATGTCCTGCCTTTTTGTGTTTATAACCCCTGTTGAATAAGTAAAAATTACGATTTGATTTAAATAAATAAAATTAAATAAATAAATAAATAAAAATAGAAACACCTTACATGAAAGAAATCTTCAACTAATGGTGCAAGTCACATTGTATAGATGCAGATAAAGTATGCAAATAGATTCATACTTATCACCTGCACAAAAATCAATCCAAAATAGATCAAGGACCTCTGCCTTAAACCAGATATACAGAAGCCAACAGAAGAGAAATTGGGGAATAGCCTTGAGTGTACTGGCACAGCAGACTGCTTTGTGGCATGAACACCATTAACATGCATATTAAGGTCACCAATTGTTAAATGGGACCTCATGAAATTGAATAACTTTTGCATGACAAAGACATTGGCATTTGTTCAAATTGGCAGCCTACAGAATGGGAAGAGATTTTTTATCAAATCCCCATATGATAAAGGACTAATATCTAAAATAATAAGAATTCAAAAACTAGATAATAAGAAAATAAATAATATCATTAAAAATAGAGTAAAGAAATAAACAGAGAATTCTCAATAGAGAATCTCAATGATAAAAACGTAAAAAAGCCGGCGTGGTGCGCACGCCTTAAATCCCAGCACTTGGAGCAGAGACAGGGATTTCTGAGTTCGAGCCACTGTCTACAGAGTGAGTTCCAGGACAGCCAGGCTACACAGAGAAACCCTGTCTCGAAAACCAAAAAAAAAAAAAAAAAAAAAAAAGAAAAACTAAAAAACATATTGAACATCCTGAGCCATCTGAAAACTACACAGAAAAATTATTCCACAAAATAAAATAGAAATAATATTAGTTTAGTTTAGTTTATAAAACCACACTTGCTCTGATACCCAAAACATGTAAAGACTGAAAAGAAACAGAGAATTACAGATATATTTCCCTTATGAACACAGACACATAAAAAAATCTCAATACAATACTTGGAAACGGAATCCAAGATCACAACAAAAATGAATCTAACACAATCAGGTTGGAGTCATCCTAAAGTACATTGAAGGTTTAGCATACATAAATCAATAAACGTAATTCACAATATAAACAAACTAGAAGAAAAATCACATTAGATGGCTTACGTGGAGTAAAGACTTTTACAATATTTAACACAACTTCATGATAAAATCCTGGAAAGTTTAGAGATACACTGGGTATATCTCAACATAATTAGACAGAAGAGAAAGCCCATATACAACATCTTTTTAAATGGAGGGAAAACTCCAAGCAATTTGATCAGAAACAAAACAAGGTTGTCCACTCCTATATCTATTCATCAATGTTATTATAGATTTAGCTACAGCATTGACACTGGAAGAGATCGGTTGATACAAATTGGAAAGTGAGAAATCAAAGTATCTTTAGGTATAGATAACATGGTAGTATACATAAGTGACCCTAAAAATTGAACAGAGGAATTCCTACACCTGAAAAACTCTTTCAACAAAGTAGCTAAATAAAAAAAATTAAATAATAAAACCCAGTATCTTTCGGTTTTGGTAAACCAAGAATCTCCCACATTCCCCTGCCAGGTGCTCCTCATAGCCAAATTTCAGTAACCTAGTTCCAGCAGCCAGTCATCACCAGCCACAAACGCTACACATTTCACTGTCATCATTTCCCCAGCATACTCCTTATATGTATGCACTATATCCTTTATAAAGATTGTGTCTTCACAGCCCCATGATCTTTCTGTCCTTCCTCAAACTTTTGTATACTTACTCCCAATAATCTCTGGTGTAAGGTCAGTTCTTGTAACTTCAGCGGGATGGTTTTTATTTAATCTTTTGGTATTGTGTGTTGATATGTTTTGTTGTGATTTTTTTTTCTAGTGAAAAAAAGGGAGTGTATCTGCATGAGAAGGGGTAACTGGGAGGAGTAGAGAAAGGGAAAGCTTTAATCAGGACACAATTAAGAGGATACAATTATTTTCAAAATATTAAGAAAGAAGAAAAGATATTTTCTAGCATCTGACATGATAATCAAGTGATTCCTTTCATTTAGTTCGATTGGAGGTACATTAATTCAATAATGGCTATATGTGGAACAACCTCAGTATCTTTGGAAAAACTGTGTTGGGTTTTATTTTAAACTAAACTCAGTTCATTGTAATAGACTTACAAATAAAAAAATATTAAAGAGCTACAATGAAATAGCCACTCAAAGAAATACTTGCCCAGGCCAAATTTCTGTACATTTCAATGAACTACAACTATAGATAGCACAGCCAGGCTGAAGTCATAGAGTATCATTTTGGGTTTTACACTGTCACTAGCAATATTTTTATACCCCAATGCACTAGAAAGAAAAATAAATTGACAAAATTGAAAACAAAAATATATTAACTTTATATCCTCTTGTATAAATTCTGAATCTTTTCACCTACCCTTCACCTAATATTATCTTTCATGTTGTGCTTCAAATGTTTATAATGAAGTTCTACTTATATGCTTTTGCATAAATAGATGTAGACATATAGAGCAGGATCTGCATATGAAGGAGAACATGTGATTTTTTTTTCTTTCTCAGTTTGGGTGACCAGTCTTAACTTTATCCATTGTCAATTAATTCAATTTTTCTACATGTTTTGTGATTCCATATTTCACAGTAGTTGAATGATTGTTGATTTTATATTTGTTATATTTAGTATTTCATTTATCTGTTTATGGATATATAGGGAGGCTCTATTTCATTCCTGCAATAAATAGATCAGCAATGACTATAGATATGTAAATATTATTATGTTATGGTATGAGGATTTCTGAATAAAGACCAAAGAGTGGAACACCTGGGTCAAATAATACTTCATTTTGAATGTTTTCAGAGAGCACAAAACTGAACTGCATAATGGCTGTATTAATTTCTTAAAGGCTGTTTTGATGAAGCTGACATTATCATGATGCCAAACCGGATAAAGCCAGAACAACAACAAAGAGAACTTATAATCCAATATGATTGAAAATGAAAACATTCTCAATAAACTATTAGCAAACAATGCTCAAGATCATGTCAAAACCATCATTAATTTTCAATTGATTTTTGTTCTAGCTGAAATATATTATCCTATGGTTTATGGTCCTGATGTAGGCTATAGCAATTGTAATGGGTCCTGGACCTCCTGTAAGATAGGGGCGGGGGAATGTTCATGACAATCCATGGTTTCTGCTTTCATATATATATATATTTACATTTCAAATGTCATCCCCTTTCCCTGTTTCCCCTCCTCAAAACCCCTATCCTTTCCCCTCCCCCTGCTTTTATGAGGGTGTTCCCCCACCCACTCACCCACTCCCACCTCACTGCCCTGACATTCCCCTACACTGAAGTATGGAGCCTTCACAGGACCAAAGGCCTCTCCTCCCATTGATGCCAGATGAAGTCATCCTCTGCTACATATGCAGATGGAGCCATGGTTCTCTCCACATGTACTCTTTGGTTGGTGGATTAGTTCCTGGGAGCTCTGGGGCATTTGGTTGGTTGATATTGTTGTTCTTCCTATGTGTTGCAAACCCTTTCAGCTCCTTAAGTTCTTTCTCTAACTTCTCCATTAGGGTGCCTATGCTCAGTCCAATGGTTGGCTGTGAGAATCCACATCTGTATTTGTCAGGCTCTGGCAAAGCCTCTCAGGAGACAGTTATATCAGGCTCCTGTCAACATGCACTTCTTGGACTCCTCAGGAGTGTCTGAGTTTGGTGTCTGTATATGGGTTTCTGTTTTTCTCATAGAATCACAATTTTAGACTAATATCCAAAGAAATATCACTCAGTATTGTTAACAATGGTATTTTCTGAGGTGTGAGTACATTAAAATATTCATCAGAACAGTATCATAAATGTGTTCTTTATTTATGATTTTGCTGCTTTATCTGATGGCCATATACACAAGAACTATGATGTCCTCTAGTATATACATTGTCCAAAAGCGAACAAGTGAAAACTCAACATCTTTGGAAGATTTTTAAGTTCTATTTACATGAAGTTTTTGGCATGCTGACAGGCCATGAAAATTTCTTGCAAAATGCCAGTGGTGCTACACTGCCACACCTGTGAGAATGAAAAATATAATTAAAGTATTGACAGGATGCTTTATTGTAAGCTGTTTTGACTTTTGAGACTCCTTGTATCACAATAACTATCTGTTACACATTCTTGAGAACTAAGTATTTGGGTATTACTCTGAATTCAGTTTAGTGAAATAACATGGAATATTAAAGAAAAGAAACAGTGAGCAATGTACACTATGGTGTGAGACCACTCCTGTGCTCAGATCTGTGAAGTTATTGTGCCTAATCTGTATGTTTGTATTCACAGCCATAAGATTCTACACACAAAGGTACAGTGTGGTCTCACTGGTTACATCCACTGAAATCCAATATTCTCACTGAAAAATATCCACCATTTAAAACGTCATAAACAGTTGAGTATAAAATGGAAAATATAATTGTTGTGAATTAAGTGTTAATGCGGCAAAGAGTGAGAATTGATGACCCAACTCTCCTCTCCAGTTGACATTTTCTTTAATGTTTATAACTGTAGGGTATGGACAGTAACATTAATCCCTAAGCCAAGAAACGAACTTAGAAAAACAAAGGGTAAGTGTCACTTTAAATGCAAAAATGTTTTAGAGACAGAGTGCATACATGAAGAACTTGGACATGGCTAGCATGGCACAAAGAAAGTCCAGTCAGTCTGTGCTGACAGTGCCATGAGAGATGTTTACACACATTCTCTGCCTTTCTATGCAATCTGTGTTCCTCACCTGACATTTTATTCACTGTATTTTATTGTTTACTTTTTGCAGCAAAAAATGTTTTAATCGGCGAGAACTTGAGAGATGGCTCAAGGGTCAGAAACACTTGTTTCTGTTTCAGAGGAGCTGGGTTTGGCTCCCAGAAGCCACATGGTGCTGCACAACGGTTTGTAACTCAAATCCATGGGTTCTGTCACAGTCTACTGGCCTCTGCAGATGCTCGATTGTCATAGTGCACATATATACATGCAGGGAAAACACAGGTACACACACACACACACACACACACACAAATATAGAAATATGAACCATTTAAAAATAACTTTCGCTCTAACATAAAGTGTTATTTCGTAAGCTAATGTCAAATGCTAATACTTTTAAGCTTTTAATAAAATGCAGTGCATTTAGAGTGGTCTGACATGACAGAAAGCTGCCTCATGTACCAGTTTGATTTCAGAAGCACAAGATGGACTTAATAATTAATATGCCACATATTCACATATATATGAAATAGCATCATTGAATAGGTAAAGGCTATAGAAGAAAGTACAGATGAATTACTAATAGGATTACCCTGTACAAAATCCAATATAAAATACAAATATATGTTTAACAAATAATAACATGAGAAGAAAATTAAGTCACAAAAATATTTCCTTTAAAACTCAACATGTATTTGCTATTTTAAATGTATTTTTCTCATGATATAGTCTTACTATGTAACACTAGGTGTTTTGGAAATCACTATGTAGATCTTGTTGGCCTCAAAATCACAGAGATCTGCCTATCCATGCTTCACAAATGCTGGCATTAAACGTTTTCACCACACACCTGGCTTACTTGCTAATTCCTATATCGATGACTTTATTATCATGAATTTAGGATGCATTCATTAGAGAAGATCCATGAAACATAATAAAGTTCATAATAAACAACCAATAAGGTGAAACCTTAAACATTGTCCAATGGAATATATCACTAAGTGTGAGTGCAAATTTATATGAATGGTAGAACCCTGGTACATCACAAACAAGGGCCTGTGCTTCCATGAACAACAATAGTAAGCAGAGAGTAAGGCATGCTATCAGGTCGTGAATAGAGTATGACAAAACGTGGGAATATATTACAAGACACATTTGCTCAAGGTTATCATTGCTCAATACTCATAGTATACCTTACCTTCCATGTTGCCTTATGGCAGATCCTCATACCAGACATTGTACTAATGACCATTCAATATATATTCAATTAGTGCTTCTGCAACAAGATCACAAATGTGCTGTCACATACGAATACTTTTCACTCCACAAGCATATTCCCATCCTGCACATCCCAGGATAGTGTGCTATTTATACTTCTATTCTAATGCTGCCTATGGCATGAAATGTGATAAGTTAAATGATAATAATACTATTTTAAGGTTAGCCTACTCATCTTGTAAAGTAAGGTAGATATCGCATTGACTTATTACCAAGATCATTGAGCACCTTCAGAGGTGAGTTGCATTGTCCTGGTATTACCCAAAGTCAACCATAGTTGGGGACTTACATTACAGTAAGAAACAACAGGGACTGGAACACTCCAAAGAAAACTGAACATTTTCAGTCATTTCTTAACTATGTAATTATTCTTGTGCCTTCTCGGTCTGTTCCATTGATCTGTTTCGACAGCATTTTCTGATTAGCTGACCTGAGCATTTACTCATGTCTCTCTTCTTTGCTGACTGCCACTCAGACTGAAATACAAAGTAGTCACCAGGCTTCTTCCCTCTGCAGGACAAGGAGTTCATCAAGCACATCCAGATTCATTAATAAGCAGTTCTGTAAGAGAGTCAAGCCTGAGTAGGGGTCTTTGACTCTGTGACTTCATCTCCCTCCAGAACTGCAATTCTCATTTCTCTCTCAGTGGCAATGAAAGCACAGACTTTGGGAGGAAGATCATCTATTAAATTTTCCAGTTGTTAATTAAGAAAGACACTTTAGAGAGAGTTTCTTGTGAATTTATCCAAAAGGATAAGGTGGTTGTTAGGGCGGATTCTGTTTTTATGATCCATGAAGGCAGAACAGGTCTCCTGTGGAGGGTGCATGGAATTTTAAGGTTAGATTTATAAGGAAGTTAGAGGAGACCATTTGTTGACTTGAATCCAGGCTTCACTGTCTTCTTCTGACATAAATCAACATAGTTTATTTTTAGGATATTTACAAAATTTAGTAATTCAAATGGATGAGTGTTTTATACAGGCATAAGTATTTTACTTATGTTTAAAAATGATTATTTCTTTCCAATTCCTTTCTTATCTACCCACCACAATTTCCTCTAACTTTCAGGTGTTTCTTAAAACAAACAAACAATTCCTTGAGTTTTCTTAATGAACTAGTATTTGTCTAGAGCAGGGGCATTGATAGAAACGTGAGTAATCTCTAAAAGTTTGAAATCTTAGTGAAATCAGTTACTCTATCAGAAGCCATCTGTACCCAATAGTTCTTTAGTTAGGAGTGGGACGTCCTAATCTCCACCCAGCTGGGATCTTCCTAGGTTGATCTTGTCAGGTTTTACTCATAAACTCATATAAGTGAATTCACATGTGCAAGATCTCGGCTGTGTCTGAACAACACCTGTTTCCTAGGCATAATCTACCATCAGGACATACCTAACACTCTGTCTCTTCTTCCATGATGACCCTGAGTATTGGAAGGAAGAGTTTTGATATAGGTGTTCCATATTTTATCTGGGATTTTCATAATCTTTTATTTTCATCACCTTTAACAAATGTGGGTTCTTTATTAATTAAAATGTTATGCCAAAATATTTTTTTAATGTGGGTTGAAAGAGGTACTAATCTATAGGTATAAGGGTTATAATGGAGAGGCCAGTATATTTCCATTTCCTTTTAGGAGAATAGTGTGTGTGTGTGTGTGTGTGTATTTGAATACAACCTGCTTGATTGATAAAATGTTAGTTTTATGTATTATATTTCAGGTCTAAGCAGTTAATGTTGAATGGTCAACTTAGAGGCGCTTCCCTGGATAAGACTATTTCTCCCAATCTCAACATTTCTTGGTTCTCTCTATGTTTGGGATATTTACCTTGTCCATTTAACCATATCTATTAGTAAATTTCTTGTTCAGGTCTCCTTTAGGAAGCCACTTTTTGTTGTTGTTGTTTTGTTTTGGGGTTTTTTTTTGTTAGTGGAGGAGAGAAATTTTATTATTACCAAGTGGGGTATTTCCTATACATTCTCACTTAGATTCTGTAGCTGAACCCAAGACAGCTGGCAATTCAATAAAAAAAAAAAAAAAATGAACTTGACCTTTAACAAATATAGACATAAATGTGGAGAACATAAAATCTCTCTTTGGCAGAATGAGCTTTAATGGGCCACTGTGACTTTCAGAAGCATTTTTTAATGAGCCTTTGGACATGAAGTGATTCCAATTTGTGATGCATTTGAGGAAATGCATCCCCCCCTACTGAGTGTGAAGGAGTGACAAACTTCACACTCCACTGTGGGCTGTGCTCCCCTGCCTCAGTGCCCTCTCTTGCAGAGCTAGGGAGTCACATTTTTGAGACTTCATGTGTGTAGCCTTTCTGACATTTCTAGGAGATTCATTCTTAGAGCAAACCTCCTGTTCTTCTACTTTCTATAGTTTTTCCAACATATCTTCAACTGTGATGTATGAGCCTGTGTGCAGTTGTTGTGTTGCAGATGTATCAGATTGAGTTGGGAAATACATGACCTCTTGTTCTTGGCATTTTGATCTGTTGAAATTTTCACTAATGCCTCCAACTAATGCAAACCACTATTGCAACCACTATCACTTAGTGAGACCTAGCTATACCTGTGCTATAAGGATAAACATTTTAAAAAAATGGTTAAGCATCATGCTAGTGCAGTAACATGGCAGTAGCAAATTCTCTTTTATGATCTATTACTTCAATAGTTCTGGGTAGTTGGCTTGGATTATATCCCTGGTCATGTTTTTCTACCTAAAGCAAACATATTTTTCAATTCCCTTATGTATTTACTGGTAGCCTGACATCAAGACCAGACAAAAATTCCTTTTGGCATGGACATGGCCTATTACAGTTAAAAAAAAAAATGATTAGCCCATGGGAAACTAGCAAACCCAAAACCCATATGGGCCAGATACAAGAGAAATGGCAAATCTTTCCTTGGAAGTCTGGGTATGAGTGTTTATGAATCACTTGCCACTGGGTGAAAAGACAACCAACTATGGATTCCTCATCATAGATGCTAATAGCCTGAGACTACGTATCTACAAAACTTGCTGCAGACAAATGCTACCACCTTGCCTTGTCTAGTACCTAATAAGTGTACTAATAAGGTACTATTAGTACCTAATAATAGATGTGTTTTAGATTTCTGTGACATCAGTATCAGAGAACATCACCAATCCAAGTTGCATTTATAGGTGTCTGTGAAAATATCTTTTTAAAAATACTCCATCAAGACCCCTAACCATGAGTCAGGTACCCAAGCTGCTTGAGACAGGAGAAAGTACCAAATGCATAGGCGTGCTCCATAGAAGGAGTATCAGTCAAAATAAATTTCCCATCAAGTTTTTCTTTCTGGTCTTTTGGTCAAAGTTACAGAAAAATAATAATTTCTACTTAATATACCAATATTACTAAGATGTATAATGCATGAAACATAAGCATACCCTATAGCAGTACTAGCAGTCAAGCTAATACTGTACCAATGGATATATCTTTCTTGGTAGGTCAGTATTGAAGTATGCAGGATTCAACATGGGTAAGATCATTGATGTCTCACCCCAAACTTCCCCCCCCCACACACAATATCTGTGTAGCATTTTCTACCACTATGAAAGCTAGCCAGCACAGATACTTCCAGGTCAGGGTTCAGGACACTGTAAGACTCGGTGCTTTGGAATATTCAGGGAGAGAATAGTGATGACATTAGTAATCTTTGAGTGATCTGTAGCAAAAGATTTGCTAAATTTACTACTGTGAAAGTTTCGGAGTACCTCCTTTGTCAACATGAACATATCCAACTGTGGATTTTGTGATTGGGAACTGAGATAACAATGGTGGGTCTACAGTTTCTTCCCACCTGCAGAGTCCTACACTATTCCTCAGTAGCAATTTGAACATAAGATAGCATGCATTTACTTAATTTTCTATACTGCAGGATATTAAATATATAAAAACAACATGTCTTCGCACATGACTACTTCAAAGGGTAGACTCGGACATATCACAAGGTTCTCAATCTAATACCTATATGTCTCAGAAGACCCTTGGCAAATTGAGAGCCATTACCATTTTGACAAATAAGCAAGCATGGAAGGGACTTGAGTTCAGAGTAGCTACTATTGATGGTATACATTTACTAAAGTGTGGTGTGTGTTCTGATTCATAGTCCAATATATGGGGTTACAGATTATTCAAAATCTTCATGGTGTCCTTGTCAAAACAGTAACTACATCCACTATCTTTCTTTACTTTTGACTCATGGAAATCCACCACACATCCATCATCCCTTACTGTTCCCAATCCTTCTCATCTATATTGTGCCACTCTCCAGAAATATACTGATGTCGTCCAAAGTTTAGGAGTGATCGTCCTAAACTTCATTCTCTTCTTCATCACTTATGTCTTCCATTCTCTTGTTCTGTGCTAAGCCATGTACCTTACCACATCCTCTACATCTTCTTTGTCCGATAGTGCTCAATTTGTAGGCATCTTCAACACCTCCATGACCCTAATGATTACTCTTGACCTCTGTCTCATGGCTCTAGAGCCCTGTTCTTTTATTTTTTAAGCATGATTTTACCCAAATAATGTCTACTTCCTTGGTCCTATGTAGCTCAAAGAATTTTATTATGTTCACTTTGCTTCCTTTAGCAAGTCTGCATGTACCACTAGCATGTATCCTTTACTTACATGACCAAATATAAATATCACCTAATAGCTTGTGTTTTAAGGTTATAGTCCAGTTATGGAACTATTGATATAGATCATAGGAACTTCAGAGAGTTAATATAATTGAAAGCAGTCACCAAATGCTGTCAGTCTTGCTTGTAAGAGTGTCAGGTACTAATCCAGAGCTGATCCTTGGTATTTGTTCAGTGATGGCACACTGTATTGTTTGCAGTCTCTGGTCTCTGATCACCCATGACATCAGCTATCTGTATTCTCTGCTTATACCCATTCTGTGAAACTTTAGTAAATTCCTTGCTTTTGTTTGTGTTGTCAGTGATAGGTTTTGTGAAGCAAGAAAAGCCTTACCTGTCTCTGCTCTTCCAGTCATAAAGACCACAATCTGCAATTCAATGCTATTCTTCAAGTTATCTACATAGCTATAGGAAATCTGCATGGAATATATTAGATGATCTCTCATGTTAATGATCACATACTGTCTCTGATATTCATCTCACACTCTCTCTATAATCTCTCTCTATAATTCTCTCTAAATCTCTCTCTATAATCTCTCTCTATAATCTCTTTCTATAATCTCTCTCTCTTTGCTCTTTCTCCATATCTCTCTCACACAATCTCATCATTGATATATAATATGGCTACTAATATGTGATAATTTTTAAATAATTTGTATAATTTAAACCACCAAGAGTTTTGAGCAGTGATTTTTGGGGGAGGTGTTTATGGTGGAATCATCTAAATCATATTATTTAAAGCTAGCAAGTAGAGATATTTTGACTTCTTTTCCTATTTGCATCCTTTTCTTTCATTCTCTTGTCTTATTTCCTTAGCTTATGAGATTCACTCAAAGCATTTTATTGAGTAGCAGTGGAAAGATTAGAAAACCCAGTCTTGTTCCTGATGGTATTGGAATGCTTTGGGTTATTTTTTTATTATTATGTTGGCCTAAGTTTGCAACATGTAGCCTTTATAATGATGAGGTATAAGTTCTTCATCCTTATCATGTTCATGACTTATATGATGAAGTGATGATAGCAATTATCAAGGATTTCTCTGTATCTGTTTGGAAATTATTTAAACAGGGTTTCTCTGTGTACTCCTGGCTGTCCCAGAACTCATTCTATAGACTAGACTGGCCTCAATCTCAAAGAGTGCATCCTCTGCATCTGGAATTCTGGAATTAAAGGATTCAAGGCCTCCTGGCTAAGACAGGGTTTCTCTCCTTGCCCTGGATATACTGGAACTGCCTTCGTAAACCAGGCTGGCCTGGAAGTCACAGAAATCCACTTGCATCTGCCTCCTGAGTTCTAGGATTAAAAGCAAGTGCCACCACTGCCAGGGTACACCTAATGATTTTAATGTGGGTTCTGGTGTTCAAACTCAGCAAGGCAAGCCTGTTGCTGACGAGGGGTCTCTACCCCCACCTAAAGCCTTTTCTTTCTCTATTGGGTTTTGTCTTGAGACAGGGTCTCATATAGCCTTGCTGGCTTTGAACTTACCCTGTCAGTTGAAGGTACTTCAACTACTTTTGGAAACAAAATAAGCAATTCAAGAGACTAGTGATAACTAAGTAGTTTTAAATATACAATTCTGCAGAAAGGGAACTCTGGTATAGAGAAAAGGCATCAAGGTGTTCATTTGGCAAAAAGACAGTGGTTTTTAAAAAAAACTTATAGAGTTCTTCTGGTTCTCTTCTTTTACAGAACTCTCTACAGGACTTGCATCCCTCTAGGTCCTCTATCTCATTGGCCTAAGACAAAAGCCTCATCAATAAAAAAGCAACAAACAAACAAACAAACAAAACCCTGGGACTTGAGACTGACTTCTGGTTGCTAGCTTCCCTATCAGACCAGGCTAATAACTAGACCTACGACTTTTAACTTGCTAAAACAAAATGGGATACCCTACTAGCCTGCTTGTCTGTAATTTAGACGGACTAAATTACTAGCTCACCACATACTAAAAAGGGACCAAAGTAATCTATGTCATACACTCTTTATCTCCCTCCAACATCTCTGAGAATTTTTCTTGACCATTTGAGATTATAAAATAGTTTATAATGTGCATGACACAGATTATCAGATGAGGTTGCTGTATACAAGTTCCAAGGTATTAAGGTGTGTTTTTATGAAGATGTGTCTTATTTGTAAACTGTTGTGATTCTAGCCTTTCTCTTGCCCTGTATGTTCTCTTGATTTCCTTGTTCTGTCTGCCCAGCATCTCCTTGGGGAGTTGCCATGCTCTTCCAGAGAAGGCTTCTGTTAATCAGAGTGCAAGGGGACTACAAGCTCTACGGAGGCAAGAACTTCATCCAAGAATGTCACTGGTCGCTTTTCATATGCCCTGTATAGATGAAGACAATTCAAGTTTGGGGGAGGAAGCTGATGCTACAACAGGATGGAAATAGTCAACACTGTCCCAGAAAGGAGCTGAGCTTGTGAGGGTGGCTAAAGGGAAACCTGAAAGCGCTGGGAAAGGGACTGGGATGTCCTGCCAACGCATACCTCCCTTAGTCACCTTTTTTTACCCAATGCCTAGGGAATGGTGGCCTGAACTTCAGGTCTCTAAGCCTAAGGCTAGCCCTCAACAATGCTGGTTAAGTAGCTGAACATAGGTTGAGTTTCAGGCCCGGAGGGAGGCCTGCTGGGCTCCAGTGTGTGCTAACAGAGCCTCCTGGGCTTGGTCCATATCCTGGCCCCACAGCTGACCTGGTTACTGTCTCCTGGTTTTGCACTCTCCTAAGCGAACACAGTGACTGGGTGCAGCAGCCACTGAAGGAGGAACTGGTCCAGTAGCAGCTGGGTCTGCATGTGGTGCTGGCAGCCATCCACCTATCTGGGCTTTGAGGCAAGAGGGCAGCAGATGCTTGCAGGTGTGAGAACTACCTAGGCACCAGGGGCTGCAGCACCTTCTGCTCATCAACAAGGCAGGTGAGACTCAAAACTAGACTGGGGATGCTAGCTCTCATCTTGATGCTGCTTGGGCAGGTGGAAGGCAAGTCCCCACATGTCCAAAGTCTAAGAGGAGAGAGAATGGACCAGTGTCACTGCAGGTGTGACCAAACTGGGTTTTCTAAAGTGCCTTGATTTGTGCCTCCTGGTGGATGTGTGAGTCAAGGCATCCTGAACATATCCCACTGCTTTTCTAAAGAGCTTTCGTGTGTACTCTTAGCTTGCATTAGGGGTGCCAGCAGAGCTGGAACAGAAGGATAGTAATTAGCTGTAAGGAGAAACTGTGGAAGGCTGAGGGAGAAGTGAAGCATAGCTGCTGTGTCATTTCTTTGATCTTGTTTGTTTGTTTGTTTGTTTCAGGCACCCTTGGGCATGTTTCCAAAGGCTTCCTGAATGTGAATTACTTAACTGAAGTGAGCAACTACTTGGTTCTGAACCAGACCTCCATGCTCTGCTTGACCCCACGCATCCCAAATGCCTTCCTGGATAGCCGTGGCCCCAGCAAGACTATAGTTACCATCTCATCTCTGTGTGCACAGAAGCCCTTCAAGAGCTGGGGGCTGTACTGAGCAAGGAAGGTTGCTTGAAACATGTTATACCAGGTGCTGGCTGTTGAAGAATCCAGTATGAGGGTACTGAGTTATGCCCAGGGTAAGTGGCTGGTACTGACTTTGTTGTCTCCAGACTTAGCTCGTACCCTTCTGGGGGCTGGGCAAAGAGTGGAGTTCGATCTTTATTCTCAGTAAAGAATCCAAAGTCTATAGTGCTTCTCTCTCCGGTCCTGACTCCTCACTTTGCAAGAAAAATATAGACTCTCAAGAAGTGGGAGCAGTCAGGGGTAGAGGTGCTCAGCATTAGGAGTTTCCCAATTGACAGGTGGCATAAAACACTCATACACATAAAAAGGAATTAAAATTAAAAATAAAAAACAAAATACCTTTATATATTTAGCTGTCTGCTTTTCTCTCTCAAGGGAAGCACTATTCCTTCATGTATCTTTTTCCTCCAGCAAAGCTATATGGAGGCTAGGCGCAATAAAAGTTCAAAGCCAAGAAAACAGACATTGAGAGGGGGAGCAAAAGACGGGAGGAGTCAGGCTAGAGGACATTCAAATGTTAGCAAAAATATTCTCCTTCCAGTCCTTGTGTTCCATGATTTTGCTGACCCTAAAACACGTGACAATTTGTTAGAAAGTGAGAGGACGTGTGTGTGTGTGTGTGTGTGTGTGTGTGTGTGTGTGTATGGTGAGTGTTTTGCCTAAATGTCTATCACATACATGCAGTAACCTTCAGAGACTAGAAGAGAGTATAAGCTGGCGTCACAAATTGTTGTCAGCTGCCCTATTGGTACTGGGAATCAATCTCCAGTTTTCTGCATTTTCAAATGCAATTAACTGGGTGACATCTATCTCTCCATCCCTTACACTCAGCTTTTTGCTGGGGATTTGAACTAGATCATCATGCTTGTACAGCATGCATTTTACTGATGGATTCCCCCCATCCAGGGCATTTGAGGAGTCATGTAAGCCTCGCAAAGTGCCACCAGATGAATTTTTCAGAGGGATGATAAATGGTATTGAAATAAGTAGAAAAGCAAGGTTATGACATGTACCTGATTGACAGGGTTCCAAAATGCCAAAGGTCTAACTTGGTCCCTGGTTGGCTACAGATGGAATGGGGACCCTGCAGGTTACTTATCTGTCAATATAATGGGAAAGTCAGGAAGAGATGATATTTAGACAAGAGATGAGGGAGGTGAGCAATGAGCCTCCCCAGTCACCAGAGAAGAGGCACCCCAGTGTGACAGCTCTCCTATAGGAATTACATCTCAATGGCCTGTTGTGCAATGGAGATTGGCAAGGAACTAGATTCAGGACTACATGCAGGATACATACAATTAGGTGGAAAATCCCTCCAAGCCTTCCTCTGGGGCCAGGTGAAGTGATGGGCTAAATGAGGGAGAGATTGAAGAGAGGAAAGAGAATCATACTTTCCCTATTTGCCTGTCTTCTATCTGCAGTTTGGAGGTAGGGACAGGTCCTGGGAATCTCTCAGACATCTTAGAGCCCAACCTAGGAGGTCTGAGTCACGTTCTACTCAGATATTCTCAATCCTGTGCCCTCAGTGAACTTGGAGAAGCCAAGCTGATGCCTACATAAAGCTTTCAACCGTGTGTTATATTGTGTTTGGTATAGGAAGGTACTCTGCATGCTACCAAAAGAACAACGTAATCACCAAGTTAGCCAGAAACCCTCCAATCTACCATTATGTTCTGCCTGCTAGAAATGCTAGTACAATGATGTCATAACATTTGTAGGAGAAACTAATCAGTATCTGATTTGACCTAAGGTCCACGCTAGAAGAAGGAACCCATACCCAACTCTGCTTGAGTGGCTAAGTACTTGCGACTGGATAACCAAGGGACCTAGCATAAAACCAAGTAATATTAGTCCAAAAGAAAAAAGTAGTAATAAAATTAATTCTCATGATATTTTGCTATACTTACAGATCTGTGCCTTGCTCAGCCACCATCAGAGAAAATTCCTCTTGCAGAAGATGGGAAAAAATACAGAGACCACAGCCAGACATTATGAAGAGTGAGAGAGCTAGAAACACTCAGCCCTAAATTGGTTGTCGTTATTAAATCCCTCCCCTGAGGGATCAAGGAACCCAGTGAAAGAGGAGGTATAAAAAGCATAATAGCCAGCAGAGATTGAAGAACACTTAGGAAACAGGCCCTCTTAATCAACAGGAGCAAAGATCATGTGAACTCACAGAGACTGAGCAGGAAGCACAGGACCCATACGAGTTTGCACCAGGTCCTCTGCATATATATTGTGAGTTCCAGTTTAGTCTTTTTATAGGATTCCTGAGTCTGTGAGTGAGCGTGTCTCTGATTATTATGCCTTCTCTTTGGCTCTTTTCGTTATCTTTGTTTATCTTGCCCAACTCTGATATGATAGGTTTTTATTTTAATCATATCATTTTATTTTGCCATACGTTATTATTACCTTAGAAGCCTGTTTTTCTTTTGTTGTTTTTCTTTTTTCTTGTGGTTTTTTTCTTTTATTGGCGATTTTATTTATTTACATTTCAAATGTTATGCCCTTGCCCCTCCAGAAACCCTCTACCCCTTTCCCCCTCCCCCTGCTTCTATGAGGGAGCTCCCCCACCCACCCATTCCCACCTCCCCGCCCTGGCATCCCTTACACTGGGGCATCCTCAGTTGTGTTATTTTTCAAATGATGTTGTGTGTAGTTATTAAAAACACACTACCGTGTATGCCTGGGAGCTGCGGTCACGCTCCCAGTCCCTCCCAGCTTAGCCCAGATCACTGTTGCCAGCACTGACCCAGCTTGCCCAGCGAGCTGTTGTGGCCTGGGAGCTGTTGTCAGCACTCTGGCCCCTACTGGTAACTCTTCTATTCCTCCTTAGCTCCTCCTAATCGCCAACATTGACCTAGCTTCTCAATTCTACTCCCTTTGCTCCTGCAGGGGTCGCATTACCAGCCCCGCAGGAGACCTGTGAATCCTCGGATAAAATCCACACACTCAGAGTTATTATTTTAGAATTTGTCTGGCTAACACAATTTCTAGGGACAGAATTTCCGATCCTAAACTCATCAGGTAGCCTGTTTCAGCTAGCTCCCACCAACCTCCTCGGCTCTGACCCAGGACAAGGCTGCTGTTTCTAGCTCCCTGAGATCTTTCATGATTGCTGCATGCTTCTCATTCCAGAGAATGGTAGAAAAGCCTCTTCTCTTTCCTTGCCCTCCTACCGTGGAGCCTCAGGCTATGTTTGTATTTGTCAGCCTGCATTCACAGACCGGACCCTAACCCTAGCCTCCGCTGAGAGGCTCCACCCAGCAGCTGACCAAAACAGATGCAGAGACCCACAGTCAAACACTCAAACACTGAACCAAAGGAAATCGTTATGAAAGTTAGGGGAAGAAATGAGGAACCCAGAGGGGATAGGGACTCCACAGAAGACCATCAGAGTCAACTACCCTGTACCCTTGAGCATTCCCAGAGACTGAACCACCAACCAAACAGCATGCAAGGCATGGACCTGGGCCCCTGCACATATGTAGTAGATGTATAGCTTTGTCTTCGTGCAGGTCTCCCAACGCCTGGAGTGGGGGCTTATCCTGCCTGTGGGTCACGTTCCCCTAACTGGTCTGCCTTGTCTGGCCTCGGGGGGCGGGGGAAAGATGTGTCTAGTGCTTCAGTGACTTCAGATACCTGAGAAGGTTGGTACCTAGGGTGTCCCTTTCTCAGAGGTGAAGGGAGGGGTGAAGGGAGACTTGGAGAAGAGGGGGCCATTGCGATCAGGATGTAAAGTGAATAAATAAATTAATTAATGGAAAAAAAAATCCAGAAGAGATGGCTTAGCAGATCAGAACACTTGCTGCTCTAGCAGGGAACCAGGATTTCATTCTTATCACCCAAGTGGCTATAACCATAACCCCTGGGGATTAATCACAGTTTTTTCTGATCTCTGATATACAGACAGGCAAAACACTCATTCACATAAAAATTTTAAAACTCAAAAATTTTTCAGAGACATTAAAAACAGGAGATAAAGGAGAGGGTAAGGCTATTTGGGAGAGAAAATGTTTTAATGTACCATATGCTTACATGCAACTGAGCCTTTGTAACTCAGCCATGTACACTACATGTACACGATGAAATTTATTTTAATAACCAAAGAATGTGAATGAATAAATAAGCAAATAGAAAGAAATATTAATAGTGAGTAAGTAAATTAAAAACTGAGACTTAGGGGTGCAGTTCAGTAGAGTGCTTGCCCAGTATGCAAGAGTTCCGAGTTCAAAGCTCAAGTGTTGCCTCAACTAGGGACAGTGGTGTACATCATCTGCAATCCAGCACTTAATGAGAGGAAGGAGAATCAGGAGTTCAAAGTTATTTTCAGCTATCCTCGGAACTCAAGACCATAAATGCTTGTGGAGGGCCAGTGACATAGCTCCTTTGATAAAGGTGTTGTGTAAACACCCTCATGACCTGAATTCAATTCCTGGACCAACACATGGAAGGAGAGCACTGACTCCTGAAAATACTCTCTCTTCCACACTAAATAAAGTCATGAAGTTTTTTCTAAAATTAAATAAGTATTTGTGATATGTGTGGGGTTATAATGGTGAAGAAGGGATAGACAGACTTCTCAACCTGTGAGTTTTGATCCCTTGTGGTGTGTGTGTGTGTGTGTGTGTGATCAAATGACCTATTCACAGAAGTCAATTATCAAATATCCAGCCCATCAGATATTTACATGATAATTAATAACAGTAGCAAAATTGCAGTTAGGAAGTAGCAACAAAAATAATTTTATGGTTAGGGGGCACCATAACCTGAGGATACAATTGTATTAAAGGGCTGTGGTATTAGTAAGGTTGAGAACATTGATCTAAATTCTTAACCCAGGATTCAGCATTCTAGAATCACCTGGGTACTGTAACCATAACTGAGGAACTGTTCCCACCTGCAGCTATCTGCTGAAATCAGCCAGTGTTCTGGGTACCGCTAGTGACTGTGACTCCTCCCATCATGCAACACAAAGGAAAAATGATAGTCCTCTCAGTAGAATCAAAGGAGAAAAATACAAAAGATGCAACATCTCTTTGAACTCCCGGGTCTTTGTAAATTAGAAAGAAAACCAATAAAGAGGTCCAAAACCAAAGCACAAAAAGGAAAAAAAAAAACCCATGCTGAAAGAAGAGATCATTTAAGATAACTCCTTTAAAAAGTGTGTGGTGCGTGTGTGTGTGTGTGTGTGGCACGTGTGCGTGTGCGTGTGTGTGTTCAGGACAGAAGACACATGAGGAGAGTCAGTTCTTTTCTTCCATCAAATGAGTCCACCGGATTGACTCAGGTTCTCAAACTTTGAAGCAGCTTTTTTCCTTGGGAGTTGGGGGGTGGCACTACAATGACAACACTGGATGACAGTAGACAGGGGACAGGAGGGATCTCTAGTTTGGTGTTGGAACTCTTGCCTGACCTACTCAGACACCATGCTTGTATTGCACAGCCAGCCAACCATAATTACAAAAACCAAAACGAAACAAAAAAACCCAAGAAATATAAGGCAGGTTTGATCAACACAAAGTCAATATAAAAACCTGACCTTCTTTCATATATATATATTTTTTTTTTCCAAAATATACTTTCATATTACCATATGTGTGTGTGTGTGTATACATTGATAATCTTTGTCCATTCAAAGCTGCCCACTGGATGTGTGTGACTAAGATAGGATGGAACCCCATGTGCGTTTTTCAATATATACACTTACAGAAGTTTAATCTATATGTTTGGTAGAACAAATTATTAATATAACTTATATTAATAAGATAGAGCAACATTAATTATACACCGTAAAATCCATTTAATACTAATGAGTTCTTTATTTTCTGGGATTTACCATTTAACTTACTAAATATTTAATATATTCATATATCCATGTATAAATTGTTTGTACATGAGTGGATCAGAGAACAGCTTGAAGGAGTAAATTTATCCTCACACTGTGAACTCAGGTCTTCAAGGCTTGATGTCAAGTAAAATCAGCTGAGCCTTCTCACTGCTGGCTACCTCCCCCGCTTAATATTTTCAAAATGGTAGTTGACAGTGGGCAGCCTAAGCCAGGGAATGGAAGAGCCTTGGTAATCACAGTTCGAACTTGATATTTAGCCACAAGTGTTGTACACACCTGGAGTCCTGGCACTCAAGAGGCTGAGACAGGAGAAACCTGGTTTCCAACCCAGCATGGACTATCTGGAGGACAGGGGTGAGAGACAGCTAGACTGGCTACCCTTGTTTATGCATTTTAAATGCTAGATAGTGATGGTACACATAAAATGATAACAACAAGTAAAGAGAATAAAAAGACCCATCTATACAGTCAGAAGCCTTGGAGATCCTGTATCTGTAGTTAATCTGGAAGCCTATATACCCAGATTTACTGCAATATCCACTATCTGTAGAATATGAGGACCTGAGGGTTTAGAGCCACAGCAAATTTCTAACATCAATCATATCCATGTTCATTTCATCCCTCCTCCAAACAATGATTGGAGTGAGGCATTGGCCAATCACACGGCACTATAGACTTTTTCTACCCAGTTCCAGCTGCCATATATTAAGAACAAACCTGGAAGCTCTAGGGCAGTGAGTCAGCAAATCTCGTCTTCTGCTTCTTTTCTCTTGTATGCTTTTATTTACTTTATTTGAGGAGTGTGTGTGTGTGTGTGCTTCACTTTTTTCCCCTTTTACCTCCCTCATGTCTAGACCAACCAGAACCAGTTTGTATCCTATGTCGTAGTTATTTGAACTTACTTTACCAATGTAGCCCACACTTTGTGGTACTTTATTTAACCTTTTTCTTTTCTTCCCTTTTTCTTTCCTTCCTTCCTTCCTTCCTTCCTTCCTTCTCCTTCCTTCCTTCCTTCCTTCCTTCCTTCCTTCCTTCCTTCTTCTTTTCTTTCCTCTCTCTCTCTCTCTCTCTCTTCCTCTCTCTCTCTCTCTCTCTCTCTCTCTCTCTCTCTCTCAGGAAAACTAAAAGCATTACTTGTCCAAATCATCCAACACTTCCTTCAGTTGGATCCACAGACAAGCCTACCGACTACCTGGCTTTTTCTGACTTGGAAGTAAGTAGAGGGACCTCAAGAGTTTGTTAACTGGGCTGGAGACCTTGGAGTAGAGGTGCTCACGAGGCCTCACAGATACCAAGAAAAAATAATAATGTGTAAGCGTTATGAGGGTTGGACACCTGAAAATATGGGAGGTAGAGATATATTTATATATTTGTGTTCATATTTATATTTATCTGTGTGAGGCCGACAAACAGGAGAAGCCACAGAGAAGCAGGGAGAAATGCACAGACCCAGTATTTGTGTTTGAGTAGTTCACCTGAGTTCACCCTTTAAAGAACTTTTTTCTCTTGGCTACTAGGTAAATGGATGGGCAAAGATTGCTTACATATTGACTGGTCTTTACTATTGGCTGCAGTGTTGAGTTGTTGCTCCTGTGCTAAACAAATGTATTAAAGACCTGCCCTTTAATACCTCAAAAACTGGTAAGAAGATATTTCTGTAGATTTAATTAGTTATTGAAGGGTAACCATGTGGAGACTGGAATCCAGGAAAATGTAATGTGATAATCAAGGCAGATACTGGAGTTAAGTAGCTCCAAGGAAAAGAGACAATAAAGACTTTCAGCAAAGCAGGGTCACAGAAGGTACAGGCCAGGGCTTCTCTGAGGGAGGGAGGGTGACCCCTGGCTCACAAATAGTAAGACAGTACAATTCTTAATGATTTTGCTGTTACTGGAGTTGGTTGGGTTTTTGAGACAGTCTTAAGGACTGTGGACTAGCTAAAAAAAATTACTGTGTAATCAAGGATGACCTTGAATTTCTAATCCACCTGTTCTCACCTCCCAAGTTCAGGTACTACAGGTGTGCCCCACCACACCAGATTTTCTGTGTTGCTAGGGATAGAACCCAGGACTCTGTACATGCTAATCTGGCATGCTACCAGTCAACCCATGTCCCTAACAGAATTTCTGTAGTTTTAAACCACTTAGTTTATGTCATTTTATAACAGAGACCCCTTGCAAATTTATCAGTAATATTTACCACAAATAACTCAGGGTTTGTGTTCTCAAAATAAAAATGCTACTGTTTAGAACCATAGTATATCAACATCAGGAAATTAACAGTTTCAGGATACTGTTGGCTACGTAAATACTTATGAAACCTGGCGTGATTACTTATGCCCTTAATCCCAGCACCAAAACCAGATAAAATAATAATGAATGAAAGAGCATAGAGTAAAAATAATAATAATAATCAGTAGATTCTGTGAGAGGCCCCAAAAGGTCTAATTAAAAAAATATAAAAATCTGAATAAATAAGTTAGAAAGTAGTCATAATCTCATATGGATGAACCTCATTCCAGCAAAGACAGGCTCTTGAGTTCAAGGCCAACCTGCTTTACAGAGTGAGTTCCAGGACAGCCAAGGCTACACCAGAAAGAAAACCTAAAGACCCCCAAAAATAACAACAAAAACCACTTAATGTTTATAGTGTATTTTTTCAAATCATCGGCTGTTTTTATATTGAATATTTATTACCACTTCCAGCATGAAGTCTGTGCCTCAAACATTTGGGGTTCTGGCACTCCTCTGTCTGCTAATGCATCCTCCAAAACCCCCACTCCTGTGAGAGGTGTAGGGTGTCCGTGTGTGTGTGTGTGTGTGTGTGTGTGTGTGTGTGTAAAATAAGTTCTGGCGGAAGAAAATTAATTTGTATTGACACTACTTACTTATTGATCAAGATGTTAGAACCTGAAGTCTTTGGGAGGAATTTGTTTTCACCTGGTAACATGAACCTTCAACCTTTCCCTTAGGCTTGTTGTTTAGCACACTTACCTAACCTGCTCAAGGCCCTGAGTTTAATCTCCAAAGATGGAGCCAAAAGCACTTTAAATGAAAAGAAATAAAATATGAAGAAGGTCCTTCTCCAAGAACCTGTATATATGAACAAAATCATCAATTTGATTAGGTTCTAATAACTGAAGTGTATGTGATGAAGTTTCTTTATGCTAGCTGATGCTTATATATTTGTTATTCTCTTTTGCTTTTTTTTTTCCTGCTTTTGCTATATTTATTTATTTTGAGAGATCTCATTTTGTACCCATGGTCTGCTTCAAAATCATAGAGATACAACTGCCTCTGTCTCCTGAGTGCTGGGATTAATGGCGTGTGCCACCATGGTGAACTTTGTGTTTTGTTGTGTGATAAGGATTCTCTGTGTAGCACCGGCTGTCCCGTAACTCACACTATAGACTATAGGCACGCCTGGAACTCAGAGGTAATCCTGTGCCTGCTTCTTGATTGTTGGGATCAAAGGTGTGTGCCACCACTGCCTGCCTTATTTTATTGACTTTGAGTTTCTTTCTCTCTCTCTCTCTCTCTCTCTCTCTCTCCCTCTCTCCAATTATTTTTTTCTGATTTGTGTTCCCCTCTTTGTTGTTTCTCACTTAAGGTCAGTAACATTCTTACGAAATTTCAAGCTAAGTGTAGTCCAGTTAGTATATGTGCACAATTCTGGACGTCACTCACTTGAACACTGGCAACTACTGGGAGGGGGTTTCCCTTCTCATGGAAGAATGGTTCTCCTTCTCAGCAGTTATCAAGTGCCATTAGCTCAACAGTTATGAATTGTACCTTATCACCAGCTCTTCCATTCATGCTAGAATATTGACTAGCTTGATCTTGTTCAGGCAACCCCCGCCACTGTGAGTTTGTGTGTGCAACAACTGTGTCATGTCCCAGACACAGCTTTTCACAGTTCTCCTTCCCGTACTCTGACATTGAAATTCTTTCCCAAATTCCCCCATCAGATTACTTCAGGAAGCAAAGCCTCATCTAAGGAATATTCATGGTTGAGACTGCCCTCTTTTCTGTTTGCAGCTTCAGTCACAAGGAAGACTGCCTGTAACTTTGCAACTCTGCAAACTGCCAGCCACCTGTTAGAGGAGATAGGGGGCCTAGAGCCTCCTCCTTTCAATCTGTGATTCTTTGATCTGAGTTCAGAGCACACTGAAAATGGACCACAACAATTTATTTCTTACAGTGACCATGAGAGATGAGGGGCTGCTGTAGTGATGTAGATGGTGTAGAGATGAGGGTGGTCTGAGCAGAAGTCTGGTCTGGATTCTAACAGTTTCCCTAATCCTACATGTCTGATCAGGCTGGGTTGTCACTAATGCTAGGAACACAGCCACACACCACACTGGCAGTTACCTAGGGGACTTCTTTTCAGAGAGGCCAATTCCCATCCACACAGGCAAAACTAGGATTTATGGCTTCAACGAAGAAATTCATTTCAGAGCAAGACAGATGTAAATTCAATTTGGATTTGTTTTAAAAAAATAGAAAAATGCTTGAGGAGTGAGGGTGGGAGGGTGGGAGAAAGAGAAGAGAGAGAGAGAGAGAGAGAGAGAGAGAGAGAGAGAGAGAGAGAGAGAGATGAGATGAGATGAGATAGGACATCAAGGGAGATTCAGACTTAATTTCTTTTCAATGGACACACATTGGAACTGGGTGGCTCTCACAGTATACCTCTAAAGGTTGCTAAGAAATAGAGCCCCCCTCACTTCTCTCTTAACATTGCCCAAAGAGTGTACTTTGTGATGCTGGAGGGACAGGTCACTGATTAAGAATGTTTGCTGCTCTTCCAGACACCCATGTTTAGTTCCCACATGAGTGGCTCATAGCTGCCTGTAACTCCAGCTCCAGGCTACTGATAATGTTTTCTGGCCTCTAAACACATACACACCCAGACACACACAGAGACCACATTCAACAGACACACACATATACACAAAAAGACTCCAAAATATTTTAAACAAGATTGATATTTGTAATAAGGTTAAAAGTTGAAGGCCTTTTCTTAACACACAAAATGTTTGAGGTGGCTTTATAAAAGATATCTTCTAGGGCAGGAGAAAAGAGTGCTAGAGAATCAAGGTTATATATTATGTTAGTCCAGTGGTTCTCAACCTTCCTAATGCTTTGTCCCTTTAATACAGTTCCTCATGTTGTGTGGTAACCCCTAACCACACAATTTTTTGTTGCTACTTCATAGCTGTAATTTTGCTGTTATGAATCATAATGTAAATATCTGATATGCAGGATATCTGATATGTGACCCCAGTGAAAGGGTCACTGGATCCTTAAGGTGTCATGACCACAGGTTGAGAGTCTTGTTTTAGCCAGGAGTATTATACTTAGTGGGGATGTCTTTAGGAAGGTGTCACCTAGAGCTAAGTGATGACAGTTTATTTATCCTTAGATAAGATATTCTTTGAAGAACTCATAGAGTGTCAGTGGGCCTGTAGATCCTTGTTAGTGAGGTGTGAGGTCTGACTTTTTCATCAGTCAAAACAGGAGACTATGTCTCTAGAGCATAGCATCCTTCCTACATAAGCCCCTCTCTCTCTCTCTCCCCACCTCACCACAATTCAGTGCCTGCCATCCACAAGCCCTACCTAGGACTCTGGAATTGTTTCCAACATTTTCTGTGTCTTGATTGTTTTTTGTTGTTGTTGTTCATTTCTCTGTAAAGAGTTTAGATGTTGGATAATATCTCCCCTTGTGCTTCTGATATAGTAGATTGATGATTTCATAAGTTGTTTCAAAGGACCCGGTAGAGATCTTTCCAAATACATAGATATCACAACTTACATTGAAGTTGCATCTCAATAAACCAGCTGTGGATTGAACATACATGTGTACCTGCAATTTTTATTACATTTATTCGTGTGGGTATACACATGGGGTGCACACATGCATAGGAGTGTCTGTGGTGTCAGAGGTCTGCTTGTAAGAGTTTATTTTCTCTTTCCAATGTGTACTCACATATAAATCCTAAAGCCACCTAGGAGTAGGAATTATATTCCTTCTTCCTCTCTCCCTCCATCCCTTTCTCTTTCCTTCCTTCATTCCTTCCTTCTTTCTTCCTTTGTGTGCATGCGATGCTAGAACAGAACCAGAGCTGGCTGCTTTCTTAGGCAAGCACTTTACCATCTGAGCCACTTCCCTCAGTTCCGTACTCATTCCTTAGGTACATGAGGATATCTCAATTGTTTTTATTTTCATATTATTAATGATGAATACTGTTTAGCATCTTTTCATAAGTGTTAATGCATGTGTGTGCACAAGTGTATGTAGGGATGACAACAACATGCTGCTAGAGCCAGTTCATTTTATGTTGCAAGTAGATTGTGTTGTTAGTGCGATTTGTTGAAAAGACACTCCTTCATGTACACTCCCACTACTTACAGATAAGTCTATTTCCTTTCGATAGTAGAGGTGCTAGGTAAATATAAGTTTAGAATTTGTGTGTTTTCTGGATGATTCAAATATATCTGCATCTAATATCTGGTGGGGGTCCTCCTTTCTGTGTTTTTGTCTTTTAAAATTTGTGGATATCATAATTATGTTAAGCCTTCCTTTGGATGGTTTTGTCATACATGGTTGCTTTGTTTTTGCAGCACTGAAGACTGAATCTATTGCAGTGCACACACTACACAAACAATTCTATCACTGATCCATAAATCAGCCAATTTTCATGTTTTGTTTATATATACTTCAAGGATCATACTTATTTATGTATTTTTTTATTTACTTATCACGTGTGTGAGAGTTTTGTCAGTGCACCACATACATGGGTGGTGCTCAGGGAGGCCAGAAGAAAGTATCACATGCCTTTGAAGTGGAGTTACAGGTGATTGTGAGCCAACCGATATAGATGCTGGTAACTGAATTCAGGTCCTCTGTATGATCTCCAGCTACTCTTAACCCCTGAGCTGCACCTCACCATCATTGTAAGCCACTATATGGGTACTGGAATATGAACCCAGGTTTTCTGGAAGAGCAGGCAGTACTTCTAACCCCTTTTTGTGACACAGGGTTTCATTAAGTTGCCTGGGCTTGCCTTGACTTCACTATGTTTGTAGCAGACCATGAAGTCTTAATTTTCCTGCTTCTTCCACTGAAGTAGCTAGGATCCCAGGCCTGTGCCACTGGGCTCAGCTATCTGTTCATATTTACAGCTTTTTTTTTTTTATGACAGCGTGTTGTGTACAATAATACTGTTATCATGATAACATTGTAATACTGATCTATATACTAGCATTCTACCTAGTATCACCAGAGTTAGTGGTAGCAGTAATTATTTTAACATTTGTTCATGTGTTTGTATGTGCCTGAGTGTATGTAGGGGCACAACATGTGTACCATGCCTACAGCATACATAAGAGGGTGTCAGATCCAATAGAGCCAAAGTTACAGAGAACTGTGAGCCCCCCAGTATGGGTACTGGAAACTAAATCTGGGTCATCTTCAATAGTACTAAAGGTTCTTAATTGCTGATCCATTATTCCAACCTCATCAGTAATTCTTTAGAATGGTAAATCTCACTTTGTTGTTTTCTAAATGTTGTTTCAGTGGTTCTCAACCTGTGGGTTACAACACTTTTGGGGGATGAATCAAAGGGGTCACCTAAGACCATAAGGAAACAGATGTTTACATCACTATTAATATAGTAGCAAAACTGCAATTATGAAGAAGCAGTTAATGTATTTTTCTGGTTGGAGGTCACCAAAATGTGAAATGTATGAAAGGGTTATAACATTAGGAATGTTGAGAACCACCATGTTATTGTTTTAATGAGCCTTGTAACGGGATGAGAACTAACAGGATCCCATTTGGAAAAAGTCTTTGCCCTTATTTATTACTCTCAATGAACAGTGTACTATGTGATAAGTTAGTGACCGTGCATATGTGTGGAGATGGAGGTAGGGTGTTTGTGTGGAAGATACATCAAGTATTTTTCTCAACCACTCTCTCCCTGATTTTTGAGCTCAAGGAATTTGGGTCGAGAAGCTGATCAACAGGCCACAGGGATCCCTTTTTGCCTGCCTTCCCAGTGCTAGGATTACAGGGCTGTGCCATCACAGCCTGTGTAGTTTTATTTCTTTATATACAGTAGATCCCAAAATCAGATTCCTACTTGCATGTATCCCAGTCCCCCTCACATATACCTTTTCTCGCTCCTAGATCTATTCCTCCTTTGTTTCCCTTCAAAAAGAAAAAAGCAGGCCTACCAGTAATAGCAACTGAATATAGCATAACAAAGTCCAATAAGACTAGGCACAAACCCTCATGAAGGCTGAATGAGGCAACTCAGTAGGAGGAAAAGGGTTAAGTGCAGGCAAAAGGGTCAGACAGCTCCCACTTCCACTACTAGAGGGCCCCCAAAAACCACCAAGCTATACAATCATAACATATATTCAGAGGGCCTAGTGCAGACTCATGCATGCTCCATGATTTTCTCTTCAGTCACTGTGAACTCCTATGAGCTCTGCTTAGTTGATTCTGTGGGTTGTGTTCTCATATTGTCCTTGAAGTCTTTGGCTTCTGAAATCTTCCTTCTGCCTCAACTGTGGGGTTACCCTGACTCCATCTACTCTTGCTGTAGTCTCTGCATCTGTTCCTCTTAGTTCCTGGAGGATGCCTCTGATGATTATTAGGACAGGCACTAATCTATGAGTATAACAGAAAAATCATTAGGAATAATTTCAATTTTTTTGACAGTTGTGTTTGGTTTTATCGCGGGTCTCTGGACTGACCAGCCAAAGGTTCCTGGACATCCATGTAGTGGCAATTGTGGGTTCCCTCTCATGTCATGGGCCTCAAGTTATACCAGTAACTGTTTAGCCACTCCTACAAGTTCTACACCACCATTACTCCAGCATATTTTGCCAGGAAGACACATAGTAGGTTGAAGGTTTTGTAGCTGCATACCCTGCTTCTTACAAGATTGCTGAGGACTCAGCTTATGTCTCTACACTTGTGCAGGAAACACTTTAGAAGTTAAACCATTCTGTAGCCCTTTGACCTCTTTTTTATTTTAATTAATTAATTAATTTTGTAATGCAACTGCTTACCTAACTTTCCCACAGATCCTGTGTGTTTCCTAATCCTGGTACTCATCTCTCTGGAGACAAGTCATCTTCCTTAGACAAGATGGCATCATTCTTTTCTGATTTTGGCCTTATGTGGTACTTGGAAGAGCTAAACAAGAAGGAATTCATGAAGTTTAAAGAATTCCTCAAACAGGAGATTTTGCAATTGGGACGGAAACAAATTTCTTGGACAGAAGTGAAGAAGGCATCTCGGGAAGACCTTGCCAACTTACTGTTGAAACATTATGAAGAGAAGCAAACCTGGGATATGACCTTTGAAATTTTTGAGAAGCTCAACAGGAAGGATCTAATTGAGAGGGCACAAAGAGAGATTGCTGGTGAGTTGGTGAAAAGCCTCTTTATGATGAATAAGGATTATGTCATAGTTTAGATAACTGTTCTTCAAGCCCATCTACCATAGGGCCAGGAAGGGGAATGGGATATTATTCTCCTTGAGGAAGAAGGCAGATTCATGTAGTCATATAAGGTCTAGTCTGTATGGTCAAATGTATGAGTGTATCATGCTCTAACCTAGTTGGTTAAACGTCTACCCAGGATATTAGTTATGTTCCCTTTAATCTAAACTGGAGGATCAACTCTAGAGTGAAGGGGTAGTACCGTGTATTTAGGCTAGCAGCAACAGAAAATAGCTCATATTCATTGGGTCTTGGAAGGTGCCTAAGTATGTAATGTGCTTGCTGTATAAACATGAAAAACTAACTGTGGATCTCAGCAAACACACAAAAGCCAGGCATGGTACTAAGCTGACTAGTCAGCTTGATAGTTTCTAAGCCAGCTAAAAAAAAAAAAAATCTCAAAAAATGAGATGGAGATCCTGGAGAGATGACTCAGTGGTTAAAAATACCTGCTCTTACAGAGGACCTGGGTTCTGTTTCCAGAATCTCCATGGTGTTTGACAACAATCTATAACTCCAGTTTCAGAGGATCATATGCTTTATTCTATCCTCTGGGGGCACTTCACACAAATGGTGCACATAAATACATACAGACAAAAGCACCCATTCTCCCAAGTAAAAATAATAATAATAATAAATCTTTTTTTAAAAAGTGGATAGCAATGGAAGACACCCAATGTCTCCTCAATATCCAACCACTTGTCTCCTCAAGGATGTGTATTTTAACCTCCCCCACATTCCCACATACATATCATATATGCATTTAAAACATTTATATAATGTAGTGTGGAACAAGATTTCTCAGTCTTTGTTGTGGCTTTGTCTGTTTTGATCTTTAGCAAGGAAAAGCTTTTAACAGAAAAGTCATCCTTCATAAACACTATGGATCTTAAGAGGCACACTTATAATTATCCTGTTATAAGATATATTGGATGCTTTAATATTTAATTCATTTCTTTGTCATTGATATTCCAGTGTCATAATATGATAAGCCTAGATATAAGGTATTTTTCTAAGCTTGTTCTGCTTGAGATTCATTGATAATCTTAGATCTGTGGCTATATTATATTTTTAACTCCAGCCTTTATTTTAAAAGTTGGCTCTATGCTATTCTTCCCCTCACACACACTTTTAAAAATTCACTTTATATCTCAATATCAGCCCCCCTCTCCTCCAAATATCCCCTCACATAGATCCTCCCCCATTGCCCCTTCGATTTTTCTCTTTTTCCCTGAAGAGAGAGATTCCTGGGTATCAACCTCCCACGCTGATCTATCAAGTCACTTCATGTCTAGGCATATCATCTTCCATTGAAGTCAGACAAGACAGCCCTGTTAGAGATCTCAGGTAGGCAACAGATTTAGGGACATTCTCCACTCCAGTTTTTGGCGGACCCACATGAAGGCCAAGCTGGACATCTGATACATATGTGCTGGGGGTAAGGGAGCTGGGTCCAGCCCATGCTTGCTCTTTGGTTGGTGGGAGCCCCCAAGGGCCAGATTAGTTAACTCTTTTGGTGTTCCTGTGGAGTTCCTGCTCTCTTCAGGTCCCTGCTCTCTTCTCCCAACTCTTCCACAAGACTCCCTAAAGTTCCATTTAATGTTTGGCTGTGGGTCACTGCAACTCTTTCTATTCACTGCTGTGTGAAGTCTCTCAGAGGACAGTTATGCTATGCTCCTGTCTGCAAACATATCAGAGTATCGTTAATAGTGTCAGAGTTTGGTTCTTGCCCATGGGATAGGTCTAAATTTGGGGTAGCCATTCCTTGGATATTCCTTCAGTCTTTGCCCCATCATTTTCTCTGAACATCTTGTAGGTAGGAAGGACACATTTTGGGTTGACAGTTTTGTTGGGTGGGCACTGTTCTTGTCCCTGCACTGGGAATCTTCCCTGACTGCAGGACATGGGCACTTTAGGATTCATATTCCCAACTATCAGAAGTCTCAGCTAGAGTCACACCCATAGACATTCTGGGGTCTCCTCCGTTCCAGGTCTCTGGCACATCCTAGAGATACATTCCCACTGATTTCTGTTCTCTCTCCCCTGCTCTCTCTACACCTGATCTTCCCCATCCCAGTCTCTTCCCTATCCCATCTCCCACCCAGTTCCCTTTCTCCATTCATCTCTGATATTTAGTTTATTTTTTTTCTAAGAAATATTAAACCATCCATCCTTGGAACATCCTTGTTATTTGGCTTCTTTAGGTTTGTGGAATGTACTCTGGTCATCCTGTACTTTATGACTAATATCCACTTATAAGTGAGGACATATCATGCATGTCTTTTTTTATCTGTTTATACAAATTGTCTTTGTGCTATTTTTCCCACCTTCTTGAAATACAGCTGCACATAAGAGTCTTTAATTCATGATTAAAATACATGTGAACAGTTAGAAACTATATTACATGTATATGAGAGTGCCTGCATTCACTATGGACTATTTATACCTTGAAGGCCAGAAGAGTATATCAGATCTGGACCTACATGTGAATGCTGTCATGTGGATGCTTGTAACTAAACCTAGGTCTTCTAGGTGCTTTAACTACTCAGCCATACTGGAGCCCCATATGTTAGACCTTCATACAATGTCTTATGTATATTTCATTTTTATCTTTTCTCTGTGCTTTAGGCTAGCTTTTATTTCTACAAGTCTTCAGGCCTTTTGTTCCCTGTTCAGGTATTTCTAATCAATAAAAAAAATCCACCTGTTGGGCTTCTTTTGCCTTTTTTATAACATTTGTGTGTATACAATTATGCATTTGTATACCATGGTGCACAAATGGAGATCAGAGAGCAACCTCTGAGAGTTCTGTCATCTGGGTCTCAAGGACCAAACATAGGTCCTTAGGTTTAATAGCAAATGGCCTTAAAGAATCTTACCAGTCTCTATATTTCTTGATTGTTAAATTGATTTAAGACCTTTTTGTATACAATTTGACTTGCTTTTTCCTTAGGTTCCACTGATTGCCCAACCTTACATTTATTGAGAACCTTTTAAAAAGCTATGTGTTCTATTCAGCATCACAGTGTTTCAGTGTAAGTGTGTGTGTGTGTGTGTGTGTGTATGATTGTGCTTTGTTCACAGTATTCTCCCACTATGACTCTCCCTTCTCTTTTCTACGAGTTCCTTCTGTCCCTTGAAACCGTACTCTTTTTGTTTTCATGCCATATATATGTTAGGTTGTGTATGTTGAAAAGCTTTTAAGGTAACATTTCAAAAATTGCATGTATGCATGCTTGTGTGTGAGTGCAGTACCTACAGAGAGGATGGAAACTTGGAGGTGTGTCATAGGCTCTTGTGAGACAACTGACCTGTGTGCAAGAAACCATTCTCAAGACTTCTTCCAGAGTAGCCAATGGCTTCAACTACAGATATATCTCTCTAACCCCATTATTGTATACTTTTAATGTCAGTGTGACAAAACCTGCTTTCATTATCATATAGTCAAACTTCTGTTGATAGTGATAAAATTTTTCAGTTTTGTGCTGTAATTGCAATCATGTATAATGACACTCGGTTAGGTGTGTACATCTGTGTATATGGCAGGGGTTAACAGAAACTGATGTTTGAGTTTAGAGAGCCATGCATTCTGCCACACATGATTGGTGTTTCTACTATCCCAGTAGAGCAGCTGCACATAGCACAGGGTTCCATATGGTCCAGAGTATCATCTATGAAAGTCATGCTTTTGGTTTTTAATGAATACATTCTTTATGTACATTGCAAGTCAAAGTAAATAATAAATAGATAGCAAATGATAGAGATAAGTGGTCATAGGGAGAGATGGAGAGAGAGAGACAGAGAGAGAGAGAGATAACAAATCATCAAATTATCCCTCAAAACATTCAATAGAAATTGACTAGGGATGTCTCTTTAAGGGAGGCAACTGGAGTTCCCAAGCAGAGCAGAGTATCTTGTCAAGTGATATTCCCAATTGAAAAAGCATATAATGTTATGAGGGTTACATCAGCAAATCGGGCTCTCTTAACATCATCAAACTGTGCTCTCATAGCATGCAGCAAAAACCAGATAAGGAAGTTGGAATGAGCTGGAGCTCCAATGGAGCTGTCTTTCGATGGCTGAGGTTCCCATTGTTCTAGTACAGATTTCTTTTCCCACTGCAGGCACTTTTATATCATGGAGTAAACACTTATAAAGTCTGCTTGAAATGGATTATGACTTATCTGATCTGAAGGGCATGGTTCTTTTACTTGAGCTCTTTTATTCTCTTCCCTGCTTGTTGCAGAGCTAGGGGTCAGACCATTCCCAAACAAGAACCCAAGAAGGCACTGCACTAAAGACATGCTTGGGTCCAAAATGGGGGAAAGGGACAACCCTACTTCAAGTGCCAGCTTCTGAAACAGCACGTGACAGTTTAATGGTATAACATTCATGACACACACAGAAATGCAACTTGTGCTGTAGGACCAGTGAAAATTTTCTCACATGTTGGGGTACTCATGGACAGCTGTAAATCCGGCTGGGATAGCTGTGGGACTTAACACCTCTGACCTCTACAGGAACCCACTAACACACACATAATTAAAAATAAACCTTTTTAATGATCAATTTTGATAATTAAAATGTTATGGTCAGATTATATATAGGTGAATGCTTAACTTTGATATGTTGTGGATTTTTTTTTTTCCCTTGTGCTCACTGACTCAGGAAACCCAAAGTTATATCGAGCTCATTTGAAGACGAAGCTTACCCATTGTGATTTCAGAGCATTCAGCATTAATATTCAGGATTTCTTTAAGGAGAAATTCACCAAGGAAGACTGTGATTATTTTGAGAGTCTTCTCCTATCAACCAGAACTGAAACACATCCACACATGTTGTTCATGAATGGTGTTGCTGGAATTGGCAAAACACTGATGTTGAAGAAGTTTATGCTGGCCTGGTCAGAAGGCCTGGTGTCTCAGAACAATTTTTCATACATCTTCTACTTCTGCTGTCAAGATGTGAAGCAGTTGAAGACAGCTAGCCTGGCTGAACTGATCTCCAGAGAGTGGCCCAATGATTCAGCTCCCATAGAGGAGATCCTATCGAAACCTGAGAAGCTTTTATTTATCATCGACAGCTTGGAAGGGATGGAATGTGATATGTCAGAATGGGAATCGGAGCTGTGTGATAACTGCATGGAGAAGCTGCCAGTGAATGTACTGCTAAGCAGTTTGCTCAGGAGGAAGATGCTCCCTGAATCCTCTTTCCTCATCTCCACTACCCAGAGACCTTTGAGAGAATTCAGGACATAATTGAGTACACAGATGTGAAAATAGTAAAGGGATTTCAGGAGAAAAATATTAACACGTATTTTCACAGGTTATTCCATGATGATAACAGAGCCCAGGAAGCCTTCAGTTTGGTGAGAAAAAATGAGCAATTGTTCAATGTATGTCAGGCCCCTGTACTCTGCTGGATGGTGATTACTTGTCTTAAAAATGAGATAGAGAAAGGAAGAGACCCTGTCCCCATTTGCCGATGTACCACCTCTCTATATACCACTCATATCTTCAGTTTGTTCACTCCCGAAAGTGCCCAATATCCAAGTAAGAAAAGCCAAGACCAGCTTCAGAGCTTGTGTTCTCTGGCCGCTGAGGGCATGTGGACTGACACATTTGTGTTTAGTGATGAGGCTCTCAGGAGAAATGGGATCATGGACTCTGACATCCCCACATTGCTAGACATTGGAATGCTTGGAAAGATCAGGGAATCTGAAAATTTTTACGTGTTCTTCCACCCATCTGTCCAGGAGGTCTGTGCTGCCATCTTTTATCTGCTAAAGAGCCACGATGACCACCCTAGTGAGGATGTGAAATCTATAGAGACACTCATGCTTATGTTTCTAATGAAAATCAAAGTACAGTGGGTGTTTTTGGGCTGTTTCATCTTTGGTCTTTTACACAAATCAGAACAAGAAAAGCTAGAGGTGTTTTTTGGCTACCAGCTGTCCCAGAGAATAAACGATATATTGTGTACGTGCCTGGCAGCCATAAAGGGCAATGAAAAGGTTCAACAACAAATTGATGGCATGAAATTGTTTTCCTGTTTGTTTGAGTTGGAGGATGAAGCCTTCTTAGTACAAGCAATGAACTGTATGGAAGATATTACGGTTGTAGCCAAGGATTATTCTGATATTATAATTGCTGCCTACTGCTTAAAACACTGTTCTACACTGAAGAGACTATCCTTTTCAGCCAAAAGTGTCCTGACTGAAGAACTAGAAAAAAGTTATAAGTGAGTACCTTCACTGTCTCTCATTTTAGTTCCATTTTCAGAATTTGTCCCTGTGCATTTATGCTTTACATAGATAGATTCAAAACTCACCCATACTGATTGTCCAATGGCGAGTGGTCAGTCTAGAAACCATATACACACAACAACAAAAACAAACTTGATAGGTTCTCTGTATATGTGTGTGTGTGTGTGTGGTGTGCATGTGTGTATACACACACACACATATATATGTGTATATATATATATATATGTGTATATATATATATATATATATATATATATATATATGTATGTATACACACATACATACATACATACATACAGTAAAAAATGCTGTCAATTTGGTTGGTGGTGGTACACAATAGGGACAGGAGGGTGAAAATGATGTAATTCTATTTCAACTGTTTAAAAATTTTTAAAAACAAAATATAGCTTTTAAGGAGGAAAAAAACAAGAAATGCACCTGTTTTGACAACAGCCTACACTTTTTAAAAGATTTTGTTTATAATTTATGTGTATGTGACTGCATGTTAGTATTCACAAATGTGGAGATAGCCCTAGTGGCCGGAAGAGGTCATCAGATTCCCTGAGGCTATAGTTAAATGCCAGATATGGCTTCTGGGATCCAAAATCTTATTCTGGAAAGAATCATGAGCACTCTTAAATTTATCACTGAATTTTCATATTCAGAAACATGTAAGGTAAGCTGCCAAGATGGTTCAGTAGATAAAAGATGCTTGCCCTCAAGTCTCATGACCTAAATTCAGTAACTAAGACCACAAGGTAGGAATCTTCCTACAAGTTGTCCTTTGACCTCTACATACATGGTATGGCATGTATGCAGTGAGAAATGTTACAAGGCAAATTTGACTATCCTTTTAGATGTAACCAAAGTAGATAGAGAAGTCAGATATATTATCCAAGATACATACTGAGTAAGTAGTGTCATGGGAAACTTGAGCCAAGAAATCCTGGCTCTAGGTTTTGACTCAGGGACTCTGGAACCCTGACCCATTTTTCATTCTAAAACTACCAAGGTTAACTGTAAGGTATGATTTCTCAAGTTCAACATCCCAAGCTATCTGGGTTATCTTACCCTGTTATGGGAGTGTTGGGCATAGGTGAAAGCCCCAGACAAGCCTGGTCCCCAATGTGTAGGATTCTTAGAATCTTCTGGCCTTTTCCCAGTAGACATTAACTACATCTCTACCCTCAAGCTATAACACCAGAATCCCACAGACTTTGCCAAGTGTCTGACAAAGAACTGCAAATATGAAATGACTTAAGCTGGCTACACTTATTCTGTTTGCTACATTTATGTGTTGTGAATGGCTTGACTTACCTTTTTGTAAAAGAGTAAAGCAAAGCACAGGGAGTTTTATCATGTGCTTTTCATTTTATGGGTATGAATATTTTTTTCCTATATGTGTGCAATGTACATGCTGTGCATACAGTGCCCATGGTGGACAGAAGAGGTGTTGATAACCCTGGAATTGTAGTTACAGATGGTTGTAAGCTCCCATGTTGGTGCTGGAAACTGACCTTGGGTCTTCTGGGAGAAGAATAAATGCTCTTAACCACTCTCCAGCCCTTGAGTTAACTTTCTAACCATGGAATGTACTCTGTTCTCTGTTACAGGGAAAAGCTATTCAACTGTTGGAATCATATGTGTTCTGTGTTCATAAAGAGTAAAGACATCCAGGTACTCCAAATAAAAGAAACTAGTTTCAATGAGCCAACCTTTCGGGTCTTGTATGAATCTCTGAAGAATGCCAGCTTCACCCTTAAAAGACTTTTGTAAGTTGAAAGTTGACTTTGATATAGTCATATCACAGAAGTAACAAACTAGTCTTCCCTCCATCTCTCAACTAACTGCATAATTTGGAGGTTTATACAATCTCAAGTGCAATCTCACTCACTGGCTTGGCACCACTAATGTCTGTTGCCAACCATCCTTCATTTAGGACTGTCTCATGAATTGTAGGATGATGGGAGTATATGTGGGGCTCTGCTTTCTAGATGCCAGTAGCTTCCTCATTTGACAACCAACCTTGCCCCTATATGTTTCTCAGAGTTTTACATGGAAGAAGAAACTCACCCAGTTTGATAATTAGTGAGCTGATACAGGGCTACAAAATTAAAGTGATATGGTTATTATGGGACATAGGAACTTGCCAAAGATGAGAGCTCAGGCTGGATGGAAACTGATGGATACCTCTCTTTGTTCTGCAGGGCAAATAATGTGGCCTTTGTTAGTGGTTTGGACATGTTCTTCGAGTTGATTCAGAACTGCAGTTTAGAGTACTTGAACCTCAGCCGCTCATCCCTCTCCCACAGTGATGTGAAACTGTTGTGTGAAATCTTGAGCCAGGAAGAGTGCAACATAGAAACACTGGTGTAAGTCTTTGTGTTCTTCTAGCTCACTTACTCCCCTCAAAAGAGACATCTTAATTTTGATCCATCTTGTTGTGACAAAGATGTCTTGATTTAAGCAATAATAGAGAAAAAAAACGTTTACTGGATTCAATTTTTTAGCTTATGGGCCATTGCTGTGGAAGCCAGGGTAGCGGAAACTGGAAGCATAGTCACATAATCACTTGCATCATCAGGAGCGAAGAGCAATGGATTAATGCACACATGCTAGTGCTCAACTAACTTTCCCCACTCCTATAGAAGTCAGGATCCTGTTTCCTGAGGAATGGTGTGTGTCTTACTACCTCAGTTAACTTCACCAAGAAATTGCCCATAAATATGCTCACAGGTCTTTCCCATGTAGAGAACCTCCTTAATGATACTCCCTTTCTAAGTGTTTCTAGATTGTGTCAAGTTGACTTTAAAATCACTACAAGACTACCATTTTTTTAATTTGTGAACGTGTGTCCTATTTTTCTATTGTTCATGTGTAGACTTACTTTAAAACCTGATCACAGCTAGTCAATGAGATGGATTAATGGATTAAGACACTTGCTGCCAACCCTACAACTTGAGTTCTACCCCAGGACCCACATGCAGAAAGGAAAGAACAAACTTTCACAAGTTGTTCTTTTTTGTTCCACTTTCTCCACATTGTATTGTGCATGCTATAACATATGTAATAGTGTATGCACAATGTAAATTTACACAATGTAAATAAATGAAAGAAATTAATAATAATGTAAAATACTGGGTTGTTATGACCCTTTGTTGCTCTTCCAGAGGACCACAGTTCTATCCTCAGCCCCAACTGTATGTAACTCTAGTTCCATAGGATCTTATATCTTCTGACATCTACAAGCACAAGTTATGCATGTGGTACACAGATACACCCAGGCGAAACTCTTACATGTAAAATAAAGATGCCTAAGTCTACTTTAAATTTTACTTAAATTGAACTGGTTATGAAATGTGAAATGTTAATTTATAGATAGATATATCCACTTTGGAAATCATGGCTTCAGTTCAGATTACATAGGTTTGACCTACCCTAAAACTCAGAACTCTTACTGATGAGTGTAAAGTCTATGGTTATTTGACTCTACTGGCTGAAAGATGGGTGCTTCGTGTACCAATCATGGCAGATGTTCATACCTGAAAATTTGAAATTCTGACTGGCAGTAAGCTGGGTGAGATACTCGTAACTGTCTAGATGGATCTCAGATATTGTTGGTGGCACGACTTTGATTCAAAAGATGTCATGCTGGAGTCTGGGACAGAAAAGACCTATTTACTAGCAAAATTCAATTTCAGCAAGCTGAAACAGCACATCACAATTTCCCAACGTAGCATACATTACCTCTGGTAACTCAAGGGCGTCACACACATACACACACCAATAAATAAATGTAATTTTTAAACTCAGCTAAAAAGATGGGTATATGGATTAAGAGCACTTCCTGATCATACAGAGAACCAAGGTTTAAGTTCTGTCGCAGCACTCCATACTCTAAGCTTACAACCAGTTGTGACTCCAATTTTAGGGGTCATGGCACCTCCCATCTTGTCTGTCAAGGCACCAGCCACACATTTTGGTGCAAACATATAGCTTCAAGCAAAGATTCATGTAAATTAAAACTAAATCTTTTTTTTTTTTTTTTTTTAAATATAGAGCCTTGTCAAGTTCTGTGAGATCCCAGACCTTCAGATGTATAAGAAGAGAAAATGTCAGGAAGACTAAGAATATAATATTATCCTTTCCCTACAGGGTATCACAGTGTAAACTTTCACCTGACGACTGCAAGAACTTTGCCTTCATCCTGATGAGCAGCAAGAGCTTGAAGGATCTTAATTTGTCATCCAACAACATTGGCCTGGGGATATCTTCACTCTGCAAGGCTTTGTACCACCCAGACTGCATTCTGGAGAACTTAGTGTAAGTGGCCTTGGGTGGTGAGGTGCAGTAGAGAGAAATGTAGAAATAGTTTCAACCTTGTCTCTGTTTACTAAAATCTGCCAGTTTCGTGGTTGGGGAAATGACTCAGTGGGTCAGAGTATTTTCTATGCTAAAAGCAGCAGCAGCCAATGTCTGTAATCCTAGAGCTGAGGAATGAAGATAGGTGGGTCCCAGAGCTCAAGGATTAGCCTTATTGATGAGTCCCAGGCTCAACACAAGGCAGAGAGCAACAGAAGAAGAGGTATCAGCATCCTTCTCCAGCCTCCAAACATAGGAGCACACATGAAACATTCACATTGCTAGATTTCTGAGGCAGCATGGAGACACAAGGGACAGATGAAGATATTGAACGCTAATCTCAACAGACCAGACTGTTTATTACACAACAGTAAAGGAGGACAGACCTTTCCTGTGGGAAAGGAATGCCTGTGTAGGATGCCTGTGATTCTTGATAGGGGTGATGTGAGAGTATTGTTTGCATCCATAATGGAGTAGAACAGTTACCCAGTCCCTCATTCCTTGGGCTTAGAATGCAGCCGAAGTGTGCTTGGACAGTTCTGAATTCTTTCTTTCTTTGAATTGTCAGTTTCTGTATTGACTTGGTGACTGGAAGAAAGTCATGTATACAAATTCTATCCAGAGGCCAAGGCATTCTCTCAGACACAACACAGACAGATTAATTACTTATAATATCTTCCTATTGATACAGTCTCATTGAAGAAATTTCAAACCACAAACCTAAGAAACATAGAAAAACACATGGGCCTGGAGAGATGGCTAAGAGGTTAAGAAAACACACTTTTCCAGAGGATTCTTTTGTCTCTTCTCACCTAATTTAATAGACACTTGTAACTCTAGGTCTGAGGAATCAAACAACCTCCACAGGCACCCTTTACTCATGTGGACAGAGCCATACATAACATATACAAATGTACAGAGTTAAAAATAAAATCTTTAGAATACCTACTTATGCATACGTACATCATGGTTGGTTTTACATATCTGTAGTTCTAACTGTGCAAGAGACTGAGATAGGAGAATTTCAGGTTCAACTTTTAAAACAGCCAGTATAAAGGTGGAAGGAGAGAGTCAACTCTACAAAGCTGTTTAGACTTGCATATGCACACTCTATGTACCTCTATACATCATATACACACACATACTCAAAAATACTCATTTAAACGTATTGATCTGTTCAGAACTTAGTATATGTAGATTTTTCTTATTGTGATTGCCTAGTCAACATGGTACAATAAGTTAGCTTGTGTTTAAATTGTATTTTACAAGAAGATGGGAGGAGTTTGAAACTAGTACACAGGAGAGTTTGGACATATGTGGACACATGCTGAACTGAACCACTGTACAGAAAGCTCTTGAGTACCTGTGGATTTTTGCATTCACAGTGACTCTGACCCCACATGTACATTCAGCCCGGTTACACTTAGATACCAAAGGGTAAGTGTACTAAATTTCAAACGATTGTAGACTTAAGTCTGTATAGCAAACACATAGAACTGTGTCAATAACTTGTTCTTGTAAAGCAGAATGAACTCTGAACTGGGACATCCACTGAGTAAAATGCCTAGGAATCTGTTGCTCTCATTACACACAGAATGTCCCTCTCTTGTAGTTGTTGATAGAGTAAATGGGTAGGGTAGCATGGAAAAAAATTAAGCTCTTTTAGACTATAGTAGAGAAAGATGATTTAGAGATTTGAATGGGGTCAAGTGATTTTAGTTTTTCATATTGTGAATTCCCATATATTTCATATTATGATGGTTATTAACTGTCAACCTGGCACAATATAAACTCACCTAATAAATGATTCTCTAGGAAGGAAAAGTCTGGATCAGGTGAGTCTATGAGCATGCCACTGAGGAATTGTCTTCATTATGTTAATTGGTATGTGAAGATCAAGCCTATCATGTGTAGAACCATTACTCTGGGTTTGGGTCATGGATTATAGAAGAGTGCAAAACATAGGCATACATATATGAATTCTCTGTGTCAAAGGGATGTGACCTGACTAGCTGTTTGAAGTTTCTGTCCCCATGACTTCAGACAGTGAGTTAAATTTGAGTCTCTCTCCCCAAAATTGATTTTTGTAAGGATAATTTTTATTACCGCAACAGAATTGAGACTAAACCACATACATACTGTTTTTCAAATATATTTTTCAAGGATTTATTCAGTTTAAATGTTAGATCTGATGTGAATGAGAAGAAATGAAGGGTGATTGGTTAGAATAAGCCAGAAGTTCCTCCTCTTGCTTGAATATTCTATTATGGTTATTTGTAACCTTTTGGAAATGATACGTTTTCCCCCTTCACATGCTCTTCCTTCCCTCCTACAGGTTGGCCAACTGCTCCCTCAGTGAGCAATGCTGGGACTACCTTTCTGATGTTCTTAGGCGGAACAAAACTCTGAGGCATCTAGAGATCAGTTTCAATGACCTGAAAGATGAAGGACTGAAGGTTCTCTGTAAGTCTCTGACTCTCCCAGACTGTTTGCTGATGTCACTAAGGTAGGTTTCCTTGAGCTTGACCTTAGAGGCCCTGTTTAAGAATCCTTAATATTTAAATTTGAGAATATGCAGGGTAGAGTCACTCACTTCTGGTTCCTAAAGAACCTTTCCTTAGGACAGATCTGTGCCTTGACATCTGTGCCATGGTTTTGTTGTGTGTAGGGGGCAGCTGCTTAGAATTTAGACAGAAAAGGCTTGAGAGAAAGAGAGGAATTGACTTGAGCCCAAGGAATGGTTAAGATGTTTGGAGTAGATGCTAGAAGATGAATAGTGAATTTTGTTATCACTGTGACTGTGATGTATTATCTAACATAAGCAACTTACGGGATGTAGGATTCATTTAAAGTCATGTTAAGGAATGGTCTAATCTCTACTGTGAGAGAAAAAATGTACGGTTAGAGTGGCCTCATGGTGGCAGGAGTATGAATGAAATTTTTTTTCATCTTTGTGGATCAGGAAGCAGAGTATAGAACAAAAATTAGGGCCTAAGATATAGTCCTTAAGCCTATACCCAACAGCCACATGTACCTGTTAGACCCCAATATTCCAGAGATCTCACAACTTTCCAAAAGTGTGCCTACAACCTGGGAATAAGTGTTTAAACATAGTAGCCTATTGGCGACATTTCAAGCCCAAACAAAGAGAAAGACATAGAAGAGGAGGCCCAAAAATGTGTGTGATTAATTTGTGTGCATCAAAATTCTACTTTGGAAAGAATAAGCAACAGTGTAACAGTAGTTGAAAGATAAATATCAGAATTCTTGATTTCAAATTATAAATCTATAGGTATTTGAATAATTTGATGTGGTTGTTGTTTTGATCGTTAGTATACCAAGACCAAATGGCTTTTAGTGAGAAATCCAGATGTGTGGGACTTGGTAGAACTGTTACCTAGTCTGTTGTGAAATCTCAGAATCACAACATTTTTGTCCTTTCTAGAAAGAGGATAAGGAGGAAAATGAAACACAACGTATAATGTATTTTCCATGTATTGATTGTTTTTAAAAACCCACTAACATGTCATATAGGATATATTTTTTTTAAGTAAGTACAAATACCAGCTTTTGTTTGCCATTAACTTTTGCATTGTGCAATGTTACTTTTAAATGTTTTAAATTATATCTTTTATATTTTAATAAACAAGGCATTTTGATGTCAATTTTAAATAAGAAAAATAAAGATGTATAAAAACTCACTGAAATTATACAACATTTATTAGGAGCTTATAACTATATACATTGTTTCTATATACACAGTGTCTTATATGTTTTATATGTATATACATATACATGTAGATGTGTCATATGTATTTTATATAGAGCAGTAGAATTGTATCATTTCAACATTCTTTATTTCCTTTTTATTTATTTTAAATTATTATTCTTTAATCTTTTTTATAGTCCATTTATTATTCCCCTCTTGGTCTGCCCTCTCACTGTTCCTCATTCTATACTCCTCATACCCATGTCTCTAAGGGGATGTTCCCACCTTCAATGACCACCCCACCAGACTTCCCTACTCCCTGGGGTTTCACATCTCTCAAGGAGTAGGTGCATCTTCTATCACTGAGGCCAGAGCAGTCAGTTCTCTGCTGTATGTGTCAGAGCCTCATATCAGCTGGTGTATGCTGCCTGGTTGTTGGCTCAATGTCTGAGAGATCTCAGGTGTTCAGGTTAGTTGAGACTGCTAGTCTTCCTATGGAGTTGCCCTACACCTCAGTTTCTTCCTGCCTTTCCCTAATTAACCACAGGAGTCTCCAGCTTCTGTCCATTGGTTGGGTGTAAGTATCTGCATCTGATTCTTTCAACTGCTTGTTGGGCCTCTTGAAGGACAGCCATGCTAGGCTCTTGTCTGTAAGCACACCATAATATCAGACCTTGGAGCCTCCCCTTGAGCTACCAAATTTTGGCCTGTCACCAGACCTCCTTTCCCTCAGCTCTTTGCCATTTGTTTCTCTGCAGTTCTTTTAGACAGGAAAAATCTGTCAGTTTTTGACTATGGGATGACAACCACATCCCTCCATCTTCTACTGGAGATTGACTCTACAAGTTCCCTCTCCCCACTTTTGAGCATTTCATCTAAGATTCCTCCTTTTGAGTTCTGAGCATCTCTCACTTCCTAGGTCTCAGATACATTCTAGAGGGACCCCCCACAACACACACACTTCCTACCTCCAAGGTTGTCTGTTCAATTCTATCTGCTGGCCCTCAGTTCTTCAGTCCAATTCCACCTCCAACACCTGATCATGTTGCCCTTTTCCTCTCTCTCTCTGTCCCTTTTGCACCCAGATCTCTCCCTTCCCTCTGCCCCCAGTGATTGCTTTCTTCTCTCTCCCAAGTGGAATTGAGACATCCTCACTTGGGCCTTTCAGCTTGTTAGACATCTTGAGTTCTGTGGATTGTATCCTGGGTATTCTGTACTTTTTTGGCTAATATCCGCCTATTAGGGAGTATATACCACACATGTCTTTTTGGGACTGAGTTACCTCACTTACGATGAAATTTTCTAGTTCCATCCATTTGCCTGCAAAACTCATGTTGTCCTTTATTCTTAATAATTGAGTAGTATTCCATTGTGTGTAAATGAACTACATTTTCTGTATCCATTCTTCTGTTCTCAGAGATACGTGTTGTTTCTAGCTTATGGATATTACAAATAAGGCCTCTATGAACCTAGAGAATCATGTGCCCCTCTACCATGATGAGACATCTTTTGAGTATATGCCCAAGAGTTGCTTAACTGGATCTTCAGGTAGATCTATTTTCAATTTTCTGAAGAACCTCCAGACCGATTGCCAGAGTGGTTGTAACTTTGCAATCCCACCAGCAAAGGAGGAGTGTTCATCTTTCTCCACATCCTCTCCAACATGTGCTATCACCTGAGTTTTTGATCTTAGCCATTCTGGTTGGTGTTAGGTGGAATCTCAGGGTCATTTTGATTTGCATTTCCCTGACCACTAAGGACTTTGAACATTTCTTTAAGTGATTGTCAGCTCTCAAGATTCCTCTGTTGTGAATTCTCTGTTTAGTTATATACCCCATTTTTTTTTTTTATTGAGTTGTTGAGTTTTGGGGTGGTTAGCTTCTTGAGTTCCTTATATATTTTGAATATTAGCCCTCTCTCAGATGTGTGGTTAGTGAAGATTTTTCCCAATCTGTAGGTTGCTGACATGTTCTTTTGACTATTTCCTTTGTCTTACAGAAGCTTATCAGTTTCATGAGGTCCCATTTATCAATCCTTGATCTTAGAGTTTGAGCCATTGGAGTTCTGTTTAGGAAATTCCTCCCAACCCCATTCAATGAGTTCCCACTTTCTATTCTATTAGATTGAGTATATCTGGTTTTATGTTGAGGTTCTTGATCCACTTGGACTTTAGCTTTGTTGAAGTTGGCAATTATAGATCTATTTTTATTTTTCTATGTTCAGATTACCAGTTAAACCAGCACGATATATTAAAGATGCCTTCTTTTTTCCATTGTATATTTTTGTCTTCTGTGTCAAAGATCAAGTGTCTGTGTGTGGTTTTGTTTCTGGATCTTCAATTCTATTTCATTGATCAACCTGTCTGTACCAATACCATGTACCAATACTATGCAATACTAGTGCTCTGTAGTAAAGCTTGAGGTCAGGGATGGTGATTCCCCAGAAGCTCTTTTATTGTTAAGAATTGTTTTCTCTATTCTAGGTTTTCTTGTTTCTCAAGATGAGTTTGAGAATTACTCTTTTTATGTCTTTGAAGAATTGTGTTGGATTTTGATGGAGATTGTGTTGAATCTGTAGATTGCTTTTGGTAGAATGACCATTTTTACTATGATAATTCTACCAATCCATGAGCATGGGAGATCTCTCCATTTTCTGAGGTCTTCAATTTCTTTCTTGAGAGACTTGAAGTTCTTGTCATACAGATCTTACACTTGTTTGATTAGAGCTCCCCCAACATATTTTACATTATTTGTGACTACTGTGAAGGGTACTGTTTCACTAATTTCTTTGTCAGCCAATTTATCATTCATATAAAGGAAGACTATTGATTTATCTGAGTTAATTTATATCCAACCACTTTGCTGAAGTTGTTTATCAGCTGTAGAAATTCTATTGTAGAATTTCTGAGGTTGCTTATGTATACTATCATCTGCAAATAGTGATACCTTGACTTCTTCTTTGCCAATTTGTGTCCCCTTGATCTCATTTTGTTCTCTTATTGCTCTGGTTAGAATTTGCAGTACAGTATTGAATAGATATGGGGAGAGTCATCATTCTTGTCCCTGATTTTAGTGGGATTAATTCAAGTATCTCTCCATTTAATTTTATATTGGCTGTTGGTTTGCTGTATATTGCTTTTATTAAGTTTAGGTATGGGCCTTGAATTTCTGATCTCTCTAGTACTTTTAATATGAAGGAGTGGTGTATTTTTGTCAAATGCCTTTTCATCATCAAATGAGATGATCCTGCATTTTTTTTTCCTTTGAGTTTGTTTATATAGTAGATTATGTTAAAGGATTTTCCTATCTTGAACCAACCTTGCATCCCTGGGATGACACCTACTTGATTGTAATGAATGATAATTTTTATGTGTTTTGGGATTTGGTTACTGAGAATTTTACTGAGTATTTATGCATTGATATCATAAACAAAATTTGTCTGAAGTTCTTTTTTTTTTTTTTTTTTTTTTTTTTGGTTGGGTGCTTTTGTGGTTTAGGTAGCAGAATAATTGGCTTCATTGAGTGAAATGGATAGTATTCAATCTGTTTGTAGCTTATGGTATAGTTTGCGGAATATTGCTCTTAGCTCTTCTTTGAAGGTCTGGTAAAATTCTACACTAAAGCCATCTGACCCTGGCTTTTTTTGGTTGGGAGGTTGCTAATGCTTTTTTATATATCATTAGGGTATATGGGACAGTTTAGATACTTTACCTGCTATTGATTTAACTTTGGTACATGATACCTGTCTAGAGAACCATCCATATCACCTAGATTTTACAGTTTTGTTGAATATCGGCTTTTGTAGTAGGATCTGATGAGTTTTTGAGTTTCCTCAATTTTTTTTGTTATGTGTCTCTTATCATTTATGATTATGTTAATTTTGATACTGTCCCTGTGCCCTTTAGTTATTTAAGCTAGAGGTTTATCTCTCTTGTTGATTTTCTCAAAGAACAAGCTTTCAGTTTTGTTCATTCCTTGTATAATTCTCTTTGTTTCTATTCATTTGATTTGACTAATTCCTGCCATCTACTTCTCTTGGGTGTGTTCACTTCTTTTTGTTCTAGAGCTCTCAGGTGTGCTGTTAAGTTGCTAGTGTAGGATCTCTCCAATTTCTTTACCAGGATGTTCAGAGCTATAATTTTTCCTCTTATCACTGCTTTCATTGTGTCCCATAAGTTTGGATATGGTGTGTTATCATTTTCCATTGAATTCCAGGAAGTCTTTAATTTCTTTCTTTATTTCTTCCCTGACTAAGTTATCATTGAGTAGAGAGTTCCGTTTCTATGCGTTTGTGGGTTTTCTCTTGGTTTTATTGTTATTGAGGAACAGCATTAGGCTGCGGTGATATGATAGGATGCATGGGATTATATAAATCTTCTTGGATCAGTTGAGGCTTGTTTTTTGACTGGTTATATGGTCAGTTTGGAGAAAGTAACATGAGGTGCTGAGAAGAACATATAATATTTTGTTTTAGGGTGAAATGTTCTATAGATATATATTGAATCCACTTGGTTCATAACCTCTATTAGTTTCATTGTGTCTTGTTTAGTTACTGTTTCAATGACCTGTCCATTAGTGAGAGTGGGGTGTTAAAGTCTTCCACTATTATTGTGTGGGGTTCAATGTGTGTTTTGAGTTTTAGTAAAATTTCTTTATGAATGTTGGTGCCGTTGTACTTGATGAATAGATATTCAGAATTGAGACTTTCTCTTGGTTAATTTTTTTCTTTGAACATGAAGTGTCCTTTCCTACCTCTCTTGATAACTTTTTGTTGAAAGTTCATTTTACTGGTTGTTAAAACACCAACTCCAGCTTGTTTCTTGGGAACATTTGCTTGGAAGACTTTTTGCTAGCCTTTTACTCTGAGGTAGTGTCTGTCTTTGTTATTGAGGTGAGTTTATTGTATGCATCAAAATGCTGGATCTTGTTTGTGTATCCAGCCTGTTAGCTTATGTCTTTTTATTGGTGAATTGAATCATTTGATATTGAGAGATATTAAAGACAGATGATTGTTAGATCCTGTTATATTTGTTATTGTAGGTGGCATTGTGTGCACGTGATTCTCTTTCTGGTTTTCTTGTGAGATGATTAAACAACTTTTTTTTTTCCCTTTGGTATAGATATCCTCCTTGTTTTGGAGTTTTCTTTCTAGAATCCTCTGTAGGACTGGATTGGCAGATCGTTATTGTTTGAATTTGGTTTTGTCCTAGAATATTTTGGTTTCTCCTTCTAAGTTGATTGAGGGTTTTGCTGGGTATAGTAGCCTAGGCTGGCATTTGTGTTCTCTTAGGGTCTGCACGACCTCTATTCAGGCTCTTCTGGCTTTTAGTGTCGCTTTTGAGAAGTTTAGTGTAATTCTGATATGTCTGCCTTCATATGTTACTTGGCCTTTTTCCCTTGCTGCTTTTATTTATTTATTTTTTTAATAAAGGATATTTATTTATTTATTTATTATTAGAAATTTTATTTACATTTCAGTTGTTCTCCCCTTACCCCATTTTCCCCCTCCTTCCCAGGAACTCCCTATCCCACCCCCCTCCTCCTGCTTCTATGAGGGTGTACCTGCACCTACCCTCCCCCCAACCCCCGCACCTCACCTCCCCACCCTCAAATTCCTCTCCATGACGTCCAGCCTTCATGGGACCAAGGATATCTTCTCCCACCTATAACACCCTTGCATATATAGCTGGAGCCATGGATCCCTCCCTAAGTGCTCCCAGGCTGGTGGTTTAAACCCTGGTGGCTCTGGTTGGTTGGTATTGTTGTTCTCCTCATGGGGCTGCGAATCCTTTCAACTCCTTCAGTCTTCACTCTAACTCCCCTATTGGGAACCCCATGATCAGTTTAATGGTTAGCTGTGAACATCTGCCTCTGAATATGTCAGACTCTTGCAGACCTCTAAGGAGATAGCTATATCAGGCGCCTATCAGCATGTACTTCCTGACATCTACATCAATGTCTACCTTTGGTGACTGCACTTGGGATGGATACTAAGGTGGACTGGTCTGCAGACGGCCCCTCCTTCAGTTTCTGTCTGTTGTTGTTGTTGTTCTGTACATTTAGTGTTTTGATTATTATGTGACAAGAGGATTTTCTTTTCTGGTCCCATTTATATGGTGTTCTATAGGCTTTTTTTCCCTTTATGGCTATCTGGTTCTTTAGGTTGGGGTAGTTTCCTTCTATGATTTTATTGAAGATGATTTCGGGCCCTTTGAGCTGGGAATCTTAGCTCTCCTTTATTTCTGTTATTCTTAGATTTGGTCTTTTCACTGTATCCTGAATTTCCTGGGTGCTTAGGGATAGGAGTTTTTACATTTTGAATTTTCTTTGACAGTTGGGTCAATCTCTTCTACAGTATCTTCTACTCCTGAGATTTTCTCTTCTATCTCTTCTATTCTGTTGGTGATGCTTACATCTGTAATTCTTGATCTCTTTCCTAGGTTTTCCATTTCAAGGATTGACTCCATTTGTGTTTTCTTTATTGTCTCTACTTCCACTTTTAGGTCTTGGGCTGCTTTGTTCAATTCCTTCACCTGCCTGATTGTGTTTTCCTGTATTTATTTAAAGAATTTGTTTCTTCTTTAAGGGCTTCTTCCTCTTTATGTGTCTTTTCCTGCATTTCTTTCAGTTAGTTATTTATATCCTCCTTAAAGGACTCTATTATCTTAATTTTAGGTCAGATAAAATTTTAGGTCAGCTTCCTAATTTCTAGGTGTATTGGTGTATCCAGGGTTTCTTGTGGCGGGAGAACTGGGTTCTGATGATACCACAGTATGTTGTATTCTATTGCTTATGGCCTTGGGTTGGTCTCTCACTATCTGGATATCTCTGGTGTTAACTGGTCTAGGTGTCTCTATTTTGAGCCTTCCTTCTGTGTGCCTAGTTTGCTACAGGTATCCTGGGAAGCCTGTGGTCCTTGCTGTAGCATACCTCCTGTGAAACTTTCATACTGTGGTGTCTTCAAAGGGGCATGTATGCTAGTGACCTGTTGTGCTGGCTACAGAAGTTCTCCTGGAAGGCCTTCAGACTATGGGGTTTCCAGAGGGGCAGACAAGCTGCTGTTCTGTTGCCCTGGCTGCAAGAGATCTCCATGGAGGCCTTCAAACTATTAGGTCCTCAGAAGAACAGTCAAGCTGTTGCCCTACATGTAGCTGTTCTCCTGGGAGGCCTTCAGACTATGGCATCTGTTACACTGTGTGCAGCAGAACTCCATCAGGGCCTTTAGACCATTTGGTCAGTTGTCCTGCTTATAGAGGAACTCCTGGGAGGCCTTCAGTCTGTGGTGTCTTCAGAGGAACAGACAAGCTGGTGATCTGCCCCAGCAGAAGGCACAGGCTGGAAGGAGAGTGGAATTCTGGGGGATGAGGGGGTGATGCACCACAAGTCTGCTGGGATCCTTGGAGTTTCCAGCTGCTGCAGTTGTTTGGTAGGATCCTTTACCTATTGCCCTGCATGTAGTCGAACTCCTGTGAGTCCTTCATACTGGTGTCTTCAGAGGAGCAAACAAGCTGGTGTTCTCCATATAGGATATACTTTAAAAACATTAATAGTATCTATGATTCAGCAGTAATTTAAAGAATGAAGAAAAAGTAGTCCAAAAGTATAAGCCACTTGATGTCTCTAAAAATACTGACTGTGTATTTAAAACTCCACTGGGAGAGCAAACATCAGTTTTCTCCAATGGAGTGAAACTTAGTATATCATTTATGCTCTAGAGTAGGTCCCATATTCAAGACTAGTTGACCAACACAAAATAAACTCTATCTTTTATGTGCATTACTTGGTTGGTTGGTTTGGCCATACTGGGTTACAATGAGACATCATATCATCTTTCTTCCCTTGGTTTAAAGTATAAATCTTGAAAGCTGTTGAGTATCCACTCCCATCTCTGCCTTACCCACATTGTGCATTACCCATAGTGCCCAGTCCATTTTCATATGAGTTACCTATAGTCAATCATTGCTCAAGAATATTATTTAACACTATTATTTTAACTTTAAAAAGATTTTTTTTTTTGCTTCACCTAATGTGTGTATGTTTCTGAGTGTTTGTGTGTACAAGTGCCTGAGGAAACTGCAAGAAAGAATTGAATGCCCTGGAACTGGAGTTACAGGTACTTGTGAGCTGCCTGACATGGGTTCTAGCAAACAAGTCTGAGTCATCTGCAAGAAAAGTGTGCTCTTAACCTCTAAGCCACCTTTCTAGCCCCCTGTCTTAACTTCCATTACTTTGTAGTGTAGGTGATCTTCTATTCCATGTTGAATATATGAGTGTGTCTGGTTTACGTAGATTTTATTATCATTGACCAATGAGAAGATGATTGTTTTCTGAATCACTGAGTGTTGTCTCCAGGTTCAGGTACCATTGAGTCTTGTGAAATACTTCCTCTTCAAATCAGGGAGTAACCACTGTATTCTGATTTTTCTCTTGCAGTATGCTATATTGTCGAATCACCTCTAGTGGCTGCCAGGACCTGGCTGAAGTCTTGAGAAACAACCAGAACCTGAAGTGCCTATATGTTTCGCACAATAAACTAGGAGACACCGGTGCAAAGCTGCTGTGTGATGCTATAAAACATCCCAATTGCCTCTTAGAGGAACTTGAGTGGGTGTCATCAATGTTACAGATGTGTCTTTGAGGATGACAAAAGTCGGGCAATTAATGTGCAGAAAAGGAAATTAACACTCCATAGTGGGCTGAAGAGGTGGCTTAGTAGTTAAGAACACTGACTGCTCTTCCAGACAACCCAAGTTCAATTACCAGCTAGCTCCCGGTGGCAGTTCACAACTGTGAACTGTGCTTTTACTTGGATAGGAGCAAATATGGATACTGGATGTATGCATAGATGGTAGGATGGATAGATGCATGGGTGGATGAGTGGGTGATTGATCGTTGCAAGTATAGATGTGTGCTTGTCTTCATGAATGAAAGCCTGGATAAATACATAACTTTTACTTGGATGGGAGCATACATGGATATTGGACGCAAACATAGATGGTTGGATGGATGCCGGGATGGATACCCACTGCAGATGACAGGAGTGACTAGACCATATCTCATTGACTTATTTGAGTGAACTAACTGATGTGGTAAATTATTTGGCTTCTATGACAAAAAAAAATAGATTGAATAGTTCATATAGTAGAGATTTATTAATAAACACAGTTGCACAGGTTAGATTATAGATTATGCTCTCAACAGGGATGGTTCCTTTAGAAACTCCAAGAAAAGGAGTATGTTCCAGGCTTTTTTTGTTTTATTGATTTGAAAATACTTGTTTTCTCCATGTGTCTTTCTTCATAGTTATACAAGATTAGATGCCAACTGATTATCCTCATTTTAACTTAGTTGGCTCTGAGAAGACACTGTCTCAAAATCCAGTCCTTTAGTACAGTGGGCATTAGAACTTAAACACATGAATTTTGATAGTCCATAGTTTAATTCATGGTACAATGAATCTCAGTGGTTCAAATCAAAAGAGGTATCAAGGTGCTTGAGGTGTAGGCTCAGAACTAACCAACCCTTGTTTAACTATATTAAACAATGCAAGGTTCAATTTCATCCTAGGTTTAAGGGCTGGGACAGAAGACTCTTAGTTGAACTATTAGTTCACCACAGACTTAGATTCCGAGAAAGGGCAATGTAGTCACATCTGCCAATGAAGGGAAAATTTGATATTATGAACACTGGGCTTTTAAGAGACTGTCCACAGAGGCTATGGAGTAAGTATAGTGTAAATGACTAAGTCACCTCAAATGCATATTCCTTCCCACCCTGACGTATAACTGTTTTCTTTGTTGTTGTTGTTGTAGGTTAGAAGAATGTGAGATAACTGCTGCCAGTAGTGAGGACCTTTCTTCTGCTTATATCCAGTGTAAGACCCTGAAGAAATTCACCCTAAATGGGAATAACTTAGAAGTCACTGGGATGTTTAGACGTCAGACCTGATAAAACAGCAAAAGTGTTCCCTTCATGTACTTGGGTAAGCTGGCCTCTGTTCTCCTTAGTATCATGAGTTCTTAGGAATATGATCAGGTTAACTGGGATATGAAGTATGCAGATAATAATATACTCATTAATGATAGAAAAATAGAACTGGGGAGATGGCTCAGTCCATAGAGTCCTTGTCATACACACATAAGTATCAGAGTTAGATTCCCAGAAACTACATGAAAAATTCAGGCATGAGGTATGTGATTGTAATCGATCTAGTACTAGAAAGGTAAATACAAAAGGATCTTAATGTTCACTGGGCAGTGAGTATAGTCAAATTGGTGAGTTCTAGGACAAATGAGTGACCCTATCTCAAAAATCAAGAATGAAACCTGAGGTTGACCTCTGATCTCTGCCTGTTTACACACACACACACACACACACACACAATGAAAGTAGATCAATAATAAGGTGGTTTGTGGCACCCATAATAATCCTGCAACTGTTACACCAGTAAGCATATCTTCTTAAGAAACTCCACCTCTCACTGAAGGACTATTTGGTGGTTGAGGAAGGTATACCACAAAATATTTTAAAAATTTACACTCGAGTCATGTTTTCTCACTGGGTGGGGGTGTACATTGCAGAAGTATTAGATTAAGTATGAAGCCCTTACTTGCCCTGTGACTGGTGAGTATCCAAGTACTTGTGATACTTGGTACTATTATAAGGATAATAAATAAATATAGCTGAAAATGTGACTTTGCTTATGCAGGTAGTCCTGACTTAAGATTGTTTGAATCTACAATATGAAGGCATACCCAGACATTCATTTTTTTTCCAACACACGAGATAATATTTTAACATTTTAATATAACATGGTCTTTATGCTAGATGATTTGAATTTGCCCACCTGGAACCTAATGTGCGTGCTCTGAGGACATTTAAGATAGGCTAAGTGAGCTAGAGTGGTCTGCTTGTAGGTAAAGGTTTATGTTACACATTTTTCATATAAGCATGTAATTCAGAGTACTTTATAAAACCATAAGGTATTTTATAAGTATGATATACAGTATATAATATTTTAAAAAATCATTCACAATTATGTCTGTGGTTTGTTTTCCCCCTATGGTCTTCAAACCCATATGACATCAAGGAATGTTTTGTGAAAGTATGTGGGTTCAGGTGCACATGTGTGTATAAATTGTGTACACAAGTTGGAGACCAAAGGACAACCTCTAATGACCATCCACCATCAGATGCAATCCACCTCAGTTATTTTTGAGATGGGATTTCTCACTGGAATCTGAGAATAACAAATTCTGTAAAGCTGGATTTCCATCAAGTGCTGGGAACATGTCAGTCTACTTAATTTGTTCTTGGGTCACAGTCCTATGCCACTATTTCCAGTTTATTTTTTTTATTGTGATAATGGAAAGTAGCCTCAGGTCTTCATGCTAGTGTAGCAAACACTTCGTTGAGAGAGCCATCTCTTCAAGTCAGGGTCATTTTAGAGAGATATTAAGTCACTCAATTCTAGGAAGGCAAAACCTTATCAAGGTTTCCAACATTTTGACATTACAACATGGCACACACACACACACACACACACACACACACACACACACACTTCACTCTCAAAAACTGTGCAGTTGGTTTACCAAAAAATTCTTGTTGTTCTGAGTAAATTTATCCTTTTGTGCTAGACCTTTTCGTAGCTGCAATTGCCTTCATGTGGCCCATGAGCCACAGGTTGAATATGTCTATCAGATGTTGGGTTATAGTATTTATAACTCTAGTTGTCTCTTCTGGAAGAAGACACAAGCTCACTTCCTTAAGATTTACTCTTGAAAATTCTCATGGCCCCTGGAAATGTTGAGTGCCTGCAAGATTTCTCTCTTTCTTGGTGTTGGTTGGAGGTTGGAAGGGTACTAAACTGGTGTGGATGCATAACAAAGCAGAAAGAGGTGAGTTGTCATTTTCTGAGTTGTCCATCCCTGAGTTTGTTTCCAATACAGTCATCTTTTCTCTGGACCTGGGGGCAAAGTATCAGTTCCTAAGATTTGATTTGCAAAGTAAGAGTTGTTATTTGACATAAGAAATTAAAAGTATACAGGTCAGATAATGTGGTAGATCTTATGAAACCAAGTAAGTTTCTACGGTGTTCTCCTACAGCACCATGGAAAGCTTGAAAGATGTATACTACAGTTAAGATATGCCCTAGGAATATGGTTTATTACTATAAGAGAAAACTACTTGAAATATAAAAATATTCATAATGTGATAGTTTGAATGAAAATGTCTCCCATAAGCTCAGATATTTGAATATTTGATCTGCAGTTGATATTGCTTTTTGCGTAGGTTTTGGAAGTGTGACCTTGCTGGAGGAAGTACATCACTGGGACAGATTTTGAGGTTGCAAAGCTCTGTACCAGTCTCAATGACCTTTCTTTGGTTCATACTTGTGTTTTAAGAGTGTGGCTCAAATTCCTGATCTTGCTGTTGCTCTTCCCTGCAACCATGGTGATAGATTTTTGTCCCACTGGAACTGTAGGTGTTTTAGGCAAATAGGCTCTTCTGAATGTTGTTTGGTCATGGTGTTTTACTTCCATAATAAGAAAGTAACTAGTATAGAAGTAAGACAGGAACTAGGGTGTGGTGTGTGTGTGTGCGCGTGCGTGTGTAGTGTAGTGTAGTGTGACTGTGATTATATGTGTGTGGATGCACATGCATGAGAACAGTTAACCCAAGAACTAAGATTAGACAATCAGATTATGAAAAGAATTATCATTTGGGGCTGGAATAAAAAATCATCAAGACTTTTCCAAGTCTTCTATGCAAAATCCTATAATTTAAATGGAATGAGTGGTTCAAATCAACATTCTGGATGTTTATGTCAAACTTAAAAAGTTCACAGTTGGGGTATAGAATTCATAGCACAGAGATAGTCAAAACAGAAGCTACAAAGAGGCTCAGTCAAGTAACGTTCTTGTATCAAAAGTAGAAGGACCTTCAGCATCCACATGTAAAATAATTGAGGTCTCATATTTCTGTAACCTTAGGGATGGGTAGAAGGGTGGAGCCAGGAGGCCCCCTTAAGCTTATTGGACAGACAGTCCATAAATGGCAGGTTTGTAGAGAGAAAATGTCTCAAACATATAAGGTGGGAAACAATTGAAGACTCCTGATATTGACCTCTGGCAGATACACACACACACACACACACACACACACACACACACACACACACAACCTTTAAATCATAAAAGATGAGTCAATTAATTAATGCTGTTTATTTTTTTACATCTTTCTAGATTACTGACTTTGATAATGAATCTCAAGCATTTCTGGTTTCTGAGAAAAATAAAAATTCTTGCTTGAGCATCGGAAGCAGTGCATAAGCAGAAGCAGAAAACAAGGGTGGGCATTCTGATGCAAGAATCATGGATATATTCTAACCTCAAACTTCTTCCAGAAGAAAGAGAAGAGGATCCTTATTTTGTCCCATTGTATAGACCTGACAGGTCACTGACATTTCAATGAGATGTCATTTCTTTGTACCTCATTAAGATGTTTTTCTGCAAGATAGAAGTGGCTTTTTGTTTGCACTACAGTTTCAGACAGGGCATTCAAAGTCATGCTAACATGACTGCCTTATAATGACATTTTTTCCTATATTGGTTTCTTTCGCACCCAATAAAGTGTTAAGTAGCTTTAAGTAATGGTTTGGAATCTTTTAACAATAGTTTTGCCTTTTGTTAGATTACTGTAGGCCCAGGCAATAATGATAACCAAATGTTGGGGAAATTTTTTTGGATATGCATGAGAAGCCTTTAGCATGGACCTAGACTGGGCACTCAGATAATGGAAACTGACGCTTTTTTTTGTATGTGTTGTATTAAAGAATAACTTAGGCATTTTCCAAATCTACTGACTTCTCACTTCAAATATTAATGCATACATAGATGTCTGTGTGTGCGCATGTGCATCTGCATGTGCATGTGCGTGTGTGTGCATGTGCATAAGCACACAAATGAGTATAGGTACCTGCAAAGGACACAGGAGGACCTCAGACCCCTTGGAGCTGGGGTTTCAAACAATAATGAACTGTCATGGGTACTGGGAACTGAACTTATATCCTACAAAAGCAGTGTGTGAGCTTATCTGCTGAGTCATCTCTCTAACCTCTTCTCTATCTTGAGTTAGAAAGATGATGGCCATATAGAGGTCCTAAAAATGCTGATTTGATTCTTTATCTTACTAGCAATTGAGTTAGGATTTTTTTTCTCTTCTGTTTCTGGATGAAGGCATTCATTTATAAATCACATTTTTATACTTTTATTATTTGAGAATTTCATACCATGTATTTTGATCATATTCAACATACCTCCCTCTTAATTCTTCCCAGATCCATCCTCCTTCTCTTTCCATCCAACTTTATGTTGTCCCCCAATTCTCCCATCAATGCCAATATATGTTATCCAAGCATTGGATATGAACTCTTTTACTGAAGTGTAGCCAGGGGCTTTACTTAAAGTAACTGACCCTTCCAGAAGCTAACAATTACAGCTCCTCAGATAGAGGTGGAATTTTATGCCCAACTCTACTCTTCGTGCTGGACTTTGGTCTTCATTTGGGGTCTGAGATAGGAACCAATGACAGAACAATGTACCACCTGAGTCCAAAATGGGTGAGGTGAGTTTTATTGGGGTTACTCAGAGGAGCAGAAATGATGCAAAGTCTGCTACATCACCACAACCCATCTCAGCATGGGTAACAGCTCACATCACAAAGCTAGGAGCCTGGAATATGCTGTACAACCTGCAGGCATGTCAGGAGGTTAGAGTGTTCTTTCCAGACAACCAGCTGGTCTCTGGTTCTGCTAGGCAGTCTTGCTAGCTCCAAGCTGCTGACATGGCCTCTGAAGATTGGAGGTTGGGAAGCAGAGGCTAGACTCTGCATAGTCTTTACTGTTACTCATCAGTAGGGGCAGGGGACACTAATGTGTCTGGTTCATTTCAGGGCCTTTCTGGAGCTATTTTGAGTGAGTTATTTTCTGTCTTAAGAAGCTGCTACTGGGTGGAGTGTTTCAGCTCCTTCCCCCCCCCACCGCCCGAACACTGTCTTGTGTCACTTCCTTATAAAAATCTTGTCCTAAAAGGTCCTCTTGTTTTCAGCTCACATTCACATCCTGTGTTCCATGAAGTTTCTCTCTAAGGTGGCAGATTTGTTTTCATCCCCAAAAACCTGCTTCATTGCATCCAACAATGAATGGAAGGGAAGACTGGGTCCTGAGAGGGTTGGAAAGGTGAATATGATCAAAAAATAAATAATGTATCTGTATCTATTAACCCTTATTTTTTAACTGGGCATGTAGAATACAGATACTATGATTTTCATATTTATTTCCCAAAGTGTTAAGGGATTTTTCTCTCTCTTTTTTTTTTTTTTTGGTTGCTGTTTTTGTTTGTTTGTTCTCAAGATAGGGCTTATACCTCTATAACCTGTCTGACTTTCCTGGAACTCATTTTGTAGTCCAAGCTGACCTCAAATTCACAGAGATTCCCCTTGTTGAATATAAGTGGTGAAATCTGTCAAAATCACACCATATGACAGGTCTCATGTGGAAAGCTTATTAAAGGGAGGGGTACAGGGGCACAGAGGCTGCCACTGCCCAGAGAGATGTTTAGAGGTTGGCTCACAGAAATTCAAGAGGCCTCTGTTTCTGTCCCCTCCTTACATGCTGATATGCCCTCCAGGATGGCTGTCCTTTGGGGGCCTGTACTTAATGACATGTAAGAACCTGCTTGGCATGAATGGTCCAATCTACTAGAAGCCCTCTAAGGCGGGGTCAACAAGGCCTGAGCAAAGAACTCTGACTACTACTGGACTATCAAAAATAAAAACAAAAGGATGCAAATGTAGGAGCAAGTTAGCCAAGCAGGTTCAGTTGCAATGCTGGCATCTTACCCCTTATAGTTCCTGCCTGAGCCCGTGTAAAATTTGCCAACGCAGCTAGAGACTGCTGACTGTGGACCAGGCAATGGAGCAAGTCATTAAGAAAAAAGCAGTATCATATCTGGCTACTTGAGAGCCAATGTGATGCTGGGAATGGGGTGTAAAGGTTTGCTGAGTTCCTGTAATAAAAGACTCCTTTTTCCATTTGTCCACCCCCCAGAGTCTGTATTGTTCACTCTGCACAGTCTTACCCTTCAACAAAGGTCTTGGTCAGGTTGCAAGCAACACTTGAGATCATTCTTTCTCTAGCAGTCTGTCTTGTAATCTTTCCCTTTATTATGCCATGATTTCTCTAACAACCCACATATAGTCTGCATATATACAACATTCTTCTTGACGGGCCACACATAGCTTTGCTGGAGGAAGAGTAGATCCAAGCTCCTCCAATTTTGCAAATCCATTTCAGCTAGGTAGGAAACAGATTTTTCTAGAGCTTTCATTGACCTTTCTAATCTTTGGATATCCTCATCAATAGCTTCTTGCAAGGAGTGGGTAATGGAAGCCCTGTGATAATGCTCTGGCTCCTGTTCCTATAGCTCCTGCTCTATCTATGCCTAGGAGGGTAGACAAAACATGGCTGTAATGGGTTCTCTTTTAAAATATATTAGGGGAGCCCAGAACAAGTTGGATGAGAACATCTTTTCATGAATAATAAATCACACTGGGGACCAAATGAACCAGAACACAGAAGACAGAGGAGGCATTAAGTTCTTCCATGTGGATGTATGAGGTTAGACAAGTTGAGCAGGTCAAGCAGACATCCTCTGGCTGAATTAAATAGTACTCATTGCAATAATCCCAAAGAATAATCTGAGTACAAAGGCAAGAATATTCTTGGAATAATTTTTGCCTTACACATAACACTTGTTCTTTAACTGAGTGCAAAATATTTAGATTAAGCCAGATTGTTGGCATCTATAGTTACTTGCTTCTGCAGATTCTGTGCCTGAAGCTTTATAAGTGATGCCATCATCGTAATGGGGTTTCAATTGGTCTTCAACATCTACCCCATCAATGAACTGCTGGAGTGTATGAAGGGACTAGCTCTACAAATCCAAAACTACAGAATCTCCATGACTCAGCAACAGCAGCATATCCAAGAGGAGTTTCAGTGAGGTTCCAGTATTGATAGAGTAGCAGAAGCCAGAGGCTTCATACCAGATGAACAACTCATTGAAGTGAACATTTTACAAGCAAAGAAATGTAGACAAAAGCGAATACTGTGGGACACACTGTAATACACTCTAGCATCCAAGATTTTCTCTTTTGCAGGGGAATTTTGCCAGTGTGGAAGGCAGGTAATAGGGTAGGAGAAAATGAATGCGATTGGCATGCATAATATGAATGAAGTCCACAGCAACGTAACAAAAAGCCCACTTAACAACGTAATTTTATTTCCAATATAGAAGATATTTTTCAATGATTAAGTGATAAGGGAGGTCAATGTTAAAACTGATCCAGGTGGCCTTCATTTTTCCCTAGTGCAGGGTCACCTGCCTTGGCTTCTGAGAGGGGCCTGTTCCTGTGCTGCATGGGAGTGAGACATCCAGTGACCCACAGTGCTTACAAAGCTGGGATCACCAATCAAAATCTACTCAATAGTGATAAGATTCTCCAAATCTTGGCCTGCTTGGCTATGTCAGCCATCCAGCATCCGTGAACCAACACCCAAGAGTTCTCAGCATTATCACCCTGCCTCATTCTTCTCCATCTTACCCAAGAGTATGAACCTGCAGAATGCAGGTCAGGCCTTCTGAAGGGCTACATGGTGCTTAAGTTGACTGTGGACTTCTTTATCACTATTTTTAGTGTGCTTGCAGATATACTCACTCACCCATGGTTATGTTTAAACTGGTTTACATGTGTGTCCTGTGTACATGCAGTTGTATCTTCAATATTTCGTGTGTGTAGCACATGTCTATAAAAGTCAGTTTACAGATGCTGAACACATTGGCTTTTCAACACAGGCTTTCCTAAGGAAATTGAGGAGGTTGAAATGCACCTGTCTAGCCACATGGTGCTGGCACATGCCTTTAATCAGGAGGAAGAAGAGGGGATCTCGATAAGTTCTGGACCAGCCTGATCTACAGGGTGAGATCTAGGATAGTCAGGCATAAATAGAGAAACTGTACCTCCCCCTCCCCGAAAGGAGATATATCTGTCTCCATGTCAAGGTGCTAGATGACAAGCTGCAGCCAGCATGCTGGCTCTTCCCCTTGCGTTCTGGAGAATAAACTCAGATCTATCATGGGAAGCCGACCCTGTATGTTCATACAGACAGAGTCATTGTCCAGGTCATTTTGTGCTGCTGAATATCCCTGAGGCTGTAGATGTCACGTTCTTGGTTTTCAGCACAGCCGACTCTCATTACAGACTGGAGGGCCAGGAACAGCAGTGTGTCTATGCAACTTCTTCAGGGGCCATTCCTGGGCAACCCAGTTATGAAAAGTATTCTGCTCCTTTATTATGGTATGCATGAGAAAAAGGAAGGACAAAATCATGTTAGACGGGTGTACCAGTACAAGCTCCCTCAATCCTTATGCTATTAATTGAAGCAAAGACCCCAGTAAACCAGGTGCACTGGTAGTGTACTAATATAGAACCACCACAAAGGGGCAGTAAAACATCACATTCTAATTGGTTGTAAGGAAAGCAGCCTTCCTGCCTTCCTTATTGGCAAAGGTTGAGGTCCCCATACCCTCCAAAACTTCCTCTGCAAAAGGACTGTCAGAGAACACTGGCTACTTAGCTCCCCAGTGCTTCCCACAGGGCCAGTAGGAAGTAATTACTTCACAGTTCCTCACTTCTGTGCACAGGAGACCTCAGGCCAATTCCAGATATAAGTCACAGCAAATAATTACTGCACATATGGATTTGCCAGTTTTCTTCTCTGCAACAGAGGGTACCTCTATTTTTATAATTTATTTTTTATTGGATATTTTATCTATTTACATTTCAACCCTTTCCCAGTCCCCTCCCCTGGAACACCCCTATACCATTGCCCTCCCCCTGCTTTTATGAGGGTGCTACCCTTCCCTCCCAACCACTCCCACCTCACTGTTCTGGCATTCCCCTACACTGGATAATCGAGCCTTCACAGGACCAGGGGCCTCTCCTCCTATTGATGCTAGACAATGTCATGCTCTGCTACATATGGGGCTAGTGCCATGGGTCCCTTTATGTGTATGCTTTTTGGTTGGTGGTTTAGCCCCTGGGAGCTCTGGGGGGTCTGGTTGGTTGATATTGTTGTTCTTCCTTTGGGGTTGCAAACCCCTCCAACTCCTTCAGCCCTTCCCCTAACTCCTCCACTGGGTTCCCTGTGCTCAGTTCGATGGTTGGCTGCAAGCATCCACATCTGTATGGTCAGGCTCTGGCAAAGCCTCTCAGGAGACAGCTATATCAAGCTCCTGTCAGCATGTACTTCTTGGCATCCACAATAGTGTCTAGGTTTGATGACTGTTTATGGGATGGATTCCCAGGTGGACCAGTCTCTGGATGGCTTTTGCTTCAGTCTCTGCTCCACACTTTGTTCGCATATTTCCTTTAGACAGGAACCATTCTGAGTTAGAAATTTGGAAATGAGTGGTTGACCCCATCACCCAATGGGGGTCTTGTCTAACCTCTGGATATGGTCTCTACAGGTTCTCCTTCCCCTTTGTTGGACATTTCAGCTAATCTCATCACTGTTGAGTCCTGAGAGCCTCTTGCTTTCCTGACATCTGGAACTTGATGGTAGCTACCCTCAGTTCCAAATTGCCCATTGCTACACCCCACTATTCTTGACCCTCTGTATATCATCCCTGTCATCTTCCATACCTGAGCCTGCCCCTTCTTTCCCCTCCCCCTCTTTTCCTCCCAAGTCCCTCCCACCCTCTACCTCCTGTATTTTGCTTCTCCCTTCTAAGAAGGACTGAAGCATCAACATTTTGGCTTTCTTCTTGAGCTTTATATGGTCTGTGAATTGTATCTTGGATATTCCAAGCTTTTGGGCTAATATCCACTTATCAGTGAGTACATACCATGTATGTTCTTTTGTGATTGGGTTACCTCACTCAGGATGATATTTTCTAGTTCCATCCATTTGCCTAAGAAGTTGATGAAGTCAATGTTTTTAATAGCTGAGTAATACTCCATTGTGTAAATGTACCATATTTTCTGTGCCCATTCCTCTGTTAAAGGACATCTGGGTTCTTCCCAGCTTCTGGTTATTATAAATAAGGCTCCTATGAACATAGTGGAGCATATGTCCTTGTTATATGTTGCACCATCAATTGGGTATATGCCCAGGAGTGGTATAGCTAGGTTATCAAGTAGTACTGTGTCCAATTTTCTGAGAAACATCCAATTGATTTCCAGAGTAGTTGTACCAGCTTGCAATCCTGACAACAATGGAGGAGTGTTCCTCTTTCTCTACATCTTCACCACCATCTGATGTCACCTGAGCTTATGATCTTAGCCATTCTGACTGGTGTGAGGTAGAATCTCAGGGTTGTTTTGATTTGCATTTCCCTGATGACTCAGGATGTTGAACATTTCTTTAGATGCTTCTTTATCATTCAATATTCCTCAGTTAAGACTTCTTTTTTTTTGCTCTGTACCTCATTTTTAATATGGTTGTTTGGTTCTCTGAAGTCTAACTTCTTGTATTCTTTAACATATTGTATATTTGTCCTCTATCAGATATCGGATTGGTAAAGATCTTTTTCCAATCTGTTGGTTGACATTTTGTCCTATTAACAGTGTCTTTTGCTTTACAGAAGCTTTACAATTCTTGTGAGGTCCAATTTGTTGGTTGTTGATCTTAGAGCATAAGCCATTGGTGTTTTGTTCAGGAAAATGTCCCCTGTGCCCATGTGTTTAAGGCTTTTCCCCACTTTCTCTTCTATTAGTTTCAGTGTATCTGGTTTTATGTGGAGGTCCTTTATCTACTTGGACTTGAGCTTTGTACAAGGAGGTAAGAATGGATCAATTTGCATTCTTCCACATGCTGACCTCCAGTTGAACCAGCACCATTTGTTGAAAATGCTTTCCTTTTTGGATGGTTTCAGCTCCTTTGTCAAAGATCAAGTGACCATAGTTGTGTGAGTTCATTTCTTGGGGAGCCCCTCAAAGGTCAAAACCTTAAAGGAAAATAAAACTTTCTTCCCCAGAAGATATCTGTGGCTAACAGCTCTTCTAGGAGTGGCAATCCCTGACCACCCCATCTTGGTAGTATTTTGTCTACCTTGATCATGTATATGTATTCTGCATAGTATTCTAATAGATTACTTGACATATGAAAGTGCCTTGTTCTGTCTGGGTAAAAATCTATGTTTTTTAAAATTATCTACCTTCCATGATTCTTATATACTTTCAGCCTTTTCTTCTATGATGACCCTTGTGTCAGGGAAGGAAAAGTTGTGATGTAGTGTGATGGCTATTCCTTGTCACGTTTACTACATCTGAAATAAAATACAATCCAGAAACTGAGGGCATAGCTGGAATCCAGATCTTGTAGCTGGAAGACACAGGTTTCGATCCCTGATCTTGACTTAGAGATCTTGAGGTATAGTTGCCATGAAAATCTTAGGCCTAGGCAAGCTTGTACACATCTTCAATCTGAGGAGCCTGAGGAAGGCATATCTCTGAGTCAAGGCCAGAGCCCAAACATGAAGCTGAGGAAAATTGGAAGATGGAGCCTTACACCCACTATTTAAAGGTTTAGTCCCTCAGCCTTTGGGCAATCTCACCTGCTTCACATTGAGCCAGTTCTATGGAATTTGTGGATTTTTCTAAGACTAGATTTCAGAGCTAGGGTAAAAGTCTATGCCTATAGTTTCAGGACTCTTGGGGCTTAGTAGACAGGAAACTAGCCTTAAATTCAAGAACAACCTAGACTATAGAGAAAGCAGTAGTCTATCCTTGGTGGCACTGTTTCTTAACAACAACAACAATAACAATAAGAACAACAACTGTACTAGCGCTATAGCTCAGTATGCCTGGCATGCAAGAGTCCATGAATTCTTGGCCTGCATCAAATCAAAGCTTCAGTTTTGCCTGATAGACTTTGTCGTTTGCCCTACAAAGTCTTTTCAGTTTCACAGGGTCCCATTTATCAATTGTTGATCTTAGAGCTTGAGTCATTGGTATTCTGTTCTGGAACTTGTCTCCCATAGCTATGTGTTCAAGGATATTTCCCACTTTCTCTTCTAAAAGATTTAGTGTCATCTATTGTATGTACTGTACTCACTCATAGATGAATATTAGCCATAAAACACAGGATTCTCATGTTGCACTCTACAGACCCAAAGAAACTAAAAAAAAAAAAAAAAAAAAAAAAAAGGAAGTCACAAGCAAGGATACTTAAAGCTTACTTAGAAATAAAAGAGTCATAAGAGGCAGATGAATGGAGGGAACTAGGTAGGAGAGGGTATGGGGAGGAGACTGATGGGTTCTGTTAGGTTTTCAGCGTGTAGCTTAGACAGATAACGCCAGGACAGATGGTTCCACAAGGGAATATTTATTTAGGGCAGAGGGAAGAGAGTGAGAAGAGAGAGCAGAGAGGTAGAGGAGTAGAGGCCGGTCATGACCATGTGGAGAGAGAGGGAAGGGAAGGGGGGAGGGGAGCCTGCAGGCAAGCAGGAATCACAGGAGCAAGAGAGGGAGGAGGGGCAGGCAACCCCTTTTATAGTGGGCAGGCCTACCTGGCCATTGCCATGTAACTGTGGGGAGGAGCATACCTGGCTTTTGCCAGGTAGCTGTAGAGGTGGAGTTTAGACAGAATACTAACAGGTTCAAGATCAGGTATGGGGAGGGACGGACAGTCAGATGTCCATGAGACTGAAGGGAAATCTACAACTGTTGATATCCAGCAGATGGGTGCATCTCCAGGATGAGACGGAGACCTGTGATAATGGAGGTACCCAAAAATCAAATGCTGTGATTCAGCATTAAGATTATGGAAATAGAAGAGGCTACCTCCTGTAGAAATGCAGGAATCCTATTGGTGCAAAATGGACACCAAACCACCTACAAAACAATTATCTAGTCTAAAAGAAATATAACGACCTGGAATGTAACTGAATCTGAAGAAATGGTCAATCAATAACCTAATAATCTAAACCATGTCCCAGATGCAGCCTTAGAAGGTGGGGCTTAGGGTGCATTCACCCAAAGTTAAATGACAGTTTGTGATTCCAGGATTGGAATCACCCACAAGAAAAAGGGGAAAATGTAAGACTTTTGGGTCTAAATGTAAGATTTTCGGGTCTCAGTTTGAACTAAAGATTAAAAGAACCCCACTGTCCCAGGACACATCCCAGGAGGGGCGCATTCCTTAATCAAAGGACACTTGCTGGATTAACATTCAGAGGAGGAAGGGAGAGACTGATTAGCATTCCTTAGACCACAGGGAGGGAACCCACTGAAGGAGGGCCCAGAGCACACAGATACATTCCAGGAATCAGGAAGCTGGGCCCTTAATGTAATAAGCCTGGGCAAAAGGAGAACATCCTTGTCATAATCTGAGTCACCTAGGGACCAAACCCAGAAAAGTCAGACTTTGTGGTTCACCCTCGTGAACTGTACTATACCCATAAATACTGTATTCAGCTCTTGTTTGGGGCTCTCCCTCTTGCCTGCATACGAGGGAGTCCTAGTGCACTAATTTCATTTAACTGAACCTCATGTGATTGCACCGTATCCTGTCCGTGTTCATTTCTGTAGGAGCACATACCCTGGGTTGGATTTTACAGTCCAGCACTGCTTCTGCTTCTGCTTCTGCTTCTGCTTCTGCTTCTGCTCCGAGTTCTTACCTGACATAAAAAAGTTTTGTAGAACATTCTCATTGGAATGGAATATGTTGTCCTGAGAGTTTCCTTCCACTTTACTTCACTGGTGGGTTTTCAACCTTGTTCTCTTATTTCCTACCATTACCATTCCAAAATTATGAGTGGTACAAGATTATTGCAGACATAGTTTCAATGAAGATATTGAACATTTATTTCCCTAGTAATGACTCATCAGATATTTTCCTTCTTGAAGTTTCTATTAACATATTTTGCCTCATTTTACTTTGTTGTGCATGCCATAAGATTTTTTTCACACGGGGTGTTCCCAGGTCTCTAACAGCTCTACCCAAATGTGCTTGCATTCAGGAGTGTCTATGTGTGGTGATGTTTTTGTAGAATGAGGTCTTAATATGATGTAAGTTTACCACTTGATCCATCGTTTGAGTTTGTTTTGTATTCTTAATGATTTTTTCTATGACAATTGTGGAATTGGAACTGAAAGACGATTCAGCACCATCAAATTACAAATTGAGAGTCTTTATTAAGACATTGCCTGAAGTGAAATACACAGGCCAGCATCATATCAATCAGAATCCTAAATACTGTATTTTCTATGAAACTTGATAGTTCTTCTTACATCAATATGTGCATTCTGAGGCATTCTGTCTAATCTCCACCTCACAGTTACCTGGCAACAGCCAGGTAAGCCTGACCCACTATGAAAGGGGCTGCTTACCCCCTCCCCCTCTCTTACTCTTCTCTTGCTCTCTTGTCCTCTTGATCTCTTGCCTTCTTGCTCCTGCTCTGTCCCCTTGTCCCTTCCCCCTCTCTCCCCATTCCCTTCTCCATTCTCTCTGCACGTGCTCATGGCCAGCCTCTACTCTTCTATTCTCTCTGCCTTTCTCTGTCTCTACTACCTTCTTAACTCCCTTCCCCATTCCCTGAATAAACTCTATTCTATACTATACCCTTGTGTGACCAGTCTCACAAACACATACATACTAAGTAACTACTACTGTCAAAAATTTTGAAGGAAGTCTTTTAAATGTATTCTAGGCTGGCATGAACTGGCTCTAAGGATTCTCTGATTCCACCTCTAAGTAATTCCATGAATTAAAGGTATTGTCCTCTACCTTAAGATCCAAGTATGTCATTATTCATTTTGACCAGAGAAATAGCGTCGCATATTCTAAAGGAAATTTTGCGGAATCACAGAATATACTTCTGGAACCCAGCCTACAGAATCATTGTTTTGTCACAAGCTACAACTGAAATTTTGTGAAATTTCTCTTGATGTTCAACTGTCTAGTATTTTACTACAGAGAATGTCCACTAAAGACCACAGATTTGACTCTCATGCACCTACTGCCAACCAATGTATTAATCTTTCTCTCTGTAGGAGTGCCCACAAAATGGCAGCTTTTGGTTTGAGGCCTTTATAAAATGATTTTGGATGCAGATTTCTAATACAGATTCAAACATATAGCCAGAGACTATCCATTAGGACCAGCTATCTTTTGACTATCTTCATGCCATGACAATCAATTTCAGAAAATTCTGTTGGATGGAACAGAAGGGAAAAGCTGCCAAGTACATTGGCTGTTCCATCTCCTTCCTCCAGATCTTGTACATGTTGATAAAATTCATTTTCTTTGTGTAAAAATTCACCAAAAGGAAGAGCAAAATTGTGACAAGAAAAGAGAATTTTGGATATTGCTTTATTTTAGGGACTCATAAAATCAGTGAATCATTCTATGTAACACTGGTGATGTATCTTGAAATCTTCTTTTCTATGCTTCTTGCTTAGTCCAGTGGCTTGATGATTGCTATTCTGTACAGACATAAGCAAAACATAAGCAAAGGGTTCAGCCTATCCTCAGCTCCCATGGACCCATCAGAACTTCCCCTGAGTACAGAGCCGTCCATACATTTCTGCTCCTCTTATCTACCTTTCTGGTTTTTTATAGTTTCTCCTCCATCTTATGAGGCTGCTTTTTTTCTGTTTTCTAATCACCAATGAATATCACTACCTTCACTTCATGGTGTGTCTCATCTTTCAGACCCTTTGTTTTTTATGAATCATTGCTTCATTGGAAACAGCTTTAGTTTGGTCTGGATCAAGAATAAAAATTTAGTCCTATTTTAAGTATAGGAATAATATGTTTTTGTTGTTATTCAGTATTTTACTTACATATCACCCTCAAAATAGCATTAGAGAAAGTTAAGTATGTAGTCTCTTATCTGTCTAATAATTAATTAAAATGAGGAAGGAAGTTTTATCGGCTGGTTGAATTAGCACCCTACATGCTATGATTATATGATAACTGACTGACTGAACTCTTCAACTTATAGCTACTAGAATCTTTTAGGGGATAATACTATAATAAAATCAGATAAAAACAAAAACTAACACATTGGAGTTGGACCAAACAAAAACAATAAAATAGCCTAAGAAAAGACATAAAAATCAGAGATCCACTCAGTACCACATTCAGACATCCCATAAAAAACACTGAACTGGAAGCTATAATATGTATGCAGAGGACTACACGCAGACCAGTGTGGGCTCTATGCTTAATAGATAGACCTCTGTTAGTTCAAATGTATTTTGATATTGTCTTCATGTCCTCCATCCCCTTTGGGCTTTTACTCTTTATGTCAGTTCTATGAATTTCTCAGATGCCTGAGAGAAAGATTTGATAGAGATAGAGATGTTATTCCAAGGTTGCTCACTCTCTGCATAATATATGAATTATGGCTTTGAGGGTTTTTTTTTTTTTTTTAGCAGCTATGTAATACTCCATTGTTAACCTTACAACTTGAGGGCCAACTAGGTTGTTTTCAGCTTCTGATTATTATGGATGGAGCCACAATGAACATGACTGATGAAATGTCCTTTTGCTAGGAAATAATGTATTTTTGGTATACTCCAAAGAGTTTTCATGGAGATCTACTCTGAATTTTCTGAGGAACCACCATACTGATTTCAATAGAGCGTGTAAAAGTCTACAATCTCATCAGCAATGGAGGCATGGTCCAATTGTTCCACATGATCATCAGCAAGAACTGTCACTTGTATTATTGATCTTAGTAATTTCTGACACATGTAAGATGAAATCTCAAAGTAGTGTTGATTTACATTTCCCTATGGCTATGGATGTTTAACATTTCTTTAGGGGTTTCACAGCCAGTTGAGATTCCACAACTGAGAACTCTGTTTAGCTCTGTCCCACATTTTAAAATTGAATTATTCAGTATTTTTGATTTCTAGCTTCTTGAATGTTTTATATATTTTGGATGTTAATCTTTTAACAGACGTGCAGTTGTTTAAAAGTATTTTGTCAGCTGCTACTTTCTCTACTTCCAGTTTCCTATGGCTTATAGAAGACTTTCTGGTTCATGAAGTTACATTTATTAATTATTAACTATTGATCTTAATGCCTGCACTATAATTGTTCTCAGAAAGTTGTGTCTTGAGCCAGTATGCTCAAGGCTCTTCTCCACTTTTTTTTTTTTTTTTTTATCAGATTCAGTGGTGTAACTGGTTTTATGCTGAGATCTTTAATCCACTTGGTTTTGTGCATATGGATTTATTTGCATTCTTGTATATGGAGAAATGCAGAGATCTGTGTGATCTACTTGAGATGGTGGCTGGAGGAAGAAAGGAGACCTAATCAGTTGAGCTGCAGCAATATTATGGATGAAACTTGAGGACTGGATTTGGAGATGTTGGAGAAGAGATAAAAATCAGCAATTAACCTATCTGCTCTGGCCTGAGTTGATTGTATATTCCCAGAGAATCCTGGCTTAATTTTGCATTTTATTTTATGTATATCTTTCTCTCAGATTAATCTAATTTCTTCTTCTGAAAGTATGTTTTTGATATATATGAAGGCTATTGTCTTCTATGTTGGTTTTGGATCTTGCAATTTTACTGTATAGTTTTACTGTGTGACAGTGTTCTAGTAGAATATATAGTGTCTTTTAAGTATATAACCATGTGATCTACAAATATGGATTGTTTGATTTTTTTGTTTCTATTTTTCTCTCTTTTATTCATTTTCTTGTTTCATTTCAATAGCTAAGTTTTGTAAAATGGACTGAACACCTGATTTAAAAACTGAAACTGCCCAGCCCGTGGGGGATTTGATGAGACCCCAGGGAAGGGGGCAAAAGAATGAAGGGAGAAGAGACACAAAGACTGAGAGCAAGTCTGGGGTTCCAATCAACTCTAAAACTTTAATTTCAGGGGCAGGTTATAAAGACACAGCAAAATGGGAAGTTTAGGCAAAGGTCATTGCTTAGGGCTATCCCACTATGAATCAACATTGTCTAAGATCATCCCACTGTCATAACCTTATTGCCAAAGACCATCCCACTGTCATATCCTTATTGCTCAAGACCATTCTACTATCATAAACAGCTCCTAGTAAATACAGATGTTCTTTAAGTTCCTGGGGCCTGAGACCCATGAACTTCCTTTCTTAACCTTGTACTGACTAGGTTTTCCAGAACAGCAGGTAATTTCCTGGGTTTTTCTCCCAGCAGAAACACATCTGGGTGTGTTAACATAAGCCTTCAAATCAAGCACACTGGACATAGAAACAGATATTTTTCTGGGATTTCGGAGATGCCCTTGTTTACATAATGGGTTCCAGGAGAGAAGGTGCTATTGAGGGGCCAGTGTGTGTGTGTATGTGTGTGTGTGGGGAGGGTGGACAAGAGAGAGAGAGAGAGAGAGAGAGAGAAGAGAGAGAGAGAGAGAGAGAGACCCTGTTCACGAATTAAATAGTAAAAGTATATAGAATAAACAAGTGAAAATTTAGGGTATTGTTTCAAATTGGAGTATATTCTTCTTTGTTGTATTTTGTTGGTATGGTATGAGCAAATTGTAGCTTCATAGAATAAGTGGGTAGTGTCCTTCTGTTTCATTTTGTGGAATAGTTTGAAGAGAATTGGTATTAGGTCTTCCTTGAAGATCTGATAGAATTCTGCACTAAAACCATCTGTCCTGGGCTTTTTTTGGTGGGGAGACTGTTAATGACTGCTTCTATTTCTTTAGGGGTTATTGGACTGTTTAGATGGTTTATCTGCTCCTGATTTAAATTTGGCACCTGGGGTCTGTCTAGAAATTTGTTCATTTCATCCAGATTTTCCAATTTGTTGTGTATAGGTTTTGTAGTAGGATCTGATGATTTTTTGAATTTTCTCAGTTTCTGTTGTTATATCTCCCTTTTCAGTTCTGATTTTATTAATTTGGATACTGTCTCTTGCCCTCTGGTTAGTCTGGCTAAGGGTTTATTTATCTTTTTGATTTTCTCAAAGAACCAGCTCCTGGTTTTGCTGATTCCTTCACAGTTCTTTTTGTTCCTATTTGGTTGATTTCAGTCCTGAGTTTGATTATTTCCTGCATCTCTCCTCTTGGGTGCATTTGCTTCTTTTGTTCTAGAGCTTTCAAGTGTGCTGTCAAGCTGCTAGTGTATGTTATCTCCAGTTTCTTTTGTATAGCACTTAGAGCTGAGTTTTTGTCTTAGCACTGCTTTCATTGTGTCCCACAAGTTTTGGTATGATGTGTCCTCATTTTCATTAAATTCTAAGCAGTCTTTAATTTCTTTCTTTATTTCTTCCCTGACCAAATTATCATTGATTAGAGCATTTAGTTTCCATGTTTATGTGGGCTTTTCATTGATTTTATCATTATTGAAGACCAGTCTTAGTCTGTGGTAGTCTGATAGGATGCATGGTTATTTCAATTTCTTGTATCTGTTGAGACCTGTTTTGTGACCAATTGTATGGTCAATTTTGCAGAAGGTGCCATGAGGTCCTGAGAACAAGGTATATTCTTTTGTTTTTGGTTTGAAATGTTCCATGAATATTTGCTAAATCCATTTTGTTCATAACTTTTCTTAGTTTCACTGTGTCACTGTTTACTTTGTGTTTCCATGATCTGTCCATTGATGAGAGTGAAGTGTTTAAGTCTTCCACTATTATTTTGTGAGGTGCAATATGTGCTTTGAGTTTTAGTAAGGTTTCTTTTCTGAATTTGCGTGCTCTTGCATTTGGTGCATAGATGTTCAGAATTGAGATTTCATCTTGGTTGATTTTTCCTTTGACAAGTGTAAAGTGTCCATTCTTATCTTTCTTGATAACTTCTGGTTGAAAGTCGATTTAATTCAATATTTGAATGGCTACTCCAGCTTATTTCTTGGGACCATTTGCTTGGAAAATTGTTTTCCAGCCTTTTATTTTGAGGTAGTGTCTGTCTTTGTCACTGAGGTCGTTTCCTGTATGCAGCAAAATGTTGGGTTCTGTTTAAGTATTGAAAGGCCCCAGATCGGGGAGACCCCCACTCAAGAGATTAGACCACCCAATGACTCACTGAGACACTGATCTTGTTGTTGCAATTAGCAATCAGCGCTGAGGTGGAAATCGGAACCCATGCAGGGGAAGGAGTTTCGATGCTGAGGCTCAGGAGTGAAGGGTTTTTAAAGGAGAAAGCCACAAATGGGCGGGGGCAGGGGGAAGTCAAGGAAGAATTGCCATTAAAAACAGTAGGAAGTTCTAGCCCATTCATAAAAATAGTGGAAAGTCTCGACCTATTATTTAGTCAGTCATAAACCAGGGCGGGGGTAGAAAAAACACTTGCACATATTCTTCTCAAAGAATTTAATCTTGTATATCATCTATTTACATGGTCAGCCAGTCTTTTGGAACAGTCTGGATGAGCTGATATTTTCTTTGTGGTCAGCCAGTTCTTGGGACACAGAACCCAGAGCCTGTGAAACAGATGACCCAGATGACCTGTATTCTTGGTTCTGCCCTTTTGTGATCAGCTAAGTTTCTAGGAGCATAGCTGGCCTGGCTAGTTTTCTTTGGGTCGCCAGCTGTTCTTAGAAGCTAGGCCTGTGAACTTGCTAACCTTAATTCAGATGGTGGTGTCTACGTCTTTTCAGTATCCAGTCCATTCTTCTATGTGTTTTTATTGGGGAATTGAGTCCATTGAAGTTAAGAGATATTAAGGAAAAGTAATTTTTGCTTCCTGCTATTTTTGTTATTAGGGGTGGATTTATGTTGTGTGGCTATCTTCTTTTGGGTTTGTTGGAAGAAGATTACTTTCTGTTTTTTCTAGGGTATAATTTCCCTCCTTGTGTTCAGAGTTTTCCCTCTATTAACCTTTGTATGGCTGGATTTATGAAAAGATCCTGTGTAAATTTGGTTTTGTCATGGAATATCTTGGTTTCTCCATCTATGCAATTGAGAGTCTTGCTGGGTAAGTAGCCTGGACTGGCATTTGTGTTCTCTTAGGTTTGTATGACATCTGTCCAGGATCTTCTGGCTTTTATAGTCTCGGATGAGAAGTCTAGTGTAATTCTTATAGGTCTGCCTTTATAAGTTACTTGACCTTTCCCCCCTTACTGCTTTTAATATTTTTTTCTTTGTTTTGTGCATTTGTGTTTTTGATTATTATGTGACAGGAGGAATATCTTTTCTGATCTAGTCTATTTGAGTTCTGTAGGCTTCTTGTATTTCATAGGCATATCTTTATGTTAGGGAAGTTTTCTTCTATAATTTTGTTGAACATATTTAGTGCCCTGTAAGTTGGAAATCTTCGCTTTCTTCTATAACTATTATCCTTAAGTTTGGCTTCTTATTGTGTCCTTGATTTCATGGATGTTTTGGGTAGGAGTTTTTCGCATTTTGTATTTTCTTTGACAGTTGTGTCTAATGTTTTCTATGGTATCTTCTACATCTAAACTTCTCTCTTCTATCTCTTGTATTCTGTTGGTGATGCTTGCATCTATGACTCATGATCTCTTTCCTTGGCTTTCTATTTCCTGGGTAGTCTCCATTTGTGATTTTTTTTAAAAAAATTTTTTTCTACTTCCATTTTTAAGTTCTGAATGGTTTTGTTCAATCCTTCACCTGTTTGGTTGTGCTTCCTCTTTAAGGGCTTCTACTTGTTTACATGTGTTCTTCTGTATTTCTTTGAGGGAGTTATTTATGTCCTTCTTAAAGTCTTCTATTATCATCATGAGAAGTGATTTTAAATCTGAATCTTGCTTTTCTGGTGTCATGGAGTATTCAAGATTGCTATGGTGTGAGAACTAGGTTCTAATTGTGCCAAGTAGCCTTGGTTTCTGTTGCTTATGTTTTTGTGCTTGCCTTTCGCCATCTGGTTATCTCTAGTCTTACCTTCACTCACTGTCTGACTATTGCCTGTCTGTTCTGCTATCTTGATTGTGTCAGAACTCCTCAGAGTCTAGCTGTCTCTGTGATCTTGTGATCCTAAGCTCCTGGGTAGAAGAACTCCTGGGACTCAGGCTGCTTCTAGGATCCTGAAATCCTGTTGTGCCCAAGCTCCGGAGATCCTATGATCCTATTATCTATGTTCCTATGTGTTAGAGCTCCTGGGAGTCCAGCCTCTTCAGAGTTTGGGGGGTTTGGGTGCAGTGCTGACTCCCTAGGACTGCTCTGGGCACACTCTAGGTGCAGAAGGAAGGGTCCGGAGCCACTGGCCTTAAGCAGTTCCTTGGTCCCTGCGGTCCCAATTACTCCCTCTTTTGGGGGTAGGAGACTATAGTAGCCTTCTCTCCTATACTCCTGGGTGTGTTAGAACTCCTGGGAGTCCAGCCTCCTCTGGTTGGGGATTGATGCAGAGTTGACACCCTTGGACTGATCCAGGATCAGGTGCAGACTGAAGGTGTGGCTAATAATTGGTATTGACTCACAATTGTCAATGGACAGGCCCTAAATTAATGCAAGAAAAGAGTAAATACTCATCCTAGATGGATCTCAAAGATATAGAATGTCATCGTCAGTTTATTTTATATCTTTGGTCTGATTGTATCTCTTGATATATTGATTATGGAAAATCACTCTGTAACAGTTTGCCTCTTACACACAGGTAGTTTTTTTTTTTTTTTTTTTTTTTTTTTTGATTTGACCTAAAGAAAATTTACTGTGTACTGATATTAAGGAAAGCATATGACTTAGTGTTTCTGTAATAAAAGACCATAACCAAAAACAACCTTGTAAGATAAGGGCTTATTTCATATTAAAACTTGTAGTCCAGCTTTCATGGGACTCATGGCAGAAAACTGGTCACACAAGTTGAGGCTGAAGCACAGAGGATGCTGAAAACTGACTTGTTCCCCATTGATTATGCAGTCTTTCTTATGCAAGAGGTACAAGGTGTGACAATACCTAGTCACCTGTCCCATTCTCCTCAGTCATCAATCAAGAAAATGTACCACGTGCTTTCCACCAAAGATCTAAGAAACTAGACTTTGCCTGAAGAAGATTTTAATACACACTTGAATATCAATAAAACTACAGAGGTTTCATTTGTTTGAATTTTCATGAGATCTTACTTTTCATTGTTATATTTAAAAAATGATGTTCCTAGTTTTCTATTTGACTCATTCATTTTTTTTTCTATTTATTCTGCCTCTGTGCTGATTGTATTTTGTTACACTTTAAGTTTGAATTAATGGGGGGGGGGGTTTAACTGTGTACTGTGATCGGACCAAGACTGACATTATATATAAAACAACTCTGGAACAAATGGGTGCAGTGGCAACAGCCTTTGGATTCAGCATTCAGAAGGCACAGGCAGGCAGGACTATGTGAGTTAGAACCTATCTTAATCTATATAGTAAATTCCAGGCCAACCCAGAGCTATACAGTTTGATTCTCAAAAAATAAATCTACTATGCAACAATTAAAAGAATATTTAAGAATTGTATGATACATCCATAGAAATCCCAATGTGCCATATGTGGTTTCATTTTCTCAGTGACATTAACCAAATCTGTAAAAAACTAGAGATATAGTCACAATAATAAGACTTTCCAGTTCAGATGATTATTGTGGGTTTCAAATGTGACAGGTCCAATTTTATTTATGAATAATAGAAAGAATCTGTTTACATATTCAGCATCATATATGGATGCCTGTGGCTTTATGCTGAGTTACAAATATCAAGACTATAAATCTGTACACATTTATATAACATTCATAAAAACAATTGTAGAAGGGGAGAATATGTGGCTAATGTGTAGGAACAAAGGTAATGGGACTTGAAAAAAATAAAATCAGGAGGTCTTTGTGGTGGTAGACTGTGTGGTTCATTGGAAATGTATTACAAAAACCCCATATGAACAAAAAGAATATATTTGTTTTCCTTGTGGAGATTTTTCTAATCATATATTATATAATAATTCCATTACTGTAATATCACCTTAGTTGGGAAAGTAGTTGAAGAACACAGGAAAACCTGCAGTGGCAATTTTGAAATGTGCTGTTCTATCACATAGTTGCCATGTTTTCAACATTAAGGAGCAGAAGAGGACTGAAGTTCAAGTATGAGAAGGAGCTTCCTCAGCTTTTTCATGAAAGTTTCAAGACCAAGATTTCCCTTCCAGCTTTTTTGACACTCACATCTACCGATTCTATATTGTCACAAGTCTACTTCCTTTTGTGTTCAACGTAGTTTTGACTGTTGGTATGAAGTAGAAAATTGTAGGATGACTCATTTCAATCTTGGGAGAAAATAACTGGATTGATGAAATGACAGAATGACAGGCTTGGCTGTGCAAGTACAAGGTTTGCTCATTTTCTGGCTACATTCCCTTCTGTGGTGACAGCCAGTTCTGGTGACTGGAAGAATCTCTTTACTGCGATACAATGTGTAGCCTTTGACAAAGTCTATGAGGAGGAGATGTCGAGTCTAGATCTAGGTCTCCTCCCCTGGTCAGAAAACTGTGATTGATACTGCCCCCACCCTGAACCCCAGAAAATGGTTGTGTTGTCCTTTGCTGTTTTAGAATTTACTCTGTGAAACAGGCTGGCCTTCAATTCAAAGATCCACCTGCCTTCTGCCAACTGAATGCTGTTATTATATGAATGTATCCCCACTGCTTGGCTATAAATTGAAAAACAATAAATCATTTAAGAACTCTGAATGTTAGTTACTTGCTTAAAAGTTAAATCTATCTGTACACTTTTTGACATCTGGATAAAAGTTTGAGTGATCTGAGTCGGAGAAATCTCAATGTAGAAAATGGCTCTATCAGATTGGCCTGTAGACTTGATTAGTAATATGGGTTGGGAGAGACCTGCACCCACACAGGATGGTGCCAAGCTAGGGGAAGTAGCTCCTGATTAAATGAAAAAAGAAAAAAATAGTGTGAGCAAGCCCTAGGGATCAAGCCAGTAAGCATAATTCATCCAAGATCTCTACTTCAGTTCCTGCCTCAGTTTCCTCTGGTGGACATAAAACCCTTCCTTCCCCATGTTGCTTTTGGACAGAATTTTATTACACCAATGGAGTGAAAGTTAGAATACTATGCTTTGGAGTTGCTTAATGGTTCGCATTACAGAACTCAGTGCAAATAACTCACTTATAAAAACTTTGACTCATGATAGGCTAGAGCAGAGTTATCTGTCCCTAGTTTGCAAAACTGAATTGCAAGCAAGGTATTAATAAGAAATCATGATTTAAAAATATTTTATATTCATTTTACCTTATGTGTATGAGTGTTTTGCCTTTGTGTATATCTGTGAATGGACATGCAGTGGTGCTTGAGTAGGAGTTGATCCTCCAGAAAGGTGCTGAGTATTGAACCTGGGTTTTAAGCACTTAGCTAACTCTTCAGCCCATAACTCATCATTTTAATGTCTCTTTCAAACATCCATGATGATGAGTTTATTAATATTCGAAGGGATCAGCAGAAGAGGTGTGTATACATGCCTGAGCTTTAAATCCATAGTTAAACAGAACGCACAGTATGAGTGAGTTTTATAGATAGAACATGAAACAGGTCTGGTATTTTCACAGCAGCACAGCAGTTCAGAGCATTTGAATCATCCTGTCCCCCAGAACCAACACAAGGCTTAACTTTGGCGCCTGTGGATCTAGTGCCCTCTGGTGGCAATGACAGGTAACTTCATTCTTGTGCACAAACAAAATTAAGGGAAGAGAGTAATGGAGGAAGGGTTTGTAAGAGTAAGACAGGGAGGAGAGGAGGAAGAGGTCGGTATCGTGATGTAACATTAATAAAGAAATAAATTAATGGAAAGAAGAAAATTAAAGAGGAGGGGCTATGTTACGTTAAGGGAGAAATTTACCTTGCATTAAATGTGTCAGTCAAATTGAAGCTGAATATTAGTATGGGAATAAGTCAAGTATTTCTATTAAGAAAGGTCAGCTAAACTAGTAATATTTTTTTTCTAGTTTCTGAAAAAATAATTTAAAGACTGGATAGATGATTCAGGGATTAAGAATAGTTACTGATCCTACAGAGGATTCAGGTCAGGTCCAATTCTTCAGCACCCACCTGGAAGCTCACTATCACCTTTAACTACAGTTCCTGGGGATCTGATGACCGCCCTTTTGACCTCCAAGAGTTTCTGCACACACATGGCACACACACACACACACACACATTCTCTCTCTCTCTCTCTCTCTCTCTCTCTCTCTCTCTCTCTCTTAACCAGAAAATGAATATTTTTAAAAATAAAAATAATTTAAATATTATTCAGTCATCCTCGGCCTTCGTAATGTTGCAACCCTCATGGTGACCCTCAACAATAAAATTATTTCATTCCTACTTCACAACTGTAGTTTTGCTACTGTTATAAATAATAATGTAAATACCTGACATGCAGGATATCTGATATTTAAACGCTTTCATGATCCACTAGTTGAGAACTCTTAACTCAGATTATTAAAATTTAAAATATTAAACAGGATTGACTTATTTATTGTAATTTATAGCCATTGCAATAGTGACTAACAGTTAACATGTAAAATGTTAAGTTTTCAAAGTTTGTGTGTGTATGTGTAAACTCTGTGTGGGCCTGCATGTGCGTGCCTAAGGAGGCCAGGAACACACATCAGATAACCGTAGAGCTGGAGTAACAGGCAGTTTGGAAGCGCACAGTGTACTGCTGGGGTTTGAACTCTGCTTCTTTTGAAGAACAAGAAACACTTTTAACCCCAAGTGTTATCTTTCCAGCCCCAAGAACGAGTCCTAGGTCTGATCCTAGAACTTAGAAAAAAGAAAATTTTAGATCACTTTCATGGGTCCAGATTTGAACTCTTTGGGGGTTCTAGACATTATCTCCTCACGTCCCACTTTCTGCATCATGATGTTCCTGTCTTTAAGGATCGTGGAATGAACTACACACAGGAAGTTCAGATGGATGTTAACTGCTCTGAGAATGACACCAACTGAAGATACGTTACAGTTCAGGTTGGAAGTGATGTCTGTAAGAGCATCAGTGTCCTTTAAGTTTCAAATTCCCTTTAAGACATTCATTGAGGAAACATGGATGTTTTCAGACAAGCTTAGTGTTTATTGACTGTGTTTCTAATATAAATATTGCAAAGTGATAAGGGGAGATGTCAAATGGGTGGGGGTGGGACAATGTGTAAGAACAGCCCTGGAAACAGCTACCGGTACCAGTGTACAACTTGGGACAGGATATATGGGAGAAACATAACAAAGGATGCACCTTCGTCACAAGGTCAATTCTTGCTGTTCCATACAAGACGAACGCCCCTCTTCTTACGTTCCTCTTTAACCCAGGGAAAATGCAAAATATTCAGATTGTTATTTTTCTTTTCAACAGCTTGCAGTAATGTCTGTGATTCCTCAGAAAATGAAGATTTGTACAGTCTAGGGTGAAAACAAGAAAATTCTGTTTACTAATTTCAAATACTCACTAATTTGTATGTGTTGATGCAGGTGCGTGCTTCTGCAAACATGTGAAGGTCAGAAGACTGTCCCTCGGAGTCCGTCCTCCCTCTTCTACCTTCTACTAAGGGGATTTTGGGTTGTCAGGTACGGCAGCAAGTGACTTCACTCACTGAGCCATGTCAACATCCCAAGTTTTGTTGACAATCATTTGCCTCTCTTTACACCTATGACTGTCTGTCTATCATCCATCCCTAGGAATGAATGAATAATCCGAGAGTGGAGAGAAAATGTGATTCTTTCCCTAAGAGTAGAGACCCTAATATATATTAGAGTCATATATATATATATATATATATATATATATATATATATATTATATTGTTGTATGTATGTATATATAATGTTTATATAAAACATGTATCAAGATGTTAAAGTTAAACAATATGGAAGCAAAAATGGCTGGTTTTACCCACTCACTGTTTAAGTGCCTAACCATGAGTATTATTTCTTATTCATGCATTATAACTTTATATAGTGTTGACTTTTCTTTTTTCTTTTTATTTTTTTCCTTAGTGTTGACTTTTCTTAAACTTATGAACACTGGTGTAATTAATGTCACAGCCACTAACCTCATAATTATCCATATTAAGTCTGTTCCTTTTGTGTACCTATTCACTTTCTGTGAGACACTTATGGCATATCCTATACCTTAGCTCACCTTTCTCTCTGCCTGATTCAGCTATGCCATCATCACTAAACTTACCTAAAAAAACCAATATTGGTTCCACAGACACTAAATATTGCCAAATGGTATTATCATTACACCCATATTTTAAAACTCAGTGTGTTTATTCTTTGAGAGTTTTTTATGTATACAATGTGTTTTGATCATATCCTTTCCCCATTCCTGTCCAAATTTTATGTCCTTTTCCTGCCCAATAGCTCAGAGTCTTACTAGAGATGCCCATAGATGTCTGCTTCTAGGCCCATCCTCTGGAGAATATGAGATCTAACATGGGCCACAACTAACACCAATATCAATTATCCCCTTGAAGTCACCAGATGTAAGTACCTCTTCAGCTAGGGTAAGGTCTCAGAAGATCCTCCTCTATCTTTAGAATTTTGATTTACTTGATTTTATGCAGGTCTTGTGGAGTCAACCTCTGCTACTGTCTGTTAATGAGTATGTCTACTTATCAAGTCTAGCAGGTGCTGCTTTATAGGTGATCCCCACCTCCTACCATCTTTCTATGCCTCTTCAATATTGCCTGGGCATAAAGGATCACAGACATGTGCTTTGTTTTTGAAATTTTGTCAAATTATGTCTTAAGGAGTCAATACTCAATTAATAACATTTTCTTCCTCAAAAAATTTCCTTTAGATTTTTGGTTCTTAGTTCCCCTGAGTCTCACAACTTAAAATTGAAACACAGGTCTCTCTGAAAGTACAGCTGGCTTCCTCAACCTTCTCCTACTCTCTGTCTGTTTCTTCCTTGCCTTGTGACTATAAGCACGTATTATGTCACCTTTAACTACACAAAGAGTTCACACTGATCTGCCATGCTCTTTTAGATCTCCGGCTCAATTTCAGCTTCTGACTCTCCACCCTCTCCTCTGATCAGTCCTGCCCCAACTGTAGCATTCTCACCTTGATTATCCAACTGTGCTAACACCCTAGCTCTTCCCTCATCCTTGCTTGAACATTACTCTTTATAACCTTAGTACAGGATCAAAATCCACAGGGTGCAGGTGTGACAAAATAATAATAATTATAATATAATGATAATAATAATTTGGCATTGAAAATGTATTATACATTGAGAGATCATTTACTGAATAACACGAAGTATACTATATATATGAACTTATATTTATAAACATTTATCTTTTTTATTTTATGTCTTGTATATGAATTCTGTGTGTGTGTGTGTATATTTGTGTGTTGTATATGAGAGAGAACATGTAGTTTATTTCTTTCTGGTTGCTATACTTTTTTTTTTTTTTGGTTTTTCGAGACAGGGTTTCTCTGTGTAGCCCTGGCTGTCCTGAAACTAACTCTGTAGACCAGGCTGGCCTCGAACTCAGAAATCCGACTGCCCCTGCCTCCCAAGTGCTGGGATTAAAGGCGTGCGCCACCACTGCCCGGCTTTGCTATACTTCTAAATCCACTAATTTTCTATAATTTTTGTGCGTTCATGCTTTAAAGCTGAATGGCAACTTTTAAAAATAAGCCAAGTTTTTGTTTTGTTTTGTTTTGTTTTGTTTTATAATGACTGATATATTTGGAGTGATCACCACCAAAGGATGGTACTCAGGAGTGGATAGAAATCAAAGACAGTAGTCAATGTCAGTCAGTGCAGCAGTGGGACTCATAACAGAACTTCCTCAACTCAGTCTCAGTGGGGCTGAGCTTGTGAAAACTGATGCAGAAGAGCTTATTTCGAAGCCAGTCCTGACCATGGGAGACAGTGTGTACTCACCCAAGCATCTTCAGGTTACAGTCTTTGTTATCCAAAGCCTCACAGAGCACCAGCAGCCCAGAGTGGTTCAAGGGATTCCAGTCCAGATTTAAGCTCTTCAATGTTTTGCAGGTGATGAGAGCCAAGGCTAGGTCTTCACAACAGTCACTGGTGAACTCACACATGTCTAACCTAGGAGGGGGAGCACACCGGAAATAGAATATGTTGTGCCAGTTCCAGGCTTCTGAACAAAAACCTAGCCAGTCCCAAATTTCCACAGTACCAACACTGGGCAAATCCTTGTTTCAAATCAAAAGGGGTTGTGAGTCACAAGCTGAAAAGCGTTGTTCTGAATGCTTTGCATTATTCCTATGTATTAGTTTAGCTCTCAAGCCTCAAAGAAACTTCCTTTTGCCGTGTACTTGATGATAAAGACACACAGCTAGTCAAAAATTCAGAGAGTGTACAGTGTATGAAGGCACAAATGAGGTACTGATATCATTTCCTACCCCCAGGACCCAGAGAATACAACAGAAGCAGAAAGACTAGAAGAACCAGATATTGTGGTAGGAGAAAACACAACAGGAATGTTTCAGTCAATCTCACAGCGTCTGTTGCTGCCTGTATAAGACCTGTGCATTTTCTCAAAATTTATGAGTCTATGCTAGTTGGACTTCTTCTTAACCCTATTAATCCTCTAACATTTCCTTATCAAGGTGTGAGCCCTCCCAGCATGACAGTTAGTAAGGACTCACCCAAGACACTCCAATTTACAGTTAGGATGACACAAAGCTTCACATAACTGTTTGACACCAGTGTCTTGTATGTTATTGTTGCCCAGTTTCAGGGTCTTTAGATTTTTATTGCAAGTAATGACAGCAGAGATCTCTTCACAGCATTCTGAAGTTAAATAGCAACCAGACAACCTGGGAAAATATACATGTAAATACACTTACTCCCCAATCCTTTTGTTTCATTCATAATTTTATTTTTTAGAACTTCATATGAGTACTGAATCTCCAGCCAGTTGTATCACTCCACCTCTCCCTCCAATTCCTTCCAGTTCCCCCTTCAAAATTAACAGTCTCTTCTTTAATTATTCTTATTACATGCATACACATGATATATGTGTGTGCATGCACATATGTACATGTATATGTAACCCATTAAGTCCATTTATCGTTACTTGTATGTACATGTATCCAGGGGATTGGATAAGCTTGATCAGAGCTTCCCCTGATGAAAACTGATTCTCCCTTCCAGCAGCCATTCATTGACTGCCTTCCTTTCTTTTGAGACACAATCTCATGTAACCCAGTCTGGCTTCAGACTCATTACACAGCTGAGGATGACTTTGAACTTCTGACTATCCTACGTCTATCTCCCAGTACTGAGATTACAGGCATGCTGCTACCCTAGCTTTCTTAAGCCTTTGCTGGAGAATCAAACTCAGGACTCTGTGTACACAAAGCATTCTACCAACTGAGCTACATCCACAGTCCATGAGATTCCATCTTAACAGCCTGGCTTATCTGTAGGGAACACAAATTCCCACGATATTCTGAAATTCTGATGATGGTTCTCCATCTGGAGTCCTCTACCCCATGCTGGCTCCCTGAAGTTCTTCTGCTTTGATCTCACTTTGTGGTATTCCTACTCCCATTTCTCCTGGTTATAATACATATGCTTTAAAAAAAATCAGTGGAGTTGTTTTATCACTGATTTCAGATTCATATGCAATATCACCATGTATTGAACTTCTCTAAATATTTAATATAACATGTCCTCAAACCCTTCCTGAGCCTCAAGTTAATGGTTCCCCATGGTACTTTAAATAATAAAAGTTAAGAATGGAGAATTCATAGATGCTAATAATAAACTTTAGGCAAATGTATATTAGATGGATAATCAGCATATAAAAATTAGTAGATATACAGATTGTAATAGAAAATGATGTGCAGATGAATATAGGAAGAGGTTGATTATATGTAAGTAAAGAATATATTTGAAAATGGTAGACTATGGAGACATGTTAATTCATGGATGACCGATAATACATGGGTGGATATGAGATAGGCAGATAGATATGTAAATAGACACATAAACACATGCATGGAGTCATGATTGATGGAGGTATATATACATATGAATTTATGAAGGGATAATGTGTGTTTAAAATGGCTCTCAAGCAGGGAAGAATTTTCCCCTCCAGGAGATGCATATAGTATCTAGATATACTTTGGTTTGCCACTCTAAGCCAGAGAGTGCTACTGGGATCTAATTGATATATACATACCTCTACAAATCACAGGACATCCACAACAAAATACAATAGTGTAAAGACTTAGAATCTGTGATGTTAGCTCATAGACACAATATCTTTGGGCCTGATATGCATACATGTCCACCATGTCAATTCTGTCAGCTGAGGACTATACTTAACCTTCTTATATATCAAGAAAGAGATAAGAAAAATCCCCTGCCCCAGTGTCCACTGCCACTAACATACCCTTCATTCCATTCAGTTCTAACTCAAGAGCAGCATATCATACAGCCCTTGTGACAACTCCTTTGATAGAGACTACAGTCAGCAAGCCATTGAGCATCCCACGAGGATCAGATGGAATAATCACAGCCTTGTTTTCTTAAGAAAACATCATTCTCTGGTGTCTTAATCTCTTTGGCCTGCTTTAATGAAACATTAGACTGGATGGCTCATAAATAGATATCAGTCAGATAGTTACAAAGTCTAGAACCCCAAATCAAAGTATAAGCTGGTTGCTATGGTATGTGCTGAAAGCCTGATATCCTGGCTCATAGATCGAACTGCATTTTCATTTGTGTCAGTGTGCATGTTCCTATGTAAGTGTAAGTGTACATGTTGGGGGAGGGGTGTACCCATAGTAAAAGATATTGGTTCACTTGATGCTGTAGTTACAGGTGATTGTGACCTATCAAACATGAGTGCTGGAACGCAGAGTCTGGTCCTTATGACTCATTAACAAGTGCTCTGAAGCACTGAGTCATCTCTCAAGCCTTGATAGAGTGTAAATGTTTTACCATACAATGAAACAGTAGTCTCGGGGGACTCATCCTCATAACTCAAGGAGCCAGGGTTCCATATCTTAAGATAGATATCATGAGTGGCAGGCTTAAGACAATTTCTGAAGTGACAATGACAATCAGACAATTCGACCCTTCTACTTTTGAATACCAACACCTGAAACAGCAGTACCAGCAATAGGTGAGAACATAGCCCTACCATAACTCCTTGAGGATGCAGCTTGGGTCTTTCAAAGCTTCACACAGAAGGTTCACTCCAGTATCTTCCAGGAAATTTGACCCCAAATCAAGCATCAAGAGGTGTTTATTTCTCAAAAGGGCTTCATAGAGATGGCCACAGGCAATGAATGTGAGACAGCAGTAAGACAACCTGAAAGAGGATCACATGTCAGCACCTCATATACTGTTGCAACATTCACATGCCTCCTCAGTCTTTCATGTTCTTCCTATACTGAATTTCTACTTTGCATGGAAAAAAAAAATGAAATGGTCTGGTGAGACAGCTAAATACCCTTCCTATCAAGTCTGAGAACCTGCTGGGGATCCTTTCTATAAAGTAGCAATCTCCCAGGAATGGATGGCTTTCAGAGTTGGGCGCCAAATGGGGGACTCCCTTTCTCATTGGGGGCTTTCCTTTCCATACCTATCTTATTCTGGAGAGTGTCCCTAAACACAGCTGGCTGGCCTCCTGTGTCCTTGTCTGAAAAGTGACATTATCAGAGCTCTTTGAAAGGGTGCATAACTCAGCACATACATCCCACTCTGGATTTCCACCTGCATGATAATTAGGCTCTGTTCTATAACCAATCAGCCCATACTGCTCCTTTGATGGCATGAGCAATTAGGTCTTTCCACCTCTATCCCTAAAAATCCCTTCTATGCCCTACCTCTGAAACAATAAACTAGACTTGTCTTGCTACAGCAGTCTTTGCAGGTCATTCTGTCCATATTCATGGCTGTCTGAAATATGCTTTCCATCTCTGACCCCTTTTTTCTCTCAGGCTGGTGGCCAATAGCTTCTAGCATAAGAGGGGGGGGGTCACAAGGATCTGGGTTAATTCCCAAAGGATGGAAGCAAATAACCAACTCCCACAAGCTGTCTTCTCCATATGTTTGTGTGTTCCCTCTTGCTGCCTGTCTCGCTGCACTGCCTTTCTCTCTCAAATAAGGAATAGAAATATTTTCAAACATTTTTGAAAAACTAGATCACCACAGATGTTGCCAAAATTGACTCTTGTTTTACCTGACAACTTACTTGTAGAACAGTAAATCAACTAACGTTTCTACCCATATCAGAAATTTATCATCTATGCAGAATCCTGCTCTAGTGACTTAAGTTTTTTCATTATTTCTATTTGTTCTCTCTGTCTGTCTGTTTGTCTCTGCAGATAGACATGCATGTGGCGATCAGAGGACAGCTCAGATGTCACACTCTGGAACACAAGGAATCCCCCTTGAGATAGGGTCTCTCACTGGCCTGCAACTCATTTATTAGACTTGGCTGATTGTCCAGAGAGCACAGGGATCCATCCTGCCATCTCTACTTCTTCAATGTGTCACAACACCTGGCTTTTTTGCATATGTTTTGGTGATCAAATTCAGGTCATCATGTTTGAGTGGCCAAATGTTTTTTTTTTTTTTTTTTTTTTACAACTTAGCTATTACTTCAGCCAAATACTATTATTGTAAATAGTTTTCCTAATCCTGTTACTTGTATGGATTAAAGACTAGTATTTTAAAGACTAATATTTAAGGCAACTCATGATCAATGTAGCTCTTTATAATTACTAGTCACCAAGTATAATTTAATTTAATCTGCTATATGTTATCAAATGGTAATTAAATAACCAAATAATTTTGTCTTTTAATGTAATTTTTCCTCTCTTTTGAAACATCCTTCAACTTCTTTTTTGTTTTTGTGTTTTAATTGGATATTTTATTTACTTACATTTCAGATGCCATCCCCTTTCCCCATTTTCTCTCCCTAGAAAACCCCTATCTCATCTCCCCTCCTTGTTTTTGCTTTTATACCATTTTAATTACAGTTCTAGGTTGAGGAACTAGCAACACAATAGATGCAAATAGTCAAGGAACAAGCAAGACAATAAACACAAATAGTCAAAGAACAAGCAAGACAATAAACAAAGTTCTGTGAACATTCCCATGATCACTGTTTCTAAGGTCTTATCAGGATGACCAAAATATCTGAGCCAACTTCCCTGTCTCAGCCCAAAGTCATTTTCATGTCTGAAGCCTACTTCCTTGTACAAGCCTAAAATCTAGATTCCTGCCTGAAATTACTTCTTTGTTCTAGCCCAAGATTTAGATTCCTGCCTGAAATTAAGATTACTGACTGAAATTACTTCTTTGTTTTAGCCGAATGTCAGATTCCTGCCTAAAGCCCACTTCCTTATCCTTGGCCAATGTCAGATTCTTGCCAAGCATCCACAAAAGCTCTTCACCTCTCTCTCTTTTTATTTCAGAAACAAGACTGAGCCTGTCTTAGGTCATTCTGCCAAGAATGCCTTCCTTACCCTTCATGGAATATGCATTATCAAAAGCAATGCATTTATGTCTTAGGTTGGTAAGGATCTGTGCGGAAACTTACCCATCCTTGGCTTGCCATCCTGTTCATTTAATAACTCTGTCTGGGGGGTTCATTTTTCAGTTTCAAGCCATGTACTTTGGCTGCCAACATGTTGATCTTGTTAAAGACAAGCTTTAACATGACAGGCAGGAATAAAAGTATTCCTCGGACAAAAAGGGCTAGCATGATCAAGCTATATATTCATCAACTTTTTATAGTACACCTTTATTCCCTTTCTTTACAAGCTTCGTTTCAGAACCAGAGTGATGGTTCAACATTTAAAATCACTTTCTGATCTTGCAGAGGACTCAGAGTTCAGTTCCAAGTACCTACACAGCACTTTTATAGTGTTCATAATCACCTATAAATACAATTGCAAGGGACTGATGACATCCTTTGGTCCCTGCAGGCTCATGCACATGGTACACATAAACTTAGGCAAACACACACATACATACCCATACAATTAATAGATTTTTAAACATTAATTTTCTTGCATATTAAATAAAAGTGGAAGTTTGTGATGCTCTAAAACACAAAATCACAATCACAAAAATCACACAATACCACAATTAGAAAATTCCACAACTGTGCTTAGGTATGCAGCTCAGATCAAAACACAAAGGCACTGAAAATAATGTGTAAAACTATCCCCAAACCATGTGCACCAATTTTATACAGCATGTAAATAAATTTCATGGTTGAGCTTAGGGTCCATTACTCAGACTCATAATATGGAAATATCCCAAAAGAAATGTAAACACTTCTAATCCCTTCATAAGCAGTCCACATTAAGTGATGCTTAATGTGAACTAGTTTTTGTTGATAAACAGGTATGTCTATAATGGTCAATATTCAATGTTCTTATATTTTATATTCATGCTTATATCTGTAAGCTCCACATGCATGCAATACTGCATGAATACATGATCACAGAGGACATAATAATGTGTTGTGTGCCTATAGTCTTTCTCTTCCACAAACGAAGGAACACATTCTCCATCTTAGGGCCTTTGATGGAATAGTAAATTATCTAGTATGGCTTCCCTGAGACAACAGTCTGACAGTCTTCTCCCATGAGAAATCAACCTCAGTCTCATGGCATGAGATACCTTATAGTGACTCAGGTAAGATGTAGGAAGCCCTGCCTTGTAAAGTAATCAATATTTTTTATTATTTATATTCTACTCTGTCCTAGTAAACAATCTCTTTCTAGATGCCTCATCTTTATTCATGATAATTGCATTCATCAAGCTAAAATTATGTGAAAGAAGTTTCAGAACTGTCCTTGGCTTGTATGAACTCAGCAGTCTCATGGTATCTCTGGTTGCATTTGCTCCACTTAATGGTATGGCACCTGAGGCACAGAAAGTAACTGAGTCTAATGACATACTGCAAGTTCTCCTGTATTCTTTAATGGGCATGTGACCACAGTTGTGATCCTCAGACCAGTGTGTTACATTTTGCAACAGCTCCAGGGCATGTTCTCACAGAGTAACTCACATCAATGTCTCCAGGACACAGCTTGGATGCTTCAGCATTTCACACAGTGACATCACTCCTTTGTTCTTCAAGGGATTTTCAACCAGTGAGAGATGTTTCACCTTAGAGTTGATAAGGGAAGTAGCAATTTTACCACATTTCTCACTTGATATGTCACATTTTCCCAACCTACATGTGAGAAACATGTCACAGGTTAGGAATAACATCATTAGGTGGTCTATGTAAGACTGTCTATTGGATGGACAAATGCCCCAGATTCTAATACCAGCCCAGACCTATATTACAGGCTTATTTAATTTATAAGCATAATTGCTTACCTATTATAGTGAATTATATAGAGTTCTACTGATTGAGAATAAGCCCAAGCCAGTGGTTTTCAATGATGGGTGATTTTTACCTTCTAAGATCCATTTGAAAATGTTTGGTGATATTGGTTGTCACAACAACCAACAGAGAGAGAGAGAGAGAGAGCATTACAGGAACGTAGTAGACAGAAGCCATGCTTTTAATGCACATACAAACCCCATCATTAAAGTATGGTCTACCACCCTATAAGTCTGATTACCCTTAACATTTACACACACACACACACACACACACACACACACACACACACGCGTGGAGAGAGAGAGAGAGAGAGACAGAGAGAGAGAGAGACAGAGAGAGAGAGAGAGAGAGAGAGAGAGACAGAGAGAGGGAGAGAGAGAGAGAGAAAGGCAGAGAGAGAGAGAGATTTACTTCTTAGGTCTCTCACAGTTACCCTCCCTTCTAGATTTCAGGTATCAGTTATAAAGCGCATTGTATCTAATCTATGGCTCTGACCAACCAACTACAGGTTGACATTCTTACATGCTACTCCTTGTATTTAACTTTCTGAGGAGGTCATGAAGCTTAAAGGTTGTTATCTCACATGCCAGTTTAGTATATTCAAAAGATATGATAAGGATAATAGAAACACTCAAAGAGAACAAGTACATGGAAAAGATCTAGAAGGATCCCGAGTACAAGAAACTTTGCCTCATGGATGTAGAATGCTCCACATGGATATATTCTATCACCATGATAAAACACTCTCACCAAAGCCAACATGAAATGGTTGGGCTGATACTACCAGGTCACAGCATCATTGAAAAAATCAGTGCAGGAAGCTGGATTCAAGAATCATGAAGGAGCTGTTTGCTGGTTTGTGATTAGCTAGCTAGACTTATTAGACCAAACCACCTGCTCAATGAACCATCGTTAGACATAGTAGGCTGGGCCCTCTTATGTCAGCTAATCCCTTACTGATATTCCCAATATATCATCTTGATAGACAATTACTGAACCAAAGAAATCTTCTTCAGGCCAAGTTGACAGTTAATATGAAGCAGAATGAAAACTGAAGTTTGGGTATTTTTTAATGGATGCTATACCATGTAAGTATGATTAGCTCACTCCAAACTGAACTTCTCATGAAGGATGGGCAATGAGAAAGATAATTGAAGAACATGGTGCTAGCTCTGTTTTTGTGGGAACTGGCCACTATGCAGTACCCAACCAAAACTCACCTCATTAGAGTTATAATTGATGCCATCACCTGGAAAATGTAGGAACATTCATGTCTGGAATCAAGGAAACAGTCCAGCAGAGGAAATGTTTCTACTACCATCACTAAGCACTCATGAAATTACAAAGGTTTGTAATTCCTTTACACCACTGGGGGAAAAGACCAACCTGCTATTGCCTAATGTAAGTCACCATATCACAAATGTTAATGGTGTTAAACACCCGATGTTGTTAAACTTACAAGTGACAGATCATCAATACCTTGCTGTCTTCTCTGCATTCTCATGCCATTTCCTCATAGCCCAGTTACGTAGCTGCCTCTTATCTTTATTCTCTAGTCTACTATCAAGAGCCATGTGGCAGTTTTATTTGTGGATTGTTTCAATGCTGGTAAGTTTTTACCAAGCACCTCTGCAAGTAGACCTCCGATTTCTCTGAGGGTCCTGTCTGACACACTAAATAAATATAATAAGATCTATATATACTATTATGTTGGTATTCCAGCCATTAGGAAAAAAAAATATACCATCAAAAAAGGGGAAATTTTTAGAAGGAAATGGAACTCAATAGAATATATATGGATTTGACAGGAGTGTATTCTAAACATGACTGAAAATGTCCTAATGGAGGAGCTGGAGATAAGGATCAGCAGTTATCACTTGCTACTTCAACATAAGACTAGAGTTCAATTCTAGGCACCCACAAAAGATAGCCGACAATCGCATATCATTCCAGCTCCAGGAGACCTAATGTCCTTTGCTGGCTTTTGAAGGCACCTGTGTACAAGTACATGCATTCATACATGCATGAATGCATGCAAGCAAAGAGAAAAATAGTCGAAATGAAATGCATTTTGTACAACATGTGCTAAAGAAAAAAAAAAATTTCAAAATTAAGCCCTTAAAGTGCTTTAAAAAAAAAATCATTCTAAGGAAATTACTGTGTGGAAAATGTTTGCTTACAATAGCTCCTCCACGTTGAATCTTGAACAGCTCAGAACAGAGCACAACACCTCAACCACATTATTAGAGAGATTAGTGCCATAAAGGTTGAGGTATTTCAGGTGAGGTAGCTGAAGAAGGCTGTGAAATAATGAACCATCTCCAACGTTAGTCATGAAGGAACACCTGTAGAATAAAACCAAATGTCACATTATACCAGATCCATGGCAGAGAAACTTACATAATCCTTTCCTAGACTTTTTCTTACATACTGTGCTTGTTTGTGCATCCTGGTTAGCCCATAAATTCTTACTAATTATTTCCAGGTACCAGACAAACACTAAGGCTCAAACTACTCAGACCTTTCCCTTTTATTCCATTTCCCCCATCCATTCACATCTGTGTAACACCTAGAACATTGTAAGGAGATTCATGGTTATCCTCATAGTAAACTCTATACATTGCCTTGTCATGGCTAAATAAGGTTACCAACTGGTATAAATTTGGTTAAGGGAACCTGAATGGAGACACTACCTCCGTCAGATTGGAATGTCTGTGGGGCATTTTATTGATTGGTAATCATTGTAGAAATGTATCTGTGAGAGACATTGCCCCTGGGAAAGTAAGTCTAATTTGAATCTGAAAAGTTGTGGGGGCAGGTCATGGGGAAAACAAGTCAGAAAGCATCATTCCTTTCATTTCTGTTTAGGTTCATGCTTTCAGGTCCCTGGCCTAACTGTCCTTGGTGATGGACTATGACCTAGGAGTGGTAAAAGAATAAAATAAGCATTTTTCTCCCCAAGGCTGCCTTTGGTCATAGTGTTTATCATAGAATCAGAAACCAAACAGAATTATATCTTATATGTAATATAAATGTTCTCAGCTGTTTATTTTTTATATGTTTCACTTTACAGGCCTGATTGTACTGAAACTCACTCTGTAGACCAGGCTGGGTTCAAACTCAGAGATCCACCTGCCTGTGTGACCCTAGTGCTGGAATTAAAGGATATACCACCACCTCTGGGCTTATTAAGTACTAATTTTTTTTAAGGCATCACTATCTACAATGGTCATAAAATAGGTTGCAAAGTTTAAGAAAATTAGATATAAGTTTTTTTTTCTTTTTGTATTTATTCCCTTTCATTGTGGGAAAAGTGTAGCCAAACTTATGTCAGGCCATGTTTCCTCATGATAACAAATATATGTCATTTTGATGACTAAGTAATATTGGGCTAGACAGATGGCTTAGTGGTTTAGAGCACATACTGTTCTTGCAGAAGACTAGAGTTCAGTTCCCAGGACCTATTGTTGGGAAGCTCACAACTGTTTATAATTCTAATTCCAGAGAACCCAATTCAGATGCACACATACATATTCACAATTAAACATAATTATAATAGACCTTTAGTTAGCATTCACTGTGGTCCCTATACCATAGTCAATCCCTGTTGAGTGTTATTTAGTGCACACACGCAGACACTCAAGATGCATAGGCATTATAAATTGTATATATATCAGATGTGTGTGACATAAACCTTCAAATATGTGACTCTTGATACTATTATATTAACTACTTTTGATTTTAGCTCTGCCTTCACTTATGCATGAGACTTCTGTATAAGGAAGAGAGGGAGTTTCTTTTATGTACTTAAATGATATGTGACTATCAAACTTACGACAAGCTGTGGAGCTTAGAAACTGTCAGAGGCATAGTAGGAGATGGAGACATTGAATTACGGAGATCCTGTAGGGCCTTTTTATTGAAATGACAGCTGTCCAGATTCAACACATGCAAGTTCCGAAAAAGTTTACAGAGCATAGTCCACACTGTGTCTATAACTCTGCAATGAAATAACACAACATTATTCTTTAATGGCTAAATTAAATTCAATGTATTCCTAAAATAGGCAGGGAGACATTGAATTACGGAGATCCTGTATGGCCTTTTTACTGAAATGACAGCTGTCCAGATTCAACACATGCAAGTTCTGAAAAAGTTTACAGAGCATAGTCCACACTGTGTCTATAACTCTGCAATGAAATAACACAACATTATTCTTTAATGGCTAAATTAAATTCAATGTATTCCTAAAATAGGAAGATCAGTCCCAATTCAATCTCAAAGCTGACAGTTACTCTTGACACAGTAAAAAGTTCATACAGGCAAAAACGGATCAACATAGCATAGTGATTAAGAAAGTAATCCCTGGGCCAGGGCATGCCTAAGAGGTTAAGAGCATTTCATGCTCTTGCATAGGATCCACGTTTGGTTTCTAGAATCCATGTGGAAGCACACAGCTATTTGTAACTTCAGTTCCAGGGGATATAATGGCCTCTTCTGGGCTTCATAGGTACTATACTCACATGATACATAGACATATATTCAGACAAAACACTCAAAAAATTCAAATAAAATAAATCTTTTTTAAAACAATAAAGGAAAATAGAGGAGAGAGAAGAGATGGGGAGAAGAGGCAAAGGGAGGAGATGAAAGGAGAGGAGAGCAGGGAGAGGAAAGAGGAAATAGAGAGAACACTCTGGGATATAAAATGGCATCTTCTTTGAGCATGATATAGACATTGCAGTCCTGATCCACAGCTGCTATGGATGCATTTATTGGTCTGCAAAAAGCCAGGTCTCATACTAGTCAATAATAAAGTGGGGAGAGGGTCACATAGATCAACCCATCCCAGGTGAACTGTTGATTTTTGGAGAAGAAGAGTCACCTTTAGTGTTATACTAACAAGTGAGTCCACCAAGGTCTAACACACTGTTCCAAACCCATTGACTCACTGAGTTTAACCATAAACCCCATAGCTGACAAAACAAAAATTTGTCAATGTGGGAAAGGAACTTGTAAAGAAGTCAGGTGATGAGATAGAAGAGAAACAGAATTGAATTGAAAATGAGAGTAACCAGAATACACTATATATCAGAGTGAAATTACAAATCAATGCACTGAAAAAATTATAATAAAGAGATGTGGCTTGAAATGAGATAAACTAGAATTGAATCTCTATTGGAAATTCACTATGATTCACTGTTGAAGGCATCCAACTTTACTGGGTTCTCAAGTGCTTCCTCTTTTAGTGAGAAAACATGATTTCTATGTGAACTAGTGTAGATATTTGGGACTCCTAAGGGAAATGCATAATATGTTGAGTAAAAAGATTTACACATTTTGATCAAGTATGAGCTAGCAGACTAAATTCAATGTGAGACAAGTCAACTAATACAATGTAGTATGAGTACCACCTTAAAACAGACACAAATTCCCAAATCCTCTCAAACATAATCACCAGGACATTCTAAACTATGGACAAAGGAAAAGTGTCAGGCACTGTGATGGAGATGCTCATATTTCTACCTCACACTGGCCCTACGACAAATTTCTTCTTTGTATAAATGGAAGAACTCAAGACATGGCTGTTCAGGACCACACAGCTACAAACAGCAGTACCAAGGCTCAATAGAAAGCCTTTCTGATTATACCATCTAAACAATCAAATATAGACATAAGAACTTTACCATGCAGGAGAGAGGGTTGAGTGGGTAAGAATATTTTCTGTACAAGCACGAAAATCTGAGTTCAGATCCACAGTACTGACATAAAAAGTGGACATGGTTGCATGAGCCTGTTGCCCAGCATTAGAAGATGGAAATAGGTAGCTCCTCCTATCTTACTGGTCAGTTTGCCTTGTCAAGAAGGTGAGAGACTGTCCTAAAGGATTAAGGCAGAGAACAATAGAGGAAGATACCTCAAATCTTCCTCTGGCTTCATCATGAATTTACTTGGATACATCATGGACACATCTATAAAATATTACTCTGGACAAAAAAGCATAAGTGAAGAACAATAGACAAGGCTTAGAGACGTACTTACTTTTTGTATAGTTCAAAGGCTTCTGAGTCAGCAAATTTAAAGTCATTGACTTGTGTAAAAATTCTCTTTTGTATATGCAGGTGAAGGTTTTTCAATTTGGTGTTCGCTGCAGACAGTATTGAGCTCCTGACAAATCATCAACATCACTAATATCAATAGTAATTTTTTCAAATCGATCCATCACTTGTCTTACAAAGTTTTCCTCCTGGTTGTCAAGTATACAGAAGAACAAATTCTGGGGATGCACCAGTATCTCATTGCACTTTTGTTGACTAAGACTTTTAATGTATCTAATGATTTCCTGTCTTACTTCTTTGGTTGACATACAGCCAAAGCATGGTTCAAGCAAGGAGGCAACTTTCTCAGTGGCAATTCCAAACAATAATATCCGTGTCTGGAACCATTGGTTATGTTTATGAGCATAGATTTCTTCTAGAAGTTGAGGTAGGCTTCCAATAACTGGGTGATGTGTGTCTTTGTCTTGTTTGAGAAAATAGAACAGGATAGCAAAGTACCACTGTAGTGTAGAATGATAAAACACAATGTTGTTACCTTGATTCTGTAAAAAATTCATTCTCAGCCACACGGTCTTATCTGATTCAGATATCCTGTTCCTCCTGAAGTCCTCAGAGTCAAACACAGACACATTTCTCCACATTCCCTCTGCAGCCAAGGTACACAGGGTCTTTAATCGGGCCCTGTTCTGTTTAGATGGATTCCTGGCAAATATTGATTTGAATGCACTCACCATAAATACTGTGTAGACCAATGCTACTGATTGACCAAAAAGTTTCACTACCTGTCTCCTCTCATACTGCCACTTTAAAGAACTACAGATCATCCAGCATAGAAAAGGATTGCTGCATAAACTGTACACTGAATTAATGTTCCTTAAATTCTCAAAGACATCTATGCCTATCTGGCTATCGAAGAAGGACATACAGTAGAATTCTATAGTCTGATCAGAAAATGGTGAAGTAATTATCTCCCTTGGATACTGTAGCAAAGGAATAATTTTTGAATTTCTTAAGTTTCTCAATTCAAGAAGCAGAGAACATTCTGGGAGCATTATTTTCTGTAGCAAACTACTCAAGACGATTTGTGTTGGCAGCCTCTTCTTCCAGTCATTGCACAAGTTTGTCCTGAGTTCCAAGTCAAATTCCAGGTAATCCAATCCATCCAGGATAAATAAGATTCTCTTTGGATCAGACAAAATGTCATCCAGTGTCTCTGAAGACTCAGGCAATTTACTTGAGATAAGCTCAGCTAGGCTTAACTCTGTGGTATTGTTAAGTAAGAAGACAGAGAAGAAGAAAACATATCGAAATCGGTTCTGCAATAACTTTCCTGATGCCCAATCCAACATTACTTTTCTTAAGAAAATAGTTTTACCTCCTCCTCTAGGACCCGATACAATTGCAGTGACTGCCTCTGACTCAGAATTAAATATGCACTTCAATGCTCTGTACTGGAGTTGTATAATTGCTTGGTAGCTTATATCAGGTATATGAGTATGGGTCTCAAATGTCCATATGTGTTGAAATGTATTCTTCATAAATCCTTTGTACTTAGATTGTTTATCTATGTTTGACAAAATCAGAATAGAGGAAAATTAGGAACAGAATACTCCTAAGAATGAATCATAGCATTTTTTAAAATACATGTCTAATGAATGATCTACAGTTCTCCATGATTGGTGAGGCCATGGGTTCTGAAGTGAAAGAAAAGGAGAACCACCCACCCTTTCCCCTGCAATAACTTCCTATTTCCATTCAGGTGAACGTGTTGTAGGTGTTTCTTTTTCATTGCACCACAAAGAGAATGGTTAGGACCCCACCCCAACCATCCAACCAGTTCTTTCTACACCCATTGCTTTTCTTAAGAAAATAGTTTTACCTCCTCCTCTAGGACCTGATACAGTTGCAGTGACCTCTAGATAGAAAACACTATTGCATACAACTATTTCCATGCTTGTGAACAGAAGCAAGGCCCCCAATCTCAATGCTAGATGTGGCATATTACTATTTTAGGGCCAATAGAGAAAGGAAGTCTTCATGAGGCAGGGACACTTAAAACAAACTAAAACCTGGAACCCAATCTAGAGTCAATTGTCTCCCATATATAGGGCTCCTTCTCTACCTGAAAACTCTATAATGCCAATACGTTTTGATTTCACATTCCCTGGAACTCTTCCTGCCTGTACTGTTTTAATTCACAAAGAAAAGGAACTCAGCTAGTCAATATCGTCTTGTGGGTAACCAATGTGGGTCACTAATTACAGACTCTCAGTTGGTGGTTTTCCTATATCCAGGGTTATAATACATTTTATATATTGCCTTTAAGCATTGTGACTAAACTTGTAAGTCATCTCTGAACAGCAGCTACTGTAAAGCACAAATTCTGGGTATTTATTGCATTTCAAATTTACAAAGTGTCTCCCTGGGAGGAAATCCATTAAGTACTTCACTTGTACATATTTTTATGAGATAGAACTCAGATTGTTTCTATTTAGTCTAAAACTTTCCTATCTTCAGTAAGTCATTTAAGAATCATTATATTTACCTTATTTTCAATTTTATAAACATGCTTATAATTTTATGCTCAGTCAAAGCAAGATTTGTTTCAGGTAACAAGACAGTGAAACAAATTTTTGGGTTATAGGATTTCAAGTCTATGAGCAACAATCCTGATCAGGTTGGTCTTGGTTAAATCATATAAATGTTGTAATTTTACCTACATTATTTAATGGATCTAGGTAAGTGTCCTCTAACAAATGATATTGAGAAATGGTTTCTCTGGTTATTAATGAAAGTATGTACCAGACAGCTAGGACATGATCAACACTGCACTTGAATATTTATTAGCTTCTTCTAGTGTCTGGCTTTCTAAAAGCAGGAACCTACTGTCTGTCCTGAGATTTACTGGGACTTGTGTCAGTAATTGGTGCATTAGAGATGTTTGGTAAGTTAAGAGAAATTGTTGTTCTTCCAGGGGATCTGAGTTAAGTTCCCAGCCATGACAAAGCCACTGACGACTATCTGTTACGTTCAGCTCCAGCGATTCCAGCCCTCTCTGGCCACTACGGGCCTTACCTGCATGTGGTGCATGTTCATATGTGTAAGCAAAATATTCATATAATAAAAAGATATATTTTAAAAACAGAAGATAGAATTTGTATGGAATTTTAAATCTATTATGTTTTTATTTTATTTTGGAAAAAATCTTTTCTATATTTACATATTGTAAAACGTTCAGTGTTAAGCTGCCAATATGTCTTAATGAATGGGGTACACTGGACCAACAACCAGCTCCAACAATTTGTCCTCTATTCTCCACATGCACACAATTGTATACATACATTAACATTTAAATACATAAATATGGGTTGGAGTAGCAGCTCACAGGTTACAAGTACATACTGCTTTGGCAGAAGACCTGAATTCAGTTCTGAGCCCCAATATAAAATGGCCCACAAATTCCTGCAACTGCAGATCCAGAGGATCTGATGCCCCAGACTGGCAAAAACCTACACTCATGACACACATCCACATGTTGATGCACAATACATAAATATAATTAAAAATAAACCTAAAATAATAATAGTGTAAAAATTATTTTAAGAATTTATGTGACAGTAAATTTGGATAGATGAATAAATATCAGGTTGGGTTAAGTTTTACTGCTTAATTTGAGACTATAAGGTCTGGATTATTTCTATTATATAAAACTTTTGATTAATTTAAGAATTTTTTTTCTGTGCCCTCTGTGTTTGTTGTCTCACTCTGTGCCTTTGTGTCTCTAAGTAAATAATAGATAATACCATTTGTATTTTAAAATTTGTTATTAAGATGGGGAATTCTGTCTTCTGGTATGGGTTAAAACCCAAACCAATAATGCCTCTCAACAGTCAAGACAACTTTCCAAGGACAAAATTGCACATCCTGAAACACCGATATTGCTATGGCTGGCAAGGCTTGTTATTGGATGAAAAGATTACAGATTTCACAGGTCCACAGAGGACAGCCGCTTAACTCAGTCATTCTATTAGCTTCTACTATGTGGTTCATATTGTCATCGTTCTGGGGTTTATATGGCCTAGCAGTTAATTGAGTGGAACTTGCCATGTGTTTGCCTTCTTAAAAAATGAAGAAGGTGTACATATTAAATCAATCAAATGGTTATTAAAAGAATATCATTATATCTCTAGGTGTAACCAAGCAACAAAAAAGAAGTTCCATCAAGTTTGTAGGAATGGCTCCAGCTCCATGGTCCAGTGTCTCCCATCCTGTAAGCATGCCTAATGTAGCAGCCTAAACAGGACAAAAACTTAAGCTGATATTAGCTAGAATTCATCCTGCCTTAATCTACTTTTTTCTTTTCTGATATTAGAGACAGTCTTGTGTAGCCCAGAATGTCCATTGACCTCAAACTAGCTATATACTCAAGAAGCAGCAGCAGGAGCTAGAATGGCATAGCTGTGGTGGTTTGGACAACAAATAGAGGAACAAAGATGGAGCAGAGACTGAAGGAATGACCAACCAATAACCATTCCAACTTGAGAACAATCCCACAGGAAAGCATCAATCCCTGACAGTATTTATGATACTCTGTTACGGTTGTCTAGTACAGGATAGAGGAGTCTCTTCTGGCTGTATTCTGGGAAGCTCCAGCCACCAGCTGAAACAGACAGATGCAAGCATCTTCAGCCAAATAGTGGATGGAGCTTGGAGGCTCTTATGGAATAGTAGTAGGAAGGATTATGGGTCCAAAGAGGATAGGAACTCCACAGGAAGACCAATAGAGTCAACTAACCTGGACCAGGAACCAAATTGCACACATAGGCTGGACTTAGGCCTTCATGCACATATGTAGCAGATATGCAGCTTGGTCTTTATGTGAATCCCAAACAATTAGAAGGGGAGTTATCCCAAATGCTGTTGCCTGTCTATGGGACATGTTCTTCTAGCTAGGCTGCCTGGTCTGGCCTCAGTGGGAGTGGATGTGTCTAGTCTCAGAGAGACTTGATGTTCCAGAGTAAATCCCAGAGGACTCCATCCTTTTAGAGGAGAAGGCAAGAAGCATAGGGAGAGGATTATGGGAAGGGATGACATGGTGGGAGCAGTGAGTGGGATTTAAAGTGAATAAAAATGAACTGACACCTAAGAAGTATTGTCTCCCATTGCCTGGTATATTTGAAAATTTGTACCCCAGTTGATGGGATGTTTGGGAAGGTTTAAGAGGTGTGCCCTTTCTGGAGGAGGGTATGACTTGGTGCAAGCATTAAACATTTATAGCCTTACCTCACTTTCAGTTCACTCTTTCTGAATCATGATTGCAGTTAAGGTGTCATCTTATCTTCCTGTTCCTATCACCATGCCTATGTGTTATTATGCTCTCTCCATAATGGACTCTTTGGAGTCCATTATCACTTTGGAACCATAACCCAAAATTAATTCTTCCATAAGTTGCTTTTGGTCATGGTGTTTTATCACAGCCACTAAAAAGTAAACTAAACAAAGACCAATCCAGTTATTCTCATATCTAATATGTATATGTCTACATGGTCATTGCCAAATAATTGATATCCTTATCTCCATGAGGAAACAGATGTTGATAATCATCTTGGTGCTTCTGAATAGAAAACAAAATACATAACTAAGAACCAGCTAACACAAGCATGTGGTTTGGCTGAAGATTTTGGAGGATGCTTCTGACATTTACAGCATTAGTTAAATCATAATTCTGTCAAAGTGTGTATGAACAACAGATAGAGACATGGAGATTGTTTTAATGCCTCTGAAATGTGAGGTGATTTATTGGTAAAAATTTCCCTCCAGAAGACGTTTGACATGCTCTACAACCTTGAATATTCAAAGGTTGCAAATCTGAAGTCTTCTTTTACTGTCTTGAGAAATTCACAGGACTCAAAGGTAAGGTCTATGTGCAAGGAAATAAGGCCTATCCACTTATAGCACATGTCTGGTAAAAGGGTAAGTAAGTACATGATAGAACTCCATTGCAGCTGAGTCTAGCACTTGGTACCTGAGAAAACAGAACTCAGGAAGTTAAAGGAGAAAACCATGAGTTCAAGACATGTCTAGTCTACATAGTAACTTTGAAGCCAGCCTGAGCAACATAGTGAAACATTTTCAACAATATGAAGGACAAACAAAAGAAAAAAGGAAGGAAGGGAGCTAGGGATGGGAGGATAGAGGGAGAGAGGATAAAGACAGAGAAGGGCTAGGGAGAGAGAGAATGAAAGAATGCTCATTTGTTGTTTTGAATGCTATTGTTTAAAAAGCAAATAAATGAGCGATTTTATTGACTCGCTAGAGAAAACAATTTTAATCTGCCTTATTAGTTTCAATCAACTCTACATTTTCTTTTTTTGGTAATGGACATGTGCATTAGGACACCCTCCCTGATCCCAGTTAAAGGATGGTCTATATATAACACTCATTGCTTTCTTCAACTTTCAACTAATGGACAACTCAACACTGACATTTACATTATGGGTGTTAGCTTGGTGTTTTTTATGAGACATCTAAGAGTGAGCATGGGAGTGACTTACTCTTTCACGTCCTCTTGGGATGGTTTTTCTCCTGCTTGCTTGCCTCATCCAGTCCAATATGAGGGTTTGTGCCTAGTCTTATTGTAACTTGTTATACATGTTTGGTTGATATTCTGGGTAGGACTGCCCTTTTCTGAAGGTAAATGGAGGAGCAGTGGATATGGAGGAGAGGAGAGAGGGAGAACAGGGAGGGTAGAGGGAGGGGAAACTATAGTTGGGATGTAATATTTTAAGAAAGAATCTCCTACTTGGCTAACTTTTCTTGTCAGGAGCCATAATTGGACAAGCTAAGAACCAGCAGGTGATTGTCCAGAGATGGCCTGCTTCAGATTATTATATAATCTGCGACAGGTTTGACCTTATTAAGCAAGACTGTAAGGGATTCATTTTAGCAAAGATTCATGCTATTAACATACTTTTCCTGTTGTTCTTAAACATATGTAACAATCACTAAGCAGTAGCACACCCATTTGGAGCAGATCTCTGCAGATCCATGAAGATGTACTGTCTAGTAGTGATGCTATATAGACAAATAGATGACTTCTTAAGTTTTAATGATGATCCTATAAGAAATCTTAAAATAATATCAGATATTTTATTAAGCTCCTTTTTAGCGAGATTACTATTAGGTCCTTTTCTAATAATCAAAACTGCAATGAGAACTCTGTCAGTCTCCCAAGTATCACCACTTAATTGCTCTTAGATAGTAACCAGACTTTCTCCTATTCAGAGCACGTTCCAAATGGTTATAAAACAGTTAACCAACAGGTCATAAAAATGGAACTAATGATTTGTTTTAGGTGATAGGACAGAAGATAAAATATTGACTGGGTTTTATCTATACAAAACTTCATTAATAACTTATAGTTTTAAACTTTCAGTGAACCTGTAGAGCTGTGTGACAGGTGATAGATGTTTAGCCAGATAATTACTCTTAATGGATATACATGTAAACATCTCTGTTGTAAACGTCTGTTTCAATTTATAATTTGATTTGTGTGTGAACTTGTGATAAACTTTGTAACATGTGATCATGTATTCTGAAAGATATTTAAGTGCTGAGGAAAAAGAGAAGAGTTAGAACTGAGCTGAGCAGAACTGAACTGAGCAGGACTGAGCTGTGAGAGTGAACAGAGCTGAAGAGAAGTTTTTAGACAGAACACTTTAGACAGAACTTAGAAGTATAGGTGTGGCTTTGGGAGAAAAGGCATTGAGAGTAAGAGCACTGTAGCAACTTCAGAGCAGGAGAAGAGAGTGAGATTAGACCAGCCTGGGAACACTTAGGGAGGGACCCATGGCTCCAGCTATATATGCAAGGGAGGTATAGGTGGGAGAAGAGATTCTTGGTCCCATGGAGACTGGACACCGTGGGCGGGGGGGGGGATTTGAGGGTGGGGAGTGGGGAGGTGAGGTGGGGGTTGGGTGGAGGTACACCCTCATAGAAGCAGGAGGAGGGGGGACAGGATAGGGGGTTCCTGGGAGGGAGGGGGAAAATGGGGTAAGGGGAGAACATCTGAAATGTAAATAAAATATCCAATAAAAAAAAAGAATGAGAATGCAGAGTGGAATAACTTAGAAACTATAGGAAACATAAAAAACTAAGATAGCAATGTACAGAATGCAGAGGGAAAGAGGCAACTTCGGAGAGCAGAAGGAGCAGGCAGCTTCTCCTTACCATGGGACAAACAAGGTCCTTTCTAAATAACAAGGCAGTCTTGGTCTTATTAAAGGTAACAAAGCTTTTTTCCTTACAAATGTGGGTTTAACTCATCAAAAGGGTAGAAGCTTTTTCTTTCTCTAAGCAAAAAAGACTGGTGCTCATTTTTCATTCAGAATGAGTTGTTTCTGCACAGGTACTTAGTCTTTTGCTTCATCTGCATAAGTAACTATGGATGTGTCTGTATGTAATTGTGAGAATGCATGCAGGCTGGGCCCAACTGGTATGAATGAAATGCATAAATGCACCTGTGAATCATGAATCTGTATATGAACTTATGCGACTTTATGCATATTTGCTGTGTAAAAGTCTTTTCTTCTGCCAGTGTTATTCTCTTCTCCTGATTCAATAGAAATTTATTGCTCCAAACTTCCCTCTAGCCTGGCAAGCAAAAGGCATCTGGACAAAAGGGAAAAGGTTCTAGCAATTAATCCTTTACTTAATCTCCTGCTGTTTTAGGATGAGGTGCTAAGTGCCAGAAAACTGCAGTTTCTGGCCTCAGAGCATCACAGAAGGAAGTTCAGCTACAGTAGCATAGTAACTTAGACTTAGATAAGTAAACTTTCTTATACGCAACCCTAAATATCTCATAAGACAAAGTCTTACCCTCCATGGACACTCTTCCCCCTCCACTGCCTCATGAAGAACAAGAAGGAAGAACCCACTCCGGGGCTGGACCCTGGCATTTCTCATATGTCCCCTTTTTCTCTGTATTCACTTACTCTCCTTTCTTGCTGAGCCATGATTGAAAGGTCTTCCCGATTGATTTGTTGGAACAGGCTCAACCCTATATCCCATGCCTTTCCTGGATAATGTGTGCTCAATTTCATTACCAGGTCTTCTTTGAAAGTGTTCTCAATCTTAGTCCAGGAGATAGGTTTCAGTTTAAACTTCTCTAGCTCTTTCCTTAGAAGTTCCTTAAATCTCTGGAACTCTTCATCACTGAGTTTTTGCAAATACTTCAGCAAGCCATAACCAGAGGAGTCCATCATCTTGGGACAGTGATCTCAGACTCTAGAGGTTGACAAAACTTCAAAACCAAGAATAAGTGACATTCAAAGAAGAATGACATCAGAGTCCTGTTTCAACAACTTAAAAATAGTCAAAATTATTAATATCATGTGTCCCCTCCTTCAGATATATGTAGATTCATCTTTCACCTTTCACTATAATTTATATAAATCCATTGTTAGAATTTATGGCCAGACACTAGTGGCATACACGTTTAAGCCCAGCACTTTAAATAGACAGAGGCAGGAGGATTTCTGAGTTTGAGGTCAGCCTGATCTAAAGAGTGAGTCCCAGGACTGCCAGGGCTACACAGAGAAATCCTGTGTGTCTCGAAAAGCCAACAAAACCAAAAAATCAAAACCAAAAACCCCTTTATACTAAGGACCATCATCAGAGGAATGGTAAACAACTGAGAAAAAAAATCAATAAAGCAGTGGAGTTCATCAATAGAGTCAAGGAAGTATGGTTGACTTCTCTATAAAAAATTAACACACTGTTTGATACTGGATACTTAAAAATTCTTTGGTCTAGGTTGAATAAGTCAAATATATTATTAATTAAGAAAGTTTGTTTGGGGGTCTTTGTATGTATGTATGTTTATGCACTGTTTGCAGGCAGTACACATGGAGGCCAAATGAGGATATCAGATCCCCTTGGACTAGAGTTAGAGTTGGTTTTGTGCTACCATGCTGGTAAGGGAAATAGACCCCAAAGGGTGGCAACCCAGAAGTTGAGAATTACTGCACTAGAGGGTAATATTCAAACAGTAACAAAATCTTTAAAAGGATCACAAGGAACTCAGAAAACTGATTAGGATGGCTCCTATTCAACACATAGTGAAGTTTCATGAATACACATTTAAAAAATGAAGTTGGGTAATTGAATTTACAACAGATCCAGTTTAACTCCAATCAGACAAAGATTGATAATGCAATCATATACCCCTTCTGCATGGCAACTCTGTCCTAATATACTGCCACATATAATCACAAAAACCAAACTATTGCCACATCTGTCTGCATAACAGTTTTGAATCTTCTAAAACTGAAATCATATCAGTTAAATGAGAAGCTCACATTTCTTGACAATTGTTATTGTACTTTCTATCTGGAGGGGTTTCTTTCTACCCAGTTGTCTTTGATTTATCATTTGAGACAGGGTCTTCCTTATGTTGTCCTTGCCTGGTATGTATGTGTATATACATACCTTACTTCAAACTGAGATCTCACCTGACTAACTTCTAGCTTCTAATCTTTTCTGGGATTAAGGGTGTATGCCATCACACTCAGTCATTTCATAAAAGTGATACATATTCTTGCATGCAATGAGTTTTATGGCTATATTTTCATATAAGCATATAATATACTTGAAGCTGCTTATTCCAACATTCCTTTACCCTCTGTCTCTCTCCTTTTCCCTATTGGTAGTCCCTTTCATTCCCCTAGACAATTTGCTTCTACTTTTTGATCATATATTATATAATATAAAATTTTATAAATAGTATCATATATATGTACACACACACACAACACACCACATATATATATATATATTAATTTGAACATCTATATAAAAATCCTACAGTAAAAGTTAGAGAAAATGTGCCACATTGTGTTTTTGGTCTGATACAATATGCTTAGCATCAATCACCAGTTATATCCACTATCCTACAAATGACACAACTTCATTAATTTTTGTTAATGAATAAAATCACCACTATGGAAAGGATTTTCTATTTTCATTGAGACATAATCATACTCATCAATAGGCAGCTTTGCAAACTTTCAGACTTTTCTACACTGGGTAATTTTCAAACCACAGAACAACACCCATCTCCGAAAAAAATTCTTTGTAGTGAAAACATCAAAAATCGTTCAGATATTTTTGAAATATATGGACATTATTGTCAATAATAAACCAACTATGAATTAGAACTCCAGATACTTTTACTATTTAAAAAATTTTATTCTAACTTTTCTGTAAAATACTTTATGCATAACAATACAATTTACATATTAAGTATTACTATAATAGAATGGTTTCATATAGTATTAAAAAAATACAAAAGATGATATTTTCAGTGGTAAACCCCTTCCCACAAAAATAAAATAAGTCACATTCTAAGTGGATAAGTATAACCAATATATTCAGTGACTAGCCATGTCCACTCCTACTACACTAATGGTCAGTTGCTTTAAAAAGAACAAAACTGTCACAATGACTACCTCAGAAGAATTCACATGTTCACTGTGAGGAAAAAAATGGAACAAGAGAAAAATCCATGGGCTAGAGAAATGGCTTAGGGTTTAAGAACCTACACAACACAGTGGTTCATAGCCACCTGTAATTCCTGTTTCAGGGGGCTTGATACCCTCTCCTGACCTCAACAGGGACCAAGTACTCACACAGCAAACATACATATGCGGGAAAAGCATTCATACAATAAAAGTAAGTAAAGCTATAAAACTTGGAAAACAATTTATCTATGGCCATCCTACCCTAAATGTGCTTGATCTTGTCTGATCTTGGAGGCTAAGCATGGTCAGGCCTGGGTAGTACTTGTACGAGTGACTACTTGGAACTATATTACCTATTAAGAAAAGGAGCTAGCTGTAAAGTCATGAACATTACAAAGAAATACCATCTTGACTATGAGAAACAAAAGAAAAAGTTTCAACAAAGAGAAGAAATTTCTTCAGAACAGGTAAAACTGTGGCCAGGAAACTCAGGCAGAAGTGTTTCACGTCACTAATCACTACCTTCCAATGAACACCCTCTCCTTTTCATTAAGAAGGAAACTCTTAAATCATCAGAAAAACATGTTCAAACATCATTTTCTGCAACCAGAAACCACAATCTCCCCTTAAAAGCTGCAATTGAAAAGTTACTAAATGAAAACAAAAATCCTAGAAGCAACATGTATGTTTAGAAAGAGTCTCCCTATGTAGATCTGGGTATTTTGGATCTTTCTAGATGTAGAGCAGGCTGGCCTCAAATCCATAGTGTTCCACTACTCCTGTTACTCAAGTAGGTAAAAATCTAAACATACATTTTAGTTTCACTTAAAAAAATGGAATTTACTTATATACAAGTGAATACACACACATACACACACACACACAAACACACATGAGAAACTGAAATCTGTTACACATAGCAAAATAACTGAAAGAGGGTCTTTTCCAATTCTGTAGATATAGTATTTAAACACCTTATACAAAATGTTTGAACTTAATAGGTGTGCAATGAATGCAGTATAAAGGTAAAGGTGTGAATAGACTCTAGTTGAAACCTAGCAAGCTCCTCCATCACGAAAAAAAAGTGAGCCTTTCCTTGTCCAGCAATTTCACCACCCAAAATCTATTCCCATATGTTCAGAGAAGTGCCTGAACAAATGAACATTAATGTGTTTTGAAAAAGCTAAAGTTAAATACCCACAAATATGATAACTAGTCAAATAATGGCTTGATGAATTTGTGCAATTATTAAATGACCCATTAAATAGAACAGAAATTCCAAGTTAACTGGGATATATACAACTTTACCTGTGAGACAGCAGGACTTTACACACCTGACAGAGACCAAGAGGAGTCCTAAATGTGCTAGACCATCATCTTTATGCATCTCACAGCCTTTGGTTGTAGAATGAAGACTTCACAAGTTCACATGTTGGATAAAACTTTTCACTGTATACCAACATTCACAGTAGCCCTTTTTCCTATAGCAAAGAGCTGAGAGTTGTTAGATCCCATCACTAGATCAATAAATGGCATAGGCTTTTCCAACAGATGGGCATTGTTTGGTCACCACAGGGAGGCAAATACTGGCATGTGCTATAACATGAATAGACCTATAAAGGAATGATAAATGAAATCATACCCTTATCATATATCATATACCACTCATTTGAGGTACTTAGACTGAATTCATATGGTGGGAAAGTAGAATCTAGGGATTGAATGAAGAGGATAAGTAAGGCAAAATATTTAATAGACATAGTTTTGTCTAGATTACTAACCATTTCTGGAGATGGATGGGAATCCACAAAGTAAGTATATTAAGTCACAGAACAATTAATAGTAGTTAAAGGGACAGGTGTCCTACAGTATGTTTTACCACAAGTTTTTAAAAAACCCAGGTGTTCAAGATCTCTTTCTAATTGTCTTTTCCTTTTGGACTGAGACTTTCCCTGAAGGTTTCCAATCTCCCACAGAGTCTCAAACATTTGACTAATCAGTTTTACCCCTCAAACTGCATTCAAGATTCCTCACTGCATGAAACTTTGTGGAGCGATTGAGCTGACTTTCGCTCTAGCCCATTATTTCATGACATGCACCTCAATGGTTCTGAGAACACCTGTCCCTCTTCTCATAGAGGGCAACACCTGACTCATTCCACCTATAGCACTTTCCTTGTGCTTATCAAAGGGAAAGGTTGATGATGAAATGATTTTCCTACCAACAGGCACCTAGGATTTCCTAGCTTTCTGTGTACCGAAATGTTACTTCAAATCCAACCAGGCGAATCACCATAGAAACAGGTTTCAGATTTAATTTGTTTTCCCCCTGTTTAACTACATTGATTTTTTTTTCCCTCTGCCCTGGTTCTGTTCATCTCACAGTCATATCTGACACTCTTACCAAATCTGAGAAACAGATCTCTGAATTTCAGTGATAGTTTCCTTCATCGTTAATTATTCAGGATCCATAGCTTCTAGATCTCAATGCCTTCAATTAATATGTTTAAGATATGGTCTTATTGTACCCAAACAGACCTCAGACTCACTGTGCATCTAAAAACAGCCCGTAACTTCTGATTGTAGTTAGTCTTTGCTGCATTATGGAGTTCTTCTATTTAATACCCTTTATCCCCTGTTTTCACATTCCAGAACACTAGATAGGAGAGAAACAAGCATAGAGGGGAAAGAGATCCCAGAATCTAATTTCTTCCCTTTTGTTTCTTGTTTGACCATGGTTACTAACAAACTGCAACCAGCCTCCCTAAATGTCCAACAACCCTCTTTGGGGCCCTACGATTTATGTACTGTTTGAAAAGTTGCTGAATTTCAAATGTCACACAATTGCTGAAATTATCTGCAGCTGCAAAACCATGCTTCTGCTAGAGCATGAGGCAAATCATGACCAGCTGCTGCAGACAGCTGGCTGCAGTTCCACATCACTATATTTAAGAATAAAATGAAAGTACATCCTTATAATATTTCTGTGTTTTTAAAAAAAAAAACCCCAGAATTCTAGAATTCTCAAAAATGCTATTACATCTATTTCTCCAGTATCCACCTCCCATGTGCGGGGATCAACAATTGTGATCTAACATTTCTGATAAAAAGACAAACTATCAGCTAAGAGCGCCTAAGACCAAGTTTTCAGACCAAGTTCTCAGCACAAAGGAGATTTTTTGGCCCCAGAGAGTGACAGAGGGCAGGAAAAAAGGACAAACACAGGAGATAGAGAATTATGGAGAAGTGGAAGGAAAAAGAGAGACTGAGAAAAGAGGAAAGGGGTAAGGAGTATTTCGTTCATGGGTGGGGTAAGCAAAAGACAGTTTCAAGATAGAGAGGAGACAGACATAGCACATAGACCAATGGTGGTTTATAAAGGTACAAGGGGAAAGCTCATGTTAGAAAGAGGCATTTTATTTTAATTGGGAATGTTAATTCGATAAGCCAAAGATGCTTTAGATTGCTGGACTTTAATACTTTGATAATTGGTTCTTGGTGGTCAGTTGCAAGGGGAAGGATTATTCGAATATGGGGGATAGACTTTTGGGAGGCTAGCTTTAGAGATGTAATCTAGTGGTATTTAGCAAGGCAGAGGCAAGCCCTGTCAGAACCATGCCAGTCACACTTGAGGGGACCAGAGTTCTGTTACTGATATGATACAACTCTGAGGAAGGAATCTCCAATTCCATGCATGCCAGGCCAGCAGCAACTAAACTATGTTTTCAGCCCTAATTTTAAAAAAAGTTAATGAGCCTTGACTCCTTTTGTATGGATTCTTTTCTTTCACCCAATTTAGAGTTGGAAAACAGATAATTTTATTTATTTATTTATTTTTGCTTAATTTATTTTGAGACAGGTTTTCACTGTGTAGCTCTAGCTAGCTTGAAACTCTATGTAGACCAGAATAGTCTCAAACTCACGAGGTCTACTGCCTTCTGCTTCTTGAGTACTGAACTACAGTTGTGTGTCACCAAGCCTGTCCTATTAAATTTTTATCTGGGAGTTGGGGCATGCATATGCTACACTGCACATGTGAAGGCCAGAAAAACTTCTGGGAACTTTGTCCCTCCTTCTATCAAGTGGGTGCTATAGATGCAACTCAGGTAGTTGCCTTGGTAGCAAGCACCTTTACTAGCTGAGCCGTCTCACTGGCACAAGGGAAACAGACATTTAAAGAAAAGAAATGTCAGCTACACAATCTCTACAAATTGGCATGCTTTTCATTAAAATTCTTCTTTGCAATAATGAAAGACAATATCATTTCTGAAGCCTCCTCTAAATAAATAAGAGAACCATTGAGACATGATACACTAAAGGTACAATTAATTGTATGGACTTATATAAAATAAGAGTAAATACTGATGAGGGGCAAAGGTTTACTTCTGGTTTTGTAGACCATCAGTAAAGTACTAAATGGAGGAAACAGAGATAAAAGACATTTCACTAGAGGAAACGAGTTCCTTACCCAGACTGGACCTGGTCCCGTGGGCTGGTATTTACCAAAGGACCACTGTAAAAAACTAAGACTGAATAAGAAGCCATGCTAGCTTCTTGATTGGCTGTAGACTCTCTCTCCCTTTCATTAGCTGCTGTGGCTCTATCATTGGCTGCAGGCTTTTTCACAATGTTTCACCTGTGTTATTAGGTCTCAGGTATAAATGATCATAATCAGTCTGCCTCCTGGAAACTCTACTAAAGCTATTAATGTGATTATCATTACTAAAATATAATACTGAGACATTAGTTTAATCCCAGGACCTCTCTGAACAACATTCTGCTCCCATGAGGGAGACTGGTCATGGGATCCATTCAGCTATAATCTAAATAGTTCAATTCCCTTTATTTTGTGATTTTCCAAGGGAAAGCACTTTGTCGATCTGGAATTTATCAGCAGGGTCTTAGAACTGTCTGTGAGGAAATGAAGGGTGGCTCTTGAATGACCGGTTAAATTACAAAGCACAGAAGCTGTCGCCTTTGGGGGTCCAACAGCTTCCTGAGTTCCTCTTGCATCTCTAACATCAGGTGAAAGCTGTTGTGGGTAAGGTTCTTCTCACTAAAGTCATCACGCTATCCTATTGACCTATGTCAGCAGTAATATTACTATATCTAATTTACAAAGTACTTGAGTGTATGAGAGAGGAGGCTATAGTTGAGATACATACAGCTGCCTGGTCGACACAAATTTTAACCATTTTCCTATATTGCCCCACCCACCCACTGCGGTGTTTCTCAGCCTTACTAATGCTGTCACCCTTTAATAGTTCCTTATGTTGTGGCGATGACTCTACCCATAAAGTTATTTTCCTTGCTACATCATAACTGTAATTTTGGTACTGTTATAAATCGTCATGTAAATATCTGTGTTTCCAATGGTCTTAGTGACCCCTGTGAAAGCATCATTCAACTCCCAAATAGGTTTAAACCTACAGGTTGAGAACCACTTGCCTTTAGGAAACCTGAACCCTGTTCCGGATTATAACGTCCTGTGCTGGGGCAGTGGTCAGGTGTGTCTCAATTTCATTTAGTGAAATGGAGATTAGAAGCTTCTGAAACCCTCTCTTACAAGATCTCCTTCACCAACAAACACTTTACTCCTACTTCGAAATTCTGTCCAGATTTCCTCACATTGCATTTCTAAATGATACCTAGCTGTGTCAGATAACACATTACAAGAAATACATCTTGATGGCTTTTTAAAATATGATATTATATTTATTTGTTGGGAGCCATGCTCATGTCAAGGTCAGAGAACAACTTGTATGAGTTAGTTCTCTTGTTCCACCTATGTCTCCCAGTGATTGAACTCGGTGTCATGCTTGGTAGCAAGCGCCTCCACCCACTGAGTCATCTCACGGGTCCCTTGTTTTCTCTCTTTTGTTTTTATACTTAGTATCTTAAAGGCTGGTGAAATTATTCAGTGGATAGAGCATTTGCCGGGAAAACACTAACAGTCTGAGTTTAATACTCAGGACTGTCATAAAAGGTGGATGGAGAACCAAGTCCAAACCTGTCCTCTGACCTCCACATATGTGACATAGCATAGAAACATGCACCCACACAATACCAAATAAATAAATAAATAATTGAAGTTTCTGATAGGTGCTATGTTATTCCAAAGAGGTTAAAGGTGGGTTGTTCCTGTGTTCTCGGTAATTTCTGTGGTCTCAATCAATACCTGAACTATCTCCTTTAGGAAACGGATATTATAATAATTTTGATGATTTGATGATAAGATGGTGATGGAGAATATGATTATGAAGATGACAGGGATGGAAAAGGAGAAGGTGGTTATAATAATGTGCAAAGTTAGTATATGTTTGGTCACCTAAATATAAAAATTTAACTTGCCTGTACTTATAGGGTATTTATCAGTATACAAATAAATATATATAATGTGTATATATAACATATGAATAAACCTTCATGATATATTTTTAATGCCTCACCTGGCCTCAATGGGAGAGGAAGCACCTAGCCTCTCAGAGACTTAAAGTGGCAGGGTGGGGGATACAGGAGGAGGGAATACTCAGAAAACAAGAGATGGGGAAGGATTGTGGGAGGGGGTGACTGGGACGGGTTATAAAGTCAATAAGCAAAAAAAATAAAATTAAAAAAGGAAAAAAAAAGTACAAAATAAATGTAGGTATATTTAAATTGAGTATGTTTAAATTAAATTTATCTATTATAAAATAATTATATATAATTTATAAATATGTTAAAATATGTGAGCTTAACTATATATGTGTGGTATATATAAATACAAATTATCTGCCTGTTATGTGGAGTCTCACACATTTTGAAGATTTTGGTTTTTATAGCTACTGTCAATGGTATTTAGAGGGCAGAGTGTTTGTTTTTTTTTTTAACTTAATATAGTATATTAGATTAATCTTACCTGTATGGTAATCTTTCCAGTCCTGAATTTTTTTTTCCATCAATTATTTATTTATTTACTTGCCATACATCTGATCTCAACCCCTCTCTCCTCCCAGTAGCTCCTTGGTGTAGCTCCACTCTCCATTGCGTATCCCCTTTCGTCTGAGAAGGACGTGGCCCCTCCTGGATTCCAACCCACCCTGGCACATCAACTTTCTGCAAGAATAGACACATCCTCTCAAGCTGAGGCCAGGCAAATAGCCCTGTTAGAGGAACAGGATCCACAACCTAACAACAGAATCAGGGAGTCCCCACTTCATTATAGAGGGACCTGCATGAAAACCAAGCTGTTCATCTGCTATATAAGGAGAGAGGAGAGTAGATATAGTCCATGAATGCTCTTTTGTTGGTAGTTCTATTTCTGAGATACCCCAAGGGTCTAGTTTAGTTGAGTCTGACAGTCTTCTGGTGGAGTTCCTATCTGTTCCAGGTACCTCAATCCTTCCCCCAACTCTTCATTAAGATACACCAAGCTCTATCCAATATTTCCCTGGATGTATTTGCATCTGCTGCTAGGTGGAGTCTCTCAGTGGACAGTTATGGTAGGCTCATGTCTGCAGGCATATCACAGTATCATTAATAGTATCAGGAATTGGTTCTTGCCCATGGGATGGATCTCAAGTTGGGCCAGTCATTGGTTGGTCGTTCTCTCAGTCTCTGTTCCGTATGTTCCTGCAATTCTTATGGACAGGACAAATTTTGGGTCAGAGATTTTGCGTGCGTTTGGTGTCCTTATCCCTCCAACTTGAGTCCTACCTTACAAGAGGAGGTGGCCACTTCAGGCTCCATATCCCACATTGCTAGAAGTCTAATTTAAAGTCACCCTCATAGAATTCCTGGAGCATTCCCTATCCAAGGTTTTTGGCATATCCTAGAAATGATCCCCCAACTGCTGCTGAGTTCCTTTAACTCTCCAGGCCCTCTCTCTGTGACTCTCCCTAGGCCTGATTCCCACTGCCCCTGCTCTCATCAAGTTCCTTCCCTCCATCAACCTCATATGAATATATTATTTCCCTTAAGTGTGAGATACAATCATCCACACTTAGGCCCTTTTTTGTTACTTTCCTTCTTTGGGTCTGTGGATTGTAACATGTTTATCCTGTACTTTATGGGCAATATCCACTGATAAACGAGTACACAGAATGTGTGTCTTGCTAGGTCTGGGTTAGCTCACTCAGGATGTTCTTTTCTTTTCTTTCTTTTTCTAATTTAATTTTATTGTCTTTTACTTATTTACTTTACATCCTGCTCACTGCCCCCTCCCAGTCACGCCCTCCTACAGTACTTCCCCCTTTCTGCTTCCTCCCTCCCCTTCTCCTCTGAGCAGGTAGGGACTCCCATGGGTATTCTCCCCACCCTATCAGTTCCAGGCTCTGTAAGGCTCTGCACATTCTCTCTCATTGAGACTAGACAAGGCAGTCCAGCTAGTAGAACATATCCCACCTATAGGTACTGCTTTTGGGATCAGTCCTATTCCAGTTGTTTAGGACCAACATGAAGACTAAGCTGTATATCTGCTATATATGATTAGGGAGGACTAGGTCCAGCCTTTTTATGTTCACTGGTTGGTGGTTCAGACTCTGCAGCCCCAAAGGTTGAGATGAATTGACTCTGCTGGTCCTCCTGTGTAGTTCCTATCCCCTTCTGGGACTGCAATCCTCCCTTTTATTCTTTCATAAGAGTTCCCAAGCTCCATCCACTGTTTGGCTTTAAGTGTCTGTATCTGTCTGAGTTTGCAGCTGGGTGGAGCCTCTTAGATAAACATGCTGCTGTCTGCAAGGATAACAGAGTACAATTAACAGTGTTAGGGCTTAGTTTTTGCCCTTGGTAGGGTTCTCAAGTCTGGCTTCACCCTCCGTGCCTGCATTTCTTGTAGACAGGATAAATTTTAGGTTGGAAGTTTTATGGGTGGGTTGGTGTCTATATTACTGCACTGGGGTTCCTGTCTGACTATATAGCAGGTAGCCTCTTCAGATTTTCTATCACAAATGTAGTTAGTGAGTCATAGCTCAGGACATGCCCATTCATTCTCAAGGTTATATTGCCATCTCTCCTGCTATTCCACACACCTCATGAACCACAACCACCAACCCCACTCCCCTCTCCATCCCCGTTCCTCCCACCTCCCCTTGCTTTGTCTCTTATTTCATGATTATATTTTCTAGCACCATCACTTTTCCTGCAAATTTCATGATTTCTCATTTTTAATAGCTGAGTATATTCCATTGTATAAATGAACTACATATTTTTTATCCATTCTTCACTTGAGAGACATCTGGATTGGTTTTGCTTCCTAGCTATTATGAATATAGTTGAACAAGTGGTAGGCTAGGGCATCTTTTGGGTATATGCACAGGAGGGATATAGCAGGGTCTTGATATGGAACTATTCCCAAATTTTAGATAAACCACTAAATTGATTGCCAGAGTCATTGTACAAATGTGGACTCCCACCATCACTGAGAAGTATTCCACGTGCTCCAGATTCTTACCAGCATGTGATGTTGGTTGAGTTTCTTATCTTAAGCATACTGATTGTTGTGAGGTAGAATCTTGGAATCCTTTTGATTTGCATTTCCCTGATGACTAAGGACATTGAACAAGTCTTTAAGTTTGTCTGGGTCATTATAGAAGAACAGTTCTCACAGGTCTGGAGTCACAGGCAAATGGAAGCTCTCCCTAACATAGATACTGAAAACCAAAGCGGGTCCACTGCAAGAGTAGTTTGTGATATGTGGAACTCTTCTTTAATCTTTCTGTAAGAACAATTGTGGTTTGAATTAGACAGTTTTGCAATCTGAAAACTGTATTTCCGTGATGACTAGTGATTCTGACAAGATTTTTCAACTTTCTTTGATTTTAAAGTTAGCTTACAAGGCAGCAGTTTTCTGACAGCATTTTTATACCGTCTTGGTTGACTCTCCTCCCTACCTATCATCTGCCCATTGCTCTGCCCTTTATCCCTGCTTCACATTCCAACTCCCAGTTATTTCCCTCATACCTTAATATCACATTATCACTCTTTTCTATTATCTTTCACACCATTTTCTTTTAAAGCCTCTATCCCCCCAGTTTTCTTGGGTTCCTTTCTGGTATACTTGGTAAAGTTTACCAGCTTTGAGGTATACTTATGCCCACATAAAACAGTTACATGAAAAATAAAAGCTAGGGTATGCACATGAAAGAAAGCAAGACTTGTTTACATTTCTGGGCCTTACCTAACAATATACTCTTTCCTAGTTTCATTCATTTTCCATTTTTCTTTACGAATGATGATTCCTTTGTGTAAATGATCCACATTTTCATTATCTGCTCATCAATTGATGGACTGAAGCATAAGCTGAACCCATGGCCTTTCCTGGCCTATCACAGTGTGAAGTCTCAATTGTCCTACATGACCCCTTCTTGACTTCAAATCCATTACCACCCGAGGGACTCTTACACACTACCAAATTCAGCTACAGCACAAGGTACAACCTTGGTCATTCCTGGAACACAGCCTCTTTGTACTCGCAGAAAATGCTTCTCAAAAGATTTCACCTCAGTGAAGCTGGTCTCTTCTTAATCAGCAATACTTTCTCATCTCCAGCTAACCATCATCAGTTGTACCAGTAGTCCCTTTTAGTCTTGACTCTAAATCCAGAGCCACCTGACCAAAGCCGCCAAGTTCTACTGCTTGATGGGCCTTTAACATGGATCCCTTGTTCTGTAAACTTTACACTGTCTAAGCTTGACTGTCAGATGCATCTCTTTAAACTGTCCTTAAACTCAGACATCTGCATGACTATGTCTCCTAAGTTTTGGGATTAAAGTCATGTACCACCTCAGTTGGATCTACATATTTCTTTGCTTGCAACTTTCTCTGTTCCAGACTGGCTGCATACTCAGAGATTTGCTTGCCACTGTCTCCTGAGATTAAAAATGTATACTATAATGCCTGTGCCTAAGATGTTCACAGCCACTATGCCTCAAGATCCAGATCAAAAGCTGGTGTCTTCCAGCCTCAAATCTGGATCACAGATGTGCCCTCCATTTCTACATTGTAGTTCACTCCATATTAAAAGTCAAAATGAAAACAATAATCATGTAATAACACCTAACATGATGTATAACTATTACTTGTTCAACTGCAAACAGATAAAAAAATAAACTTAGCTAGGTATGATCTTGTACAGAGGATACCATTACCTTAATCTGTTTAATATCCTTGAATACATGGTTTAGCTCTATTTCACTTACTGGTGACTGTTTAATACTTGAATCATACATTTTGTTTTTTTTTTTTTTTTCCTTTTTAAGGTTGCCACTTTTTATCACCAGTTGGTACAAACTGAAAGCAGTGACTCACCGTCTCCCTGATTCAATCACTGACTGATAGTTAGGCAGTGAGGTTTTGGTCCTTACTCCAGTTTCTTTAATTAAGCAGTATACAAGGTTATCTAGGGCTGGGTAAGGTTCCAGACACCAAATTTATCTTGGTCTTTTTGCACATGAGAGTAGGCAACCCACAAATCTCAGTCACTGTTGGCCATGGATAGCCATAACCACAAGTAAGAACTCTAGGTTTGCCAGGAGTGCCTTAGGGCCAAGGTTGGTGAAGCACTAAGTGGAGATTTTCTAAAGAGTCAACATTTCTTCAAGGTTCAAACAGTCTCATAACAATTTCTAAGTCTCTACTAATTGACCCAAATATAGCAAAGATTTTGCTGGAACATTTCACTCAAAGTCAGAAACAAAAACTTTACTACAGATATCACTGTATCTTCTACCTTTTTCTTTTTAAGTGAATTTGCTAGGAATAAGTACAGTAAATATGGCCTTTTTTTCCCTATCTAAGTGACTCACGGTATGATGCAAGTAAGTAACAAACATTTTAAAACCAGTAAAGTGATCACCCAACGAGAATTATGAACATCACAAGAAAATCACCTGCTTCATCTATATTTTCTACTTTTACTTTTAATGAGTACAGGCTTTTATAGTAGATCTGATGATTTTATTTTAATTTCCTCAGTTTCTGTTGTTATGGCTCCATTTTCATTACTGATTTTGTTAATTTAAATATTGCGTCTGTTCATTTTAGTTAGTTTGGCTAAGGGTATGTATCTATCTTGTTGATTTTCTCAAAGAACAATTTCTTGATTTTGTTGATTATTTGTATTGTTCTCTTTGTTTCTAATTGCTTCACTTCAGTCTGAGGTTGACTATTTCATGCTGTCTACTCCTCTTGGGTCTGTTTGCTTCTTTTTGTTCTAGAGCTCTTGGTTATGCTGTTAAGTTGCTAGTATATATCTCCAGTTTCTTTATGAAGGCAATTAGTGCTAGAATCTTCCTCTTAACACTGCTTTCAGTGTGTCCCATAAATTTGGTATGCTGTACCTTCATTTTTATTGAATTATAGGAAGTGTTTTATTTTGTTTTATTTCTTCTCTGATCAAGCTATTGTTGGGCAGAGAGTTATTCAGTTTCCATGAGCATGTCGGCTTTCTATTGTTTTTGTTGTTACTGAAACCAGCCTTAATCTGTGGTAATCTCATAGAATGCAAAGGATAATTTGCATCATCTTTATCTGATTAGGCTTTTTTGTACCATATTACATGGCCAATTAGAAGAAGATTCCATTAGGTGCTGAGAAGAAGCTGTATTCCTTTGTTTTGGGGTGAAATGTTCTGTAGATACCTGTTAAAATCCATTTGACTCATAACTTCTATTAGTTTCACTGTGTCTATGTTTAGTTTCTATTTCAGTGACCTGTCCATTGTTGAAAATGGGATGTTGAAGTCACCCACAACTATTTTGTGTGTTTTGAGTTTAGTAACATTTCTTTTACGAATTTAGTTGGCCTTGCATTTAGGGCATAGATTCTCAGAATTGATACTTCATCTTGATGGATTTTTTTTTCCTTTGATGAGTATAAAGTATCCTTCCTTATCCTTTTTGCTTGGTTGAGAGTCTATTTTATTGGTTATTAGAACCACTACTCCAGCTTATTTCTTGGGACCATTTGTTTGGAAAACTTTCTTGCAGACATTAGTCTGAGGTAGTGTCTGTCTTTGGTTCTTTTCCTTGGCTCACATATTCTCCTCTTCTGGGAAACTGCTTATATTTACAGTTTACCTAGTCTGGAGTGTTTGTCCTTTAAATTGTAATAAAATCTTCCCTTGGCTTGTATTTGATTCATTCTTAAATCCTTTTCTTAATGAGACTAAGATCCCCTAGAAGAGTCCCTCCATTTCCATGTTACAAAATGGTGAACATTAAGACACCAGCCAAAATTTCAATAACAATGGCATACACACACTTGTGCATATACACATTAAATAACTAAATGTAATTTTAATAATAACATATTACTGAATGTACACTGTTGATTTCTGAGGTGCCTTGTCTTAATCTGTGTCTGCCATTGTCTTTTGTTGTACATACTCTCATGATCTGTGATGAGAGAGCTCCAAAAACCAAGCCAACCCTTCCAAGACATGTTGTAGGCACGACACCCTGCTTTGTAACTGCCATTGTAGCCAAAGATAGCCAAGAATTATGAGCATATTTTGAGAGCTGTTGTCTATGTCAGTTTATTTCAGGAGATTCTAGAAGACCAGCATGCCTGATGCCCACCATCATATATTCTCTGGTGTTTTAATCCTACATTCTAATTTTATCATGATTAGTCTTAATCACACATCACACTGTCTTTACTTAAAGGGATATTCTTAAGATGCTCTCTCCATCTCATACTTTTCAAATCATTACTACTTGATTGAGTATATCTGTGCACACACAGGCAAATATGCATGTCACCCAACCATACATATGAGGACATCCTGAAGTAGGCAATTATCACCTTCCGACAAGTAAGTAAAATATCTAACTGAAGTCTTCAGGTTTCAGACTGAATGGTATTGCACAATTTAGCTATTTAAGAAAACACCATAGGGATTTCTACTGATTCCCAAGTTCTATTAGATGAAGAAATCTTTACTTTCACAGAAGACTCTGTCTTTGATATCATAAAGTAAACACCACAGAGTACTTGGTGCAGTGACCAGGATTTGAAATTGCCTCTGACATGGGAATATGATATCTGCATTTAAGAGGCCCCAGAGTGAACGTTGGGATGGAATTTCTATTATGTGGCAGTACCTGCTTAGACATCCCAACAGATACCCAGAGGGAGTTTGTTGGTGATTAATGTGAACATTTCTAGAGTAGCAGTTTTATACATCATTTAAACAACTTCTTTCGTTAGTTATCCCTCTCTACATTACCTCCTTGTCATGTTCGTCCCATTCCCCCAGCACAATTGAAGCTTTCCTCTTCCATTATGCTCCTTTAATTAGGTAGACTATTGTGTTCTAGCTGCCTTGCCTTGGAAACCCCTCTGGCTATGCTCCCAGAAAACACACCTGACACAATATTCAGAGCCAATATCCATAAATGAGAGAAAAAACATGCAAACTTTGTCTTAATCTGTGGGGTCCCACACACAGAATGATTATTTCAAGCTCCACTGGTTTAACTAAAATTTGTAGTTTTGTTTTGCTTAAAGGATAACAATATCCCATTGTATAAATGTACTACATTTTCATTACCCACTCACTAGTTAATGGATATCTAGTCTGTTTCCAATTTCTAGTGACTGAATTGAGCAACAATAAGTATGGATAGTTGTCAATATTCTGAAAATTTACTCAATCCATAACCATGTCTATAAGCCTATCATTGCTTTTTTTCACAGAGAATTCTCTAAAAAATAGTACAGTTTATTACACTTTAGGAAAGTTTTTAGAGGGGTCCCAGAAATGAAACTGTGATCTATCAGCAAACAAGTAGATATTGGAATAACCCAAGGGCTCAGGGAGAAATCATGGGCTTGAATTAATATACTTTACAGACTAGTATATCGCCGGCAATACATGGGAGAATGTCGTACTATAGATGACAGACATGTTGATGATCTTTTGATATGAGGAGGTACTTTTTTCTTTTTTCTAATTCATTTTACATCCTGTTCACAGCCTCCTCCTGTCCCCCCAGTCTTACCCTTACAAATCCCTCACCTCATTGTCCCCTCTCCTTCCCCTTAGAGATGGTGAGTCCCACTTGTACAACTGCTGAGGCATCTAGTCCCAAAAGGTCTAGGCACAGCCTCCTCCACTGAGGCCCAACCAGGCAATCTAGGTATGGGGAAGGATATTCAATGGCAGGAAAGAAAGAATGAGACAGCCCTGGCTCTCCTTGTTAGGGGACCCACATGAAGACTAACCTGTGCATTTGCTAAACATGTGTAGATGGTCAAGTTCAGCTCTAGCATGCGCCTTGGTTGGTGGGCCTCCATGATTCCAGGGTAGTTGACTAAATAGATCTTCTTGTGAGGTCTTTGACCTCTCTACTCATTTCTATCTCCCACTCTGCCACAAGACTCTCAGGGTTCCACTTGATATTTGCCTGTGGGTTTTTTCATCTGCCTCCATTCACTGCTGGATGATCCTCCTAGGAGACAGGTGTGTTAGGTTCCTGTCTGCAATAATAGCAGAGTATCTTTAATAGTATGAGGGGTTGTTTGTTTCACATGGTATAGGTAGTAAGTTGGGGCAGTCATTGATTGGCTGTACTCTCAGACTCTGCTTCATCTTTATCCCTGCAAATATTGTAGGCAAAACAAATTTTGGTTTGAAGATTCAGTGGGTGGATTGATGTTCCGCTCCATTTACTGGAGGTCCTGCCTGGGCACAGGAGGTGGCCACTTCACTCTCTACATACCCCTCTGGTAGGAATCTCAGCTAGGTCACCCCTATAGACTCTGCATATCCTTTCCTGTCCAAGGCTTCCAGCTAGACACTAGATTCTCCCTGACCAATTTACATACCCACACCCAGACCTCTCCCACCCTCCCTTTCCCCACATCCAATTACCATGCCTGTTCCCATCCTCATCACCAGTCCTACCCAGTTCCCTCTCTTCATCTACCTCCAATGATTATTTAGCTTCTTCTCCTAAGTAAGATTTGCAAATCCTCCCTTGGGACCTCCTTATCACTCAGTTTCTTTAGGTATGTGGGTTATAGAATGGTTATCCTGCTCTTTATGGCTAATATCCACTTATAAGCGAGGACATACCACATCTATCTTTCTGGCTCTGGGTTACTTCACTCAGGAAGATATTATAAAAAGTTCTATGAATTTGCCTGCACAATTCACAGTGTCTTTGGTTTTAGTAGTTGAATAGTATTAAATTGTTAAATGTACCACATTTTCTTTATTCATTCTTCAGTTGAGGGACACCTAGTTTGCTTCCAGTTTCTGGCTATTATGAAGAAAGCTGCTATGCACATAGTTGAGCAAGTGTCCTTGTGTCATAGTGGTAAACCTTTTGGTTATGCTCAGCTTTGATATAGCTAAGTCTTGAGGTAGAAATATTCCCTGTTTTCTGTGGAACTGCCAAATTGATTTCCATAGTGGTTGTACAAGGTTGCACTCCCACCAGCAGTGCAGGTCTCTTCCTCATTCTCCACATCTTCACCAGCATGTGTGATGTCTTTAGGTTTTCATCCTAGCCATTATGATGGGTGTAGCATGGAATCTCAGAATCCTTTATATTTGTATTTCCCTGAAAACTAAGTGTATAGAACATTTTAATACTGATTTTGAGTTTCTTTTAAATTTAATTTAATTTTTTACTTATTCACTTTACATGATGCTCACAGCCCCCCCTTAAGGTCACCCCTCCCACAATCCTTCCCCCACTCTCCTGCTCCTTCTGCTCTGAGTGAGCAGGGGGCCCTGAGTATCACTTCGCCCTGGCACTTCAAGACTCTGTAAGGCTTGCTACTTCCTCTCACACTGAGATCAAACAAGGTAGCTAGAACATATCCCACATGCAGGCAACAGCTTTTGGGATAGCCACCATTTCTGTAGTTTGGAGTCTACATGAACAACAAGCTAAACATCTACTACATATATGCGGGGAGGCTTAGATCCAATTCTTTTAAGTGCTTCTCAGTCATTTGAGATTCCTCTATTAAGAATTCTCTCTTTAGTCCTGTATCTCATTTATTTTAACTGGTTTACTTGGATTGTTGGTGTCTAATTTCTTGAATTCTTTATATATTTTGGACATTAGCCCTCGGTCTAGGGTTAGGCAAGAACCTTTCCCAATCTGTAGACTGCAATTGTATCCTATTGGTGGTGTCCTTTGCCTTTTCAGTCTCACGCAGTCCCATTGATCAATGATCTTAGAGCCTGCTGATCCATGAGCATGGGAAATCTTTGCAATTTGTGAGGTGACTATTGTAAAGGGTGTCATTTGCCTAATTCCTTTCGAAGCCTGTTTATCCTCTGAGTAGAGGAAAGCTACTGATCTGTTTGAGTTAATTTTGTATCCAGTTGTTTCTCAGCTATAGGAGTTCTCTTGTGGATTTTTTGGGTCACTTATGTATACTATCATATCATCTGCAAATAGTGATAATATTTTGACTTACTCCTTTCCAATTTGTATCCCTTTGACTTCCTTTTGTTGCCTAATTGCTCTGGTTAGAACAAAAAATCTATATTGAATAGAGAGAGAGTAGGCAGCCTTGTTTTGCCCCTGATTTTAGTGGATTGCTTCAAGTTTCTCTCCATTTAGTTTGATGTTGTCTATTGGGTTGCTGTGTATTGCTTTTATTATATATAGGTACAGAACTTGAATTCGTATTCTCTCAAATACTTTTAGATGAAGTGGTGTTGTACTTTGTCAAAGGCTTTTTCAGCATCTAATGAGATGTTCATCTGATTTTTTTTTCCCTTAGAGTGTGTTTATACATTGATGGATTTCTTTGTATTGAATCATCCCTGCATCCCTGGGATGAAGACTACTTGATCATGGTGAATGATCATTCTGATGTGTTCTTGGATTTGGTTTGCAAAAATTTTATTGAGTATTTTTTGCATCAATAATTATGAGGGAAACTGGTCTGAAGTTCTCTTCTTTTGTTGGATCTTTGTGTGGTTTAGGTATTAGTGTAATTGTTGCTTCATAGAATGTATTAGGTAGTATTCTCTCTGTTTGTATTTTATGAATTAGTTTGAGAAGTATTGGTATTAGGTGTGCTTTGAAGGTCTGAAAGAATTCTGCACTAAAACCATTTGGTCCTGGGTATTTTTATATTGGGGGACTTTTAATGACTGTTTATATTTCCATAGGGGTCATGGGACTGTTTAGATTGTTTATCTGATCCTTATTTAACTTTGGCATTTGACATATGTCTAGAAAATCATCCATTTCATTGAGATTTTCCAGTTATGTGGAGTATAGGCTTTTGTAGTAAGATCTTGGCAGGATTAACATAGTAAAAATGGTCATATTACCTAAAGCAATCTAAAGATTCAGTGAAATTCCCCATCAAAATACCAACACTATTCTTCAAAGACATAGAAAGAGCTAATCTCATATTTATCTAGAATAACAACAGATCCAGGATATCAGAAACTATTCTCAACAATAAAAGAACATCTGCGGGAATCACAATCGCTGACATCAAGCTGTACTTCAGAACAATGGTGATAAAAACAAACAAACAAACAAACCAAAAAAAAAAAAAAAAGCCCCACATGGTCTTGGTACAAAGACAGAAAGACAGACAGCTAGATCAATGGAATAGAATTGAAGACCTAGAAATGAATCCACACACTTATGGTCACTTATTTTTTGACAAAGGAACCAAAACCATCCAGTGGAAAAAAACAGCATTTTCAACAAATAGTGCTGGTTCAACTGGCAGTCAGCATGTACATGCATGCAAATTGACACATTTTTATCTTCTTGTACAAAGCTCAAGTCCAATTGGATCAAGGACCTCCAGATAAAACCAGATATGATGAATCTGATAGAAGAGAAAGTGGGAAAGAACCTCAAACACATTGGCACAGGGGAAGTTTTCCTGAACAGAATACCAATGGCTTATGCTATAAGATTAAGAATTAACAAATGAGACCTCATAAAATGGAAAGTCATCTGTAAGGCAAAGGACACTGTCAACAGGACAAAACAGCAACCTACAGATTTGGAAAAGCTCTTTACTAATATTACATCCAGTAGAGGCTAATATTCAAAATATACAAAAAACCAAGAAGTTAGACTCCAGAGAACTAAGTAAGCCTATTAAAAATGGGGTACAGAGATAAATAGAAAAATTTCAAATAAGGAATCTCATATGTCTGTGAAGCACTTAAAGAAATGTTCAGCATCTTTAGAAGTCCAATGCGCTAGCCATGTGTTCAGTATCTTTAATAATCAGGGAAATGCAAATGGAAATGACCCTGAGATTCCACTTCACACCAGTCAGAATGGCTAAGATAAAAAACTCAGATGACGGCAGATGCTGGCAAGGATGTGGAGAAAGAGGAACACTCTTCCATTGGTGGTGGGATTGGAAGCTGATACAACCACTCTGGAAATCAGTCTTGCAGTTCCTCAGAAAATTGGAAATAGTTCTACCTGAGGACCCAGCTATAGCACTCCTGGGTATACACTCAAAAGATGCTCCAACATATAACAAGGATACTTGCTCCACTATGTTCATTGCAGCTTTATTTATAATAGCCAGAAGAATAAAAATAACCAGATATCCATCTACAGAGGAATGGATACAGAAAATGTTTGACATTTACACTATGGATTACTGCTTAGCTATTAAAAACAATGATTCCATGAAATTCACAGGCAAATGAATGGAACTTGAAAATATCATCCTTAGGGAAGGACCCATGGCTCCAGCTATATATGAAAGGGAGGTATAGGTGGGAGAAGAGATCCTTGGTGCCATGAAGGCTGGACGTTGTGTGTGGGGAAATTCAAGGGTGGGGAGGTGAGGTTGGGGGGGTAGGTGAGGGCACACCCTCATAGAAGCAGGAGAAGGGGGGATGGGCCTGGGAGGGGGGATGGGGAAAAGAGGAGAGCATCTGAAATATAAATAAAATATCCAATAAAAAAAAGAAAAATATTACTTGAGTGTGATTAAGACAGTGTTCATTCGTCTATGGCCATACCACCCTGAACGCGCCCAATCTCGTCTGATCTCGGAAGCTAAGCAGGGTTGGGCCTGGTTAGTACTTGGATGGAAGACAGTGTTCATCCCTGCTGCGATTGTCACAGTGGAAAGATTCAATACACATATGTGAAAGGGAACTTAGAAAGTATACATGAATACAAAGCAGTTGTTGTAATGATGATGCTTAAATTTTTTAAAGGAATATGACTGATTTCAGAATAAAAGACTGCAAATACCAACACGTGTCATTACAACAACAACAACAACAAAATATCCTGAGTGAGGTAACTCAGTCACAAAAGAACACACATGGTATGTACTCACTGATAAGTGGATATTAGCCAAAAAGAATACCCTAAATACAACTCGCAGACCATATGAAACCCAAGAAGAAAGAAGATGACACTAAGGAGCTGGAGAGATGGCTCAACGATTAAGAGCACTGACTGCACTTCCAGAGGTCCTGAGTTCAATTCCCAGCAACCACATGGTAGCTCACAACCATCTGTAATGGGATCAAATGCCTTTTCTGATGTGTCTGAGACAGATACCGTGTACTCATAGACATAAAATAAGATGATCACACAAAAGTGTGGATGCTAAAATCCTACTCAGTAGGGGGAAGAGAATAATCTCTGGGAATTGAAAGGAGAGAGGGATCCGGGAGGGAAGAGAGAAGAGGTAGGGAAAAACGAGGGCCAGTTCCAATATAGGAGGAGATCAGGGAGAAGTAGAGAAAGGGTCAGGAATTTGAAAGTAGGTGTGTAGCAGTGGTGGGGGGGGGGAGTGGAACTGAGGGTAGCCACTTGAAATCCCCAGATGTCACGGACCCAAGAAGTTTCCAGGATCCAACATGGAGGACATTAGCCAAAATAATCAACAAAGTGGGGATAGAACCTGTAGAGACCATATCCAGTTGATAGGCACAGCCCCCAGTTGAGAGATAGGGCCATCCACCCACCTCAAAAATATTAATCCAAGCCGGGCAGTGGTGGTGCATGCCTTTAATCCCAGCACTTGGGATGCATGGAGGACCCAGGCTCCAGGTGGATATGTAGCAGCGTATTGTCTTATCTGTCATCACTAGAAGGGGAACCTCTTGGTCCTGTGGAGGCTTGATGACCCAGGATAGGGCAATGCTAGGACGCTGAGGCAGGTGTGTGTTCCCAGGTGGGGAACACCCTCATAGAGGCAGGGATAGAGAGGAGGGGATAGGGGCCTTGTGGAGGGGAAACTGGGAAGGGGGTAAATATTTGAAACGTAAATAAATAAAATAACCAATAAAACATGAAAAAAAGAAGAATGACCTAAAAAATGATCTTAAGCCTGAAGCATTGGTATTCTGTTCAGGTAGCTGTCTCCTGTACTTGGACTCCAATCAATGAGTTCCCCACTTTCTCTTTTATTACATTTAGTATATCTGATTTTATGATGAGGTTTTTGATGTGCTTGGACATAAAGTTTGTGCAAAGTGACAGATATGGATCTATTTGCATTCTTGTTGATGCAGACATTCAGTTTGACCAGGACTATTTGTTGAAGATGATTTCTTTTTTTTTCCATTTTATGGTTTTAGCTTCTTTGTTGAAAATTGTGTGTCCATAGGTGTGTTGGTTTATTTAGTGTCCACTGATTAACTTGTCGATTTCTATGTAAATACAATGCAGTTTTTATTACTATTGCTCTGTACTACAGATTGAGATCAGGGATGTTGATAACTTCAGGTGTGTGTGTGTGTGTGTGTGTGTGTGTGTGTGTGTGTGTATGTGTGTGTGTGTGTGCATATTTTAACTGTTCAGAATTATTTTAGTTGACCTGAGGTTTTTTTTGTTTATTTTGTTTTGTTGTTATTGTCACTTTGTTTTTCCATAAAAGTTGACAATTGTTCTTTCAAGGCATATAAAAATTGTGTTGGAATTTTGATGGTAATTGCATTGAATCTGTAGATTACTTCTGGTAAAATGGTGCTTTCCACTATGTTAATCCAACAGATATATAAGCATGAAAGGTCTTTCCATCATCTTATAGCTTTCTCAATTTCATTTGTCAGAGACTTGAAGTTCTTGTGCTACAGGTCTTCCACTTCTTGGCTAGAAATACATCATGGTATTTTTTTATTATACGTGGCTATTGTAAATTGTGTTGTTTCTCTAATTTCTCTCTCATCCTGTATCCAAACATGTTCCTGAAGTTGCTTATCAGGCGTACAACTCTCTGGGAGAATATTTGATGTTGGTCATATATACCATTATAATATCTACAAATAGTGACACTTTGACTTCTTTCTTTCTAATGTGTTTCCATTTGATCTCCATAAGTTTTATCACTATAGCTATAATTTCAAATACTATATTGAATAGATTAGGGGGAGAATGGACAGCCTTGTCTTGTCCATGATTTTAGTGGAATTACTTTATGTTTCTCTCTATTTGGCTGTTGGTTTGCTGAATATTGCTTTTATTATGCATTTTGTATCCCTGATCTCTCTAAGAATTTTAACATAAAGTGGTGTGGAATTTTACTAAAAAGCTTTTTCATCTAATAAAATGATCATGTTATTTTTTTCTTTCAAATTGTTTATTTGATGGATTATATTTATGGATTTTTGTATATTGAACGATCCCTACATCCCTCAGATGGAGCCTACTAGAACATGGTGGATGATATTTTTGATGTGTCCTTGGACTCAGTTTGCCAGTATTTCATTAAATATTTTTGAATCAATGTTCATAAGAGAAATTGGGCTGAAGTTCTCTTCCATTGTTGAGTCTTTGTGTAGTTTACATATCGGGGTGAATGTGGCCTCATAGTTTGACAATGTTACTCCTGTTTCCATATTGTGGAATAGTTTAAGGACAATTGGTATTAGTACTTCATTGAAAGTCTGTTAGTATTCTGTGCTAAAACCATCTGGCCCTGGGCCTTTTTTGGTTGGGAAATTTAATGACTGCTTCCATTTCCTTAGGAGTTATGGGGTATTTAGATACTTTATCTGATCTTGAATTATGTTTGGTTTGATCTATGACTATATGGAAAATTTTGGAGAAGGCTCCATGAGGTGTTAATAAGAAAGTATATTCTGTGTTTGGGTGAAATTTTCTGTAGATAATGGTTAGTTCCACTTGATTCATAATGTCTGTTAGTGTCATTATTTCTCTATTTAGTTTTGACATCTAAATTAGTGAGACTAGGGTGTTGAAGTCTCCCACTATTAATGTGTGGCATTCAATGTATGAATTAAGACTTAGCACTGTTTCTTTTAGAAATGTGGTGCCTTGAGTTTGGAGAATAAATTTGTAGAATTGAGATGTCATCTTGGTTGATTTTTTTCTTTTGATACATATGAAGTGTCCTCCATCTCTTTTGATTAATTTTGGTTGAAAGTCTATTTTATTAGCTATTAGAATGGCTACATCAGCTTGCTTCTTGAGTCCATTTGCATGGAAAACTTTTTCCTTTACTCTGGGGTAATTTCTGTCTTTATTGAGGAAGTATGATTCTTTATGTTATTTTCACATCCACTCTGGTAGTCTGTGTCTTTTTATTGTGGAATTGAGATAATGTTTAGCGATATTAGTGACCAGTAATTTTTAATGCTAATGTTAGTGTATGTGTGTGTGTGTTTCCCTTGTTTTGCTTTTGCTGGTATGGAGTTACTTATTTCCTGTGTTTTCTTGGGTGTTCTTATCCCTCTTACATGGGGGAGGGTTCTACTAGTATTTTCTATAGAACTGGATTTGTGGATAGATATTGTTTAAATTTGTTTAATTTTCCTTGAAATATCTTCTTTTCTCATGTATAGTGATTGAGAGTTTTGCTAGGTATAGTAGTGTAGGTTGGCATATGGGTCTCTTTAGAGTCTATAAGGCATCTGTTCAGGCCCTTCTAGCTTTTAGAATTTCTATTGATAAGTTTGTTGGAACTCTGATAGGTCTGCTTTTGTATGTTATCTGGCCTTTTCCCCTTGAAGAGTTTAATATGTTTTCTTTATTCTGAAGAATGAGGGTTTTGATTATTATGTTGTGGGAGAAATTTATTTTCTACTCTAATCTTATTAGTATTATGTAAGATTCTTGTATATGTATAGGCACTTCTTTCTGTAGGTTGTGAAAATTTTCTTCTCTGATTTTGTTGACAATATTGAGTTTTTGGAGGTGAGCTCTACTTTCTTCTAATTCTACTATTCATAGGCTAGGTATTTTTATGGTATCTCAGTTTGTCTGGGTGTATTTTGTCAAAATATTTTAGGTTTAATAGTTTTCCTTTCACTGATGTATCAATTTCTTGTATCATAATTTTTATGACTGAAATTCTAACTTCCATCTCTTATATTCTGTTGGGGTTGTTTGTGTCTGTTATTCCTCTTCTCTTCCATACATTTTCCATCTTGAGGATTCCTGAAGTTTGTGTTTTCTTTATTGCTTCTATTTCAAGTCTTGAACAGGTTATTTATTATACTTACCTGTTTAATTGTATTTTCCTGTATTTCTTTTTAAAATTATTTTATTTCTTTACATTCCAGTCATTCCTCCTCATCTCAGTCTTCCCTCCCACAGTTCTTCATCCCATTCCTCCTTGCCCTTGCCTCTGATAAGGCACTTATTTGTTTCCGCATTAAAGGCCTCTACCTGTTTGACTGTATTTTCCTGTATCTCTTTAAGGGATTTATTAATTTCATCTTAAAAGTTCTCTGGTTTCTTTATAATGGTGGATATAAGGTCATTTTCCTGTGTTGCACTTGCCTCTTTTAAGGTTTTAAGGTTTAAGATTAAGATATCCAGGACTTTCTGTAGTGAAATACCTGTGCACTGAAGGTATTATATTGCCTTGACTTGTCTTGAGTTTTTATGCTGGCCATTAAACATCTGGTTGCCTCTGGATGTTCCTGTTATAGCAGTTATTGGGAAGGGGCCTAACTCTGATGATCCTGATGTTGCAGGGCTCTGGTGGGTATTCTTTGGCTGGACAATGGAATTCAGGTGGTGGTGTAAATTTCTCAGCAGTTGGGTGTTCCTCTGAGGGTCTCTAGGAAGGATATTTCTCCACTCTGGGCAAATGAGCATGTCCTATATAACTCAGGAGCAAGGGAATGGGTTCTGTGATGAAATCTAACCGATATGATTCCAGATCAGCACATCTGATGAAGGTAGGCAGAGAGGTGACAAGAGCGGAAAATTTTTTTAATTACTGATCCACTACTCGTAAATATTTAACAAACTCCTAGACATTTTCATTAACCATAAAAAGGTAAAAACTGAGATATGCTCTGGGGAATAAACGTGTATTCTTTCACTAGCAGTAATCTCACAATGTCCACTCAGACCCTGCTAATGACACCATTGATGACATAACAATACACACTCTGAGGGATATGTTTCTGGTTATTTTATTGTTTCATTAGCTCTGGAGTCCTTGGCTCATTCAGTGACCTTGCAAAGCACACCATGAGAGACAGGTAAACATTTCCTTGAATCTATATCAGGAAATAGATATCTATATACAGTATTTATAGAAATACTCAGTTTTGAAATATTTTTTCTGTAAAGTGATTTAACTGTGATGGTGGCAATATTTTTGAGCATGGCTAAGATAAACCTGAGATGACTCAGGTACATCTCCATCACTAGATACTTATTTTAATAAAATATTTACAATAGAGATGGTCCTCCAAGGGAAATGAAGTCAGAGCTGTGTTTATGCAGCAACTTTTCAGGAGCTAGACTTCATCCCTATGAGCAAATCCCTTCTTGCTGTGTCTGGGCAAGTGGGAATCTTGCAAATGATTTCTTCTTAAAATTTTCCCTACAGCAACACTTCTAAAACCAACCTTAATATTTATGATGATATCTATTTTTTGTCTCTATATATTACCTAATTATCTCAATTTCTTTATCCCAAAGAAATGTGTTTCTTGGGTAGCAATCAACAGAAAATGACATTGAATGTAACAGCTGTATATGGCATGGCAGATTTTTAGCTGACACATGGAAGCTTATAGTGTCTGTGGACAGCAAAATAGTAAGTCAGTTGCAGACTAAACATGAATTTTTAAATACTCAGTTTTGAAATATTTTGTCTGTAAAGTGATTTAACTGTGATGGTAGCAATATTTTTGAGCGTGGCTAAGATAAACCTGAGATGACTCAGGTGCATCTGCATCACTAGATACTTATTTTAATAAAATAGTTAAGACAAAGGAACTTATGGGTAAATGGAATTCTTTGTCCCTGTGAATTTTTCAGAAGCATAGAGTATATGTGTAAAGTGAGGTTCATCTGTGCTGTGAGAACATGAACAGATCATGGAAACACAAACTAAACAGAGACACAGTGAAATTAACAGAAGTTATGGACCAAATGGATTTAACAGGTATCTATAGAACATTTCATCATAAAACAAAAGAATATACCTTCTCAGAACCTCATGGTACCTTCTCAAAAATTGACCATATAATCAGTAACAAAACAGGACTCAACAGATACAACAAAATTGAAATAATCCCAGGTATTCTATCAAATCACCACGGACTAAGGCTGGTTGCAATAATGATAAAATCAATAGAAATTCTACATACACATGGAAGCTGAACAGCGCCCTATTCAATGATAACTTGGTCAAGGAAGAAATTATAGACATTTTAGAATTTAATGAAAATGAAGGCACAACATAATCAAACTCATGGGAAACAATGAAAGCAGTGCTAAGAGAAAACTCATAGCTCTGAGTGCCTCCAAAAAGGAACTGAGAAAGCATACACTAGCAGTTTGACAGCATACCTGAAAGCTCTAGAACAAAAAGAAGTAAATACATCCAAGAGGAGTAGATGGCAGAAAATAATCAAACTCAGGGCTGAAATCAGCCAAGTAGAAACAAAAAGAACTGTAGAAAGAATCAACAAAACTAGAAATGAAAAATGAGATATAACAACAGAAACTGAGGAAATTAAAAAAAAAATCTTGAAATCCTACTACAAAAGCCTATATTTAACAAAACTGAAAATCTGGATCAAATGTACAATATTCTAGACAGATACCAAATACCAAAATTAAACCAGGATCAGATAAATCATGTAAACAGTGACAAAACCCATAAAGAAATAGAAGCAGTCATTAAAAGCCTCTCAACCAAAATAAGCCAGGACCAGATGGATTTAGTGCAAATTCTATCAGACCTTCAAAGACGACATAATACCATTTCTCTTCAAACTGTTCCACAAAATAGAAACAGAAGAAACACCACCCATTTTTTCTATGAAGCCACAATTATGCTGATACCAAAATGACACAAAGACCCAACAAAGAAAGAGAACTTCAGTCCAATTTCCCTTATGAATATTGATGCAAAAAGTACTCAATAAAATTCTCGAAAAAACCAAATCCAAGAACAGATCGAAACAACATTCACCACGTTGAAGTAGACTCCATCCAGGGATGTAGGGATGGTTCAATATACAGAAATACATCAATGTAATCCACTACATAAACAAACTCAAAGAAAAAGACCACATGATCATTTTATTAGATGCTGAAAAGGCTTTGACAAAATTCAACATCCATTCAGTTAAAAGTCTGGAAATGATCAGGAATTCAAGGCTCATACCTAAACACAGTGAAAGCAATATACAGCAAACCAGTTGCCAACATCAAACGAATAGGGAAAAACTTGAAGCAATCCAGGGACTAGACAAGGCTGCCCATTCTATCCCTATCTATTCAATATAGTACTTGAAGATTTAGTTAGAGTAATTAGACAACAAAAGGAGGTCAAAAGATACAAACTGGAAAGGATAATGTCAAAATATCAATATTTGCAGATGATATGATACTATATTTAATTTATCCCAAAACTTCCACCAGAGAACTCCTAAACCTGATAAACAACTTCAGCAATGTGGCTGGATATAAAATTAACTCAAACAAATCCTATACTCTAAGAATAAATGGGACGAGATAGAAATTAGGGAAATGACACCCTTCACAAAAGTAACAAATATAAAATACCTTGGTGTGAATCTAACCAAACAAATGAAAGATCTTATGACAAGAACTTCAAGTCTCTGAAGAAAGAAATTGAAGAAGACCCAGAAGAGGAAAGACCTCCCATGCTTGGGGATTGGCAGATTAATATAGTAAAAATGGCCATCTTGCTGAGAGCAATCTACAGATCCAATGCAATCCCCATCAAAATTTCACCTCAGTTCTTCACAGAGTTAGAAAGAGCAATTCTCAAATCATTTGGAATAACAAAAAAAATCCAGGATACCAAAAACTATTCTCAACAATAAAAGAACTTCTGGAGGAATCACCATCCTGATCTCAAGCTATACTACAGAGCAATAGTGATAAAACTGCATGGTTTTGGAAAAGTGACAGGCAGGTAGACCAATGAAATAGAATTGAAGACTCACAATTGAACCCACATGCCTATGGTCACTTGATCTTTGTCAAAGGGCTAAAACCATCCAGTGGAAAAAAGACAGCATTTTCAATTGGTGGACAACATGTAGAAGAATGCTAATTGATCCATTCTTATCTCCTTGTACATAGCTCAAATCCAAGTGTATCAAGGACCTCCAAGTAAAACCAGATACACTGAATCTATAGAAGAGCAAGTGGCAAAAATCCTTGGTCAGCTGGGTTCTGATCTAGCCATTCGATTGGTGTAAGGTGGAATTTCACTGTTGTTTTGATTTGCATTTCTCTGATCACTAAGAACTTTGAACATTTCTTTAGGTGCTTCTCAGTTATTCGAGATCCTCTGTTTGAATCCTTGTTTAGCTCTATACTCCATTTTTTGATTGTGTTTTTTTTTTTTTGTGGTAGCTTCTTGAGTTCTTTATGTATATATATTGGATATTAGCCCTCTGTCGATGTGGGGTTAGTGAAGTTTTTTCCCAATCTGTAGGATGCTGCTTTGTCTTATTGACTATTCCTTTGCTTACAGAAGCTTTCCATTTCATAAGGTCCCATTTATCAAGTTTGATCTTAGAGCCTGAGCCATTGGAGTTCTGTTTAGGAAATTTTCCTGTGCAAATGGTTCAAGGCTTTTCCACTTCCTCTTCTATTAGATTCAGTGTATCTGATTTCATGTTGAGGTCCTCGATCACTTGGACTTTAGTTTGTGCAAGGTGACAAATATGGGTCTATTTTCATTTTTTAATGTACAGACAGCCAGTTAAACCAGCATCATTTATTGAAGATGCTTTCTTTTTCCATTGTATATTTTGGCTTCTTTTCAATATCAGGTGTCTTAAGTGTGTGGTTCATCCTGGGTCTTTAATTCTATTGTATTGATCCATGTGTTTGTCTCTGTACCAACACCATGCAGGTTTTATTAGTATTGCTCTTAGTAAAGCTTAGGTAGGGATGGTGATCGCCCAGCTCTTCTTTTATTAAGATTTATTTTCACTATTCTGCTTTTTTTTCCTTCCCAGATGAATTTGAGAATTGCTCTTTCTATATCTTTGAAGAATTGTGTTGTGATTTTGATGGGGATTGCATTGGATCTGTAGATTGCCTTTGGTAGGATGGCATTTTTTTTTTTTTTTACTTATACAGAATTTATTAGAGCTTTATAAGTCAAGCAATACCTTTTTGAGTTATGTTTAAAATTTAAATTAGAACCACTAATAGCCCTTCACAAGCAAATATTGAACATAGTGAAATCAAGTGTAACCAACGAAAAATATACATTATAGTCACAGTACACCTCTTATCTGGTATTTATTCTATAAAAATTCTCAATGAAGTGAGTTCATAACTTTGAATACATGTCATGTACTATGAAACAAAAGTTTAATATTCATCATGAATAACTGTTTAACAACTGTTTTTTTTTTTTTTTTTAAGACATAGACTGCCTATACTGTGACATGTTTTGGGATAGCACTCAGATTTTAGACACTAACCTAAATGGGATAGGGACATTTTTATTATCGTTAATTCTGCCAATCCATGAGCATTTTCTATTGATTTTCTCCATTTTCTGAGATTTTCAATTCTTTCTTGAGAGACTTGAAGTTATTGTCATACAGATCTTTCACTTGTTTGGTTAGAGTTACTCCAAGATATTTTATGTTATTTGTAGCTATTGTGGTGTATACCTACTTTTGATAAAGCAGCAGGAAATTGGGAGATTCTTATATGCACTGGATCCAGCCTGTCATCTCTAGGCTGAACATGAGTCTTCTGTCAAACTTATAGCACTGCCTTATTCTGTGGTCATTTATTTTCTAGAAAAAGTTGTTCTTTACAGCCTGAAAATTTACAGAGGTTCTAAAGCCTTTTGAGTATACATTGTCATGTACTATGCAAGATCACAGAGAAGCTGGCTCTGAAGATGGGACTTGGCTAACCATTTCAGGCAAAAGAACATCAGTTTCAACACATGTTCCAAAATCCTCTTCCATAAGTCAAGATGGCCTAAATCTGTGACAAGCAATATTGTGAAAGCAAAATAGATCAAGGGGATAGATGTTTTGCCCTTAAAATCAGCTGAGGAGTAAAATGTTTCCAGTAGAGAAAGCAATTGCTTATTCAAGATATAACGATGTCTACAACAGAAACAAATAGAAGATTGCACATCCATCCAGAGGATAGAGGCCTGGATATGTTTAAAATCCCCAGTCATTATATCATGATGAGGGTTGTATCAGGCTTTATCTTTTATTCTTTTGCATGTTGTAAAGATAAATTGGATAATATTTTGTTTTCTTTCCACTACTTTTTGTGCACCTCCATCTGCCATTTATACTCAATGGAAACCATCAGCATGGGTTTGGAGATCATCTCCTGGTCTCTACAAAACAGGAATTTTTGCTTTCTATGGTATTTGCTTGTGGACACAGAAAGCATCACATTTAAACAATATAAACATAGGTAACATTAATATATTATATTAGATAATATCTGTAGTTTGGATTCACCATTTTTCTTCTGTTACTCACCCTAGCTCATATTCAGTAGAAAATAAATTAAATGTAAAGGAAATTGGGAGATTCCTCATATGCATTGGATCCAGCCTGTCATCACTAGGCTGAACATGAGTCTTCTGTCAAACATACAGCACTGCTTTATTCTGTGGTCATTTATTTTCTAGAAAAGGTTGTCCTTTACAGCCTGAAAATTTACAGAGTTTTTAAAGGAAAAGGAATGTTAAGGTGTAAAAATGTAAACGGTTTTAAGCAAAGAAAGATTTCTGGATAAATATTTAAGATGGCCACTTTTTTTTCCAGAACAGGAAGCTGGAAGACTTACCAAGATAACAAGATCTGAGTAACTTACAGGAATGTAAAAGGTGAGATGCCATTATGGCATCTGTGTTATTAACTTGTTAAGGTTGAAGTTCAATACATTTAAATCAATGGAATTTTTTAAAAGAATCATCTGTCTGTGATAACATTTATGGGTACCAGTATTATAAGAATAAGATAAGAATAAGTCTGTGGGCCTGTTACTGGAGGCTTTTCCAGGAGACCTCTGGCTCAGCCAGGCACGAATGTTCAGGCAAACAGGAGGAGAGAGCAAAAAGGGAGAGGGTATCACCTCCCCTGCCTCCACTGCTGCAGCTGCCCCCACCTCCATCTCTGCTGTCACTGCCTCAGTTACTCCAAGATGCTGCACCTGTTGCTCTTTACTAAGTTGGGCTGGGCTGAGCCAGCAGCAAGAAGTGCGGGGAAGCTCCTGATGGCATTTCAGGAGAGATCTCTTCCCAAGTGGTAGTGTTACAGCTCTTATGACACAAGCTCTCAGAAGATGGAGTAATGCTCGCACCCCATGATTCCTTCTGGACAGGATTCTTATAAGAGTTTTGGCGTGGGTCAGGGTTTGGCAGCAGGTACTTCCTATTGGCTAGGTCTGAGAGCTTAGGGATACCTTAGCTTCATGTGAGAATGCTTGGGGTGCTGCTCCTATGTGACCGATGGCCCCAGACCTCTCTGCTCGAATGGGAGGCTGTGACGGTCTGTAGCTATGTGAAAGGAGCCAGGGGCCCAGGAGTGTGGACAAATTTCTACTTTTCTTGAGGGTCTCCGGGGTTTGAAGACTGTGCTCAACCTGTACTCAGCTGCCTCTCGCAGCTATTTATTTCAAAGTGTTCGACTTTTGTCTCACCTTTGTGTAAGTATTGCACAGTAGGTAAAAATAGTAGACTTCACTGTAGGGATGACTCAGAGGTTCAGATCTCTTGCTCTCTTTCAGTCTATAAAAATGATATTCAAGTTAGTAGAAACATTCTTTTGAGTTAATTAAAAAAAAATATTATTAATGAAACAAAAGATTCCCAATGGAAACCCAGGGTATAAGATAGCCATGAGGAGAAACGTAGTATGTTCTGTTAAAAATGGAATATGTTTATTCATATACACAAACACCCAAACCCACAGCCACACCACCTAAATAAATGCCGTTTCTGTTTGGTTGAATTTTGGGCACTCTCTATTTAGTTTTGACTATTCTAGAGTTCACTACATGGACCAGGACCATATTTAACTTAGAGAGATCTGTATACCCCTGTCTCTTGAGTACTAGAAATAAACAAATGTACCAGAACATCCACTTCTATTTATGCAACATACAGAAGAAACATGTATATGTTTGATAAATAAGATTAGTACATCCCTATGGTCTAGACCAGCAGAAAGTCTCTTGAAAATGTGTATCTAGTCTGTTTGTCTTTGCAACTGGTTTTAAGTTTTATTTTGATGGTAAGGAATCTTTGATTCAACATTTTAAGTCTCAATCATATTGTTGTTAATTATTTTAAATTATTTTAAAGTCTGGTTCTGAACATTTAGGAGATGCATAAGTGGTTAGACCAATATCTCTTCTTTGCATAATCATTGCTGTAACTTTCAGGGTACATGATAGGTGGGATTTCCATTACTTTTCTCCTACAGTACTCTGTATAGCACATTCCAACATATATTTCCTTATAACTGTTTCAGCCTTCTTTCTTATACCACTTGTACGCACATGGCTGGAAAAATATTCCAGGTGATTTTATCTCTATGTTCTGTGAGTACAGTATCTTTTCAATTCAAGCATCAAGTTCTGGTGATCTGTTAGTTGTATTGGCAGTAGTTTTCTATGATTGGGGATCTATATAAGTCTATCGGAAAACAGCTGAAAATAAGTAACCCATTCCTACAATTGGCATATTTGTTAGGCAGCATAATGTTTCTAGTTGGAGTATCATATGATAAAGTATAGTAACTAACTCCATTAAAATCTTTTCAGTATCTGTATATAAATCAACATATATTAAAAGTTTCTGTAGAAGTATTTATATAGTGTTCTCAATAGACCACTACTGTTTATTGTGCCTTTTCATATTCCCTCCTCTACACTGACCCCTTATCGACACAATTTAAGTCATTTCCCCCATTTTTACCTTTAGTATTTTTACCACTGTATTTTAATTTACTCCTTTGAAGATTAACCCCCATAAATGCTTCCTACAAAATTATGATTGATAGCATATTCCATAAAAATTACACATCAAAAGAACCAAAGCTAACATCCACCAGTGAGAGAAAATGGCAAAAATTGTTTTTCTGCATTTGCACTGCCAGACTTGGAATAAGTGTTTCCAACTCCATCAGTTTAATTGAATTTACAAATTTAGTTTCACTTAACAGCTGAAACTATTCCATCGTGTGACTATACCACATTTTCATCAACCATTCACCAGCTGATAGACACTTAGGCCATTTTCTATTTAATGGCTATAGTGAATTAAATAGTAATGAAAGTGCATGGGTCTCTATTTTTAACGTAAATTTATTTATTCTCTTTACTTCCTAGTATCAGCCCTCTCTTCCTAGCCTACCTCGCACAGATCCACCCCCCATTCCACACTCACTTTGTGTTTTGCCAAGGGGGAGCCTCCATCTGGGTGTTAGACCCACATGCCCCAAGCTATTCTCTCCCCGCCCTACAAATGAAGTTGCTGCAGGACTAGACACAGCTTTTCCTACTGAGGCCAAACAAGGTGGATAATTTTAGGGAACAGGATCCACAGGCAGTTATGCAACATCTACAGGGATAGCCCATGCTCCTGTTGTTGGGGGGCCCACATAAGGATCAAACTGCTCATCAGTACATATGTGCAGGGGTCTTAGGTCTAGCCCAAGTTCAATCTTTGGTTGGTGATTCAGGCTCTAAGAAACACCCGCACCCCAGGGTTCAGATTAGTTGATGCTGTTGGTCTTCCTATGGAGGCCATGTCTTCCTTGGGTCCCTCAGTCCTTCTCTCAACACTTCCACAAGACTCTGGAGCTCCATCTAACATGCTACCAAATGCTACTGAGTCTCAGCTAGAGTTGCCCAGATATACCTCCAGGGGACTTCACCCATCCAGGGTCTCTGTCAGGTCCTAATGATTGCATCACCTACAATGCTGCTTTCCTTGCTCTCTCCCTGCATTCTGTAAGTCATAAAACCCCCACCCCTTCCCTTCCAATCGCCTTTCCCACCAAGTTCTCTCCTTCCATGGAACTCTAATATCTACTTTGTTTCTCTTTCTGAGAAAGATTCAACCCTCCTCCCTTAGGCTCTCTTTGTTATTTGGATTCTTTGGCTCTTTTGATTAGAGTACAGTTAACTTGTACTTTATGGCTAATACCCATTTATAAGTGAGTACATACCATGCATATCCTTTTGAATCTGGGTTACCTCATTTAAAATGTTTCTACTTACATCCAATTACCTGTGAAATTCATGGTGTCCTGGTATTTAATGGCTGAGTAGTATTCCATTTTGTAAATCAACCACATTTTCTTCTTAATTGTAGCAGAATTTTTAGCCTTCACATCTGACATGAATCTGTAGTAATGAAACCTAAGCTTTGATGTAGCCTTTTGTCAGTGACTGTTATCTGAGATTTTATGGGGATATTTTTTGAAGGATTCTCAGATCCTTTGTATAACTATCTGGAGACAAGCCTTGCAAAGCAGGATGTGTCTTATGGTTGAGAATTGCTTAGGTGATAGGTCTGCCAAGACAACTCCTAGATAAGAAGTTTTGATATGCTGAAATTGACTTAGTAAAGGTGCCTTTTTGTGCAACAATGAAAAAGACCTTTGTGGAGGCTGTGGGGTTAAGTCCTTAAGAAGCTGATTCCCTGCTGTTGAAAAGGCCAAATTCATCATGCAGTGGCTATCTTTTCTTCTACCAGTCATTGAGAGTAACCCAGAACACTGATATGGAACCAAAGCCAAGTTCTCTCTGCCTTTCCACATCAAACCCAAAAATATGTTAAAGACAGTCCCTCTCACTGTTTGCCAAGAGCCTCCCCAGTCATCCATATTCCTGAAATGTTTCAATGTCACAACCTACCTGAACACGGCAAGAGAATATTGTGAGGTAACAAAAGCCTTTCAAACTGTATTCTCCCCAACACAACCAGAGCCTGCTTCAGGTAACAGTTATCCCCAAATTAACCTTATATAGCCAATCTACATTTTCTTGCTTCCTCTAAAGAACACTCAGACTCCAGGCAACCAGCATCCTATGTTTTTGTTTCTATCATATATTCTGAGATGTGGGTTCTCATACCCTTTCCCTGGTATTGGAATTCCTCTTCCCAACTACTAGGACCATGAACTTAACAGTTTCAAATGTACATTTAGGACAGGATATTTTTACAGATGAGTCAAGAGTATTCTAAGGGGAACTAAAACACTGCACCCAGTAGAAGCTCCTTGAGACAGAAAATAAATAGCTCAAAATAGCTTCAGAAAGGCCCTGACATGGACTAGATTCATTAGTGCCCTTTTACCCCCATTAAAAATTAAACAATAATTACAATGCAGAGTCTAGCCTCTGCCTGTTTCCCTTCAAGCTTCAGAGATCATACCAGCAACAGAGAAGTAGATACTAGCAGGACTTCCCAGAAGATACAGAGACCAGCTAGCTATCTGCAAAGGACACTCCAACCTGCTGAGCTGCTTGCAGGCTGGCCAATGTGATCCAGGTTCCTAGCTTTGGGATGTGAACTGTCACCCACTCTAGGATGGGCTTTTGTGATAAGACTTTGCATCATTTCTGCTCCTCTGAGTAATCCCAATAAAATTCACTGTTGGACTCAGGTGGTACATTCTTTGTTCTGTCATTGGTCCCTATCTGGAGTAAATAGAGCTGGTTCATGTCTCTCTTGGAATGGTGTCATCCAACAATTTGTCACTAAACCATGTTCAGTTTTTAGCAACATTAAGTACAATTTCTGCTGCCCACATACTCTTGGATGTTTGGCCTTTCCCTGGAGTAATGGTCACCTTAGCAGTATCTACATCTTTAAAGAAAATCAACTCTTTCACTCAGGAGGAATCAATTTCCAATAGCTCTTTAACTACAGGTGGGATTTCATGCCTACCTCCCCTACGTTGGGGTTTTCCTTGAGACAAGGTCTGATGTAGCCAAGGCTAGCCTTAAACTCCTTATACAGCAAGGATAACCTTGAAATCCTAAACTGTGTGCCTCTACCTCCAGAGTATTGGGACCACAGATGCATGACATACCATAACCAGTTACAAAAACTTGGTTTTGTATATTTATTTTGTGTGTGTGTAATTGTGTGTGGTCAGTGGCCTACTTTGGGGACTCTGTTTTCTCCTTCCACAATGAGAATGCCAGAAATGGATCTGAGACTACCCATCTTAGTGGCAAGAACACTTAACCACCAAGCCATTTGACCATCTCCACTTTAACATTTTAAAACATCACTAAAAATGGTATATAATTCATACATATATATTTCATATTTATTTTTGCTTTTTGTCTGGTCACACAGTGATAGATACATGCACATGCATTATACAAATTTAAACTTGTTATCTATGGTTTTTTTCTCATTCACTCTTATCTGTGCTGGTAGGCACATAAAAGTAGCTACAGGGACAGACTAACGCTACTGACAACTTGAAGATGTGGTTTCTTCTAAATAACTGAAAAAAATAAATATTTTATGTCATTGAAAGACTTGGTTAAATATATATGAATAATGCTGTAAGATTATCCACTCGTCTTATGACAGGGTTACTTGTGGAATGTACAGAGAGAGAGAATAAGATGGGGTTTGATTAAAAAGAGTATTTGTTCTTACTTTTAGCATTAGAAGAAATGTGTGATTTTTATAAAAATATGATTTCCATATACATAAGACCTATGTAAGACCAAATTATGACCAGATCCCAGCATGGAGAGTAGAGTTGAGCATGAAGTTTCACCCTAGCTGAGGAGCTGTAACTGTTAGCTACTGATATGGTCTGTTTTCTTTAAGTGCAGCCCCTGGCCACGGTTCAGTAAAAGACCACATGCCCAAGAATGCTTGGATAACACATATTGGCTTTGACAGGAGAGTGAGGGATGACACAACACTGGGTGGAAGAGAAGGATGATGGATCTGGGAAGAGTTAAGGGGGAAGGATGGTGAATATGATCAAAATATATAGTATTAAATATTCAAGGAAGTAATAAAAATACAAAAATGTGCCTCTTAAATGCCTTCATCCAGAAAGAGAAGACCCTAGTTAGATTGCTAGAAGGACTAAGAATCAAGTCAGATAAGCCTTTCTTAGAATCTCAGTTTGGGCACAATCTTTCAAAGTCAAGATTAACAAGAGGTTAGAAATGGCTCAGCAGTTAAGCTCACATAATGCTCTTGCAGAACATAAGTTCAATTCCAAATAACCCATGACAGACAGCTCATAACTGTCTGATGTTCCAGCTCCCAGGGATCTGACACCCTCTTATGGCCTTTGCAGGTACCTATGCTCATGTGTTTACACACACACACATACACACACACACACACACAACACACACACACCATTAACATTTGAAACTGGAAGTCAGTAAACTTGGAAAATGCATAAATTATTATTTAATTAAAAAACACCAAACAGCAACAATTTCCATTATCTGAGCGACCAGTCTAGGCCATTTGCCAAGGCTTTTCATGCATAGCCCATTAAAACGCCCCCCCAACAACCTTTTAAGGTACCATTACTCCTTGGACCTACTCTATGGCTCTAGTAATCTACTAACAGGCAAATCTCATTTTAAGAGATTTCTATTCCACAACTTAAAGACACAGAACACTTTGTTGGGTGATCAAAATACCAGTATGAAAAGAAAATGTAGTTATATGCCAGTAATTATAGCATGAATGTCTTTGAGTAACCTGTTTGAATATGTAGTACAAACAAAAAGCCACATCTCTCTTGCAAAGCACATCAGAATATGGTACAAAGAAATCATATCTTCTTAGACTGTTGTTAATCTGTAGGTTTTGTACAATGGGACAAAATAATGATTCCTGCTTTCTTTTTGTGGAGGTGGTTTGAGATCAGAATACACCCATGCATGGTTCTTGCATCAGAATGTCCATCGTTGTTTTCTGCTTCTGCTTATTCACCGCTTATTATGTTCAAGCAGGGATTTTTCTCTTCCTCAGCAACCAGAAATGCCTGGGTTTCAGTATCAAAATCAGTAATTCGCAATCTAGAAAGATAGAAAAACATTAACAGTTTTAATTAATTTTTCTTGTTTTAAAATTTAAAGTTTTTATCATTTATGTGTAATATGTGCCTGTGCGAGTTTATATGCACCACATGTGTACAGGAAATCAGAAGCCAGTTACTGGGCCCTCTGAAGCTAGGGTTATTGCAGTTGTGAGCTGCTACGTTGGGTGCTGGGAACTGAAGATGATTCCTCTGTTAAAGCAGCAAATGATCTTAACTGAAGAGACACCCTTCCAGACTTCACCCTTATGCTCGTGCTTTCCACCATCTCATTTTCCCTCTATATTTTTTTCCAAGGCCACATTCAGAAGACCCTGATGCTCCCTCTAAATAGGGTATAATATCCATGCTATGAGATGGTGTTTGTTACATGTCTAACATCCAGATTCTTCCATGAAAACTGATTTGAGTACTGGAGCAATGGTTCTATAATTAAAGGCACTGGCTACTCTTGAAGAGGAACCAGGTTTAATTCCCTCATTGAAGCTTACAACTATCTGAAACTCCAGTTCCAGGGGATCTGATACCATCTTCTGACCTCTAAGCGAGAATATACATGCAGACAAAATACACATACACATAATTATTTTTTAAAATGAAGGAAACAAATTTGTTGGTATTTGTGTTTGTACATGTTTTTACTTTATCTTTGTGAGACAGGGTCTCTCACTGAAAATGTCATTCATGGACTGGCTAGCCAGTAAGCTTCAGGGAGCTTCCTGTCTCCATCCTTCTCCCTGGCCCTAAGGTATATGATATATAAGACCGCAATCAACTTTTTTTTTACGTGGATGAACTCAGATCCTCATACTTCTGCTGTAAGTACTTTACTTGCCTAAACCTCTTTGCAGATTCTGCTCTGACCATCTCTGCTCTGTGAATTCAACACCTCAACTGTTTTCTATTTCAATTTGATGTCTATACCTAGAATGGTGATAGGAAGCACTGAAACTCCATCTAAGTCTTAGGGTTTTGGGTAGAAGACTTAGAAAAGGCTTGATGATTTTTTTCTTCAAGTTGAGAAGGTATTCTTTCCATGACCTGTTTGGTCTTAGTGCTCTAACTGTTCTCATGCATGTGCATTCATACACATACAGTCACAGTCATACAGACAACACACACACAAACAAACCTTGTTCCTGTCTCTGTTTTCATTGTATATTAATTAATTATCTATTATTGTAATAAAACATCACGACCAAGGCAACTTCCAGAACAAGTGGACTATTTCCATAAAACATCTACAGTTCCTACAGGATTGGAGTCTATCACCATGGTGGCAGGTAAGACTTGTTGCAGAAAAAGGAAGGTGAGCCACTTATTGAACCATAAGCATGAAGCAGAGAAAGTCATACAGGGCTTTGAGGTTTTGCAACCTCAAAGCCTGTCCTAGGGACATGCTTTCTCAAGCAAGGTTATACTACCTACACCTACCTAAATAGCAATATGAACTGCAGACCAAGTATTCAAACATCTGAGCCTGTAGAAGACATTTTATTCAAATCATGTTATGTATATTTTTATGTGTCAAGTATTAACCATATGAATAAACCATGATCCTAGGGCATATATTAATATAGTATATGTATTTCTGAGACTTTCCATGGTAGTGGAAAGGAGAACACCACAGAAACTTACTTAGTTTCATAAGATCTGCCACATTATCTGATCTGTATATTCTTAATTTATCGTGTCAAATGTCAATGCTTACTTTCCAAATCAAATCAAAGGAATGTATACCATGCTCCAGCATGCAGAATAAACATGGCTGAATTGGAATCAAATGAAGAGCTAGAAGGCATACACATACACAATGACAGTTAATCCACCTCTTTCTAATTTGTTATGCATCCACTCCAGCTTGGTACCCTCTAAACCTCCAGGGACCACCAATTAAGAAAGAAATCTTTCACTCACTAGATATTTTCATGGAGCAGGGAATTTGCAAGAGGAAATATTAAGGAAGTGAATCTGTGCCTTCTCTGGAGAGACAGCTAGAGTTAAAAACTTTGTAAGCCAATATCTCATAGATATGTGACCCATGGTCTACATGAAGAAGAGAGCAGCTTTGAAAAGGTTTTAGCACCAAAATTTAAGTTTATTCAAAACAATATGACTTTTCTTTTTAACCAAAACTGCATGGTTTTTGAGGCTTAACTGTCTGTGTGTGTGTCTTTCTTGTGTGTTGTGTGTGTGTGTGTGTCTGTGTGTGTGTGTGTATGATGTCAAAAGATTGGACACCCTGATAAGATTTCACTTTCCTAGAAATAAATGCCTCACTATGACCTAATATGACCCTGGTCTTGGGGGTCTGAGGAGATAGCTTTTCCAGTGAAGTGTTTGCTACACAAGTATGAGGACCTGAGACTAATTCCCAACACCTACATTAAAAGTTGGAAATAGTGGCATATGACTGGTTCAAGAACTAATGAAGCAGAAACTGACAGGTCCCTAGCACTTCTTGGCTAACAAGCCTTACAGAATTTGTTATTTTCAGGTTCCAGAGGGACATCCCATCTCTAACGTATTTGAAGTGGACCATTATGACCATAAGAGGCTGTCATCTGGTCACAACACTGTTATACGTAACAATGCACCTGAACTCACATACTTCCATTAAAATTACCTTGGTCCCATAAGGGTTTGAAGACCATAGTTGGAAAAATGAAACACAAAGATAAATGCTAAGTATTATAAAATAATATTATATAGTATATATCATATTTATAAAATAACATGATTATATAAAATAGTCTGAATCACATATTAATTTGACAAATGCATAATATAAGCCTTTGTCTAAAAACAACTACCCTAGATCCTTTAGCCTATCATAAATATTTTCAGATCAGTCACATTTATTTGCAGGTGGGCAAAAATCAAATCACATAACAAAAAAAATCTTATATTAAAAATATTGAAATGTTAAAATGTTATCTCATATCATCAATGACTACTGTGATGGAAGAAAAAAGAAAGGAATGACTGAGCAGATCCAGTGAATCTTAAATCAGGACTGTCTGCACAAACAAAATCACATTTACAAGCATTTTGATGAATTATCATTATAATCCTACCAAATATCACTAACACTTGGCTACTTACCAGTCACAAAATAAGGAAGGTCTTTTTACTTAATCTAATACTCCTGAAATATGCCCCTTATTCTAAGTGAGAGAACATTATTGAATTTATTTTTTTTAGTTTTAAAAGTATTTTATGGTAAAAAGGTCATTTTTACTATTTTAATCCTGCCAACCCATGAGCATGGAAGATCTTTTGATCTTCTGAGGTCTTCTTCAATTTCTTTCTTAAAAGACTTGATGTTCTTGTTTTACAGATCTTTCACTTCCTTGGTTAGAGCCACACCAAGATATTTTATATTACTTGTCACTATGGTGAAGGGTGTCATTTCCCTAATTTCTTTTTCAGCCTATTTATCCTTTGCATAGAGGAAGGCTACTGATTTGCTTGACTTAATTTTATATCCAGTCACTTTGCTGAAGTTATTTATCAGATTTAGGAGTTCCCTGGTGGAATTTATTGGGACACTTGTGTATACTGTCATATCATCTACAAATCTTGACTTTTTACTTTTTTGTATCCCTTTGACCTCTTTTGATGTCTAATTGCTCTGTCTTGAATAGATAGTGAGAGAGTGGGCAGCCTTGTCTGGTACTGATTTTACTGAGACTGCTTCAAGTTTGATACACTACATCAAGTTGGCTTGATGTTGGCTATTGGTTTGGTGTATATTGCTTTTATTATGTTTAGGTATGGGCCTTGAATTCCTGATATTTCTAAGACTATTACCATGAAGGGGTGTTGTATTTTGTCAAATGCTTTCTCAGCATCTAATGAGATGATCAGCAATCTACAGATTCAATGCACCCATCAAAATCCCAACTCAATTCTGCACAGAGCTAAAAACAACAATTCTCAAATTCATCTGTAATAACAACAACAAAAAAAAAAAAAAAAAACCAAGATAGTGGACACTATTCTCAACAATAAGAGAGTTTCTAGGGGAATCACCATCCCTGACCTCAAACTGTACTACAGAGCAATAGTGATAAAAACTGCATGGTATTGGTACAGAGAAAAGAAGGTAGATCAATGAAATAGAATTGAAGACCCAGAATTAAAACCACATACATATGGCCTCCTGATCTGGAACAAAGGATCCAAAACCATCCAGTGGAAAAATGAAAGCATATTCAGGAAATGGTGCTGTGTCAAGTGGCAGTCAGCATGTAGAAGAAAGCAAACTGATCCATTCTTATCTCATTGTACAAAACTCAAATGCAAGTAGATCAAGGAATACCACATAAAACCAGATACACTGAATCTAATAGAAGAGAAAGTGGGAAAGAGCCTTAAACACATCAGCACAGGGGAACATTTTCAATCACAAAAGAACATACATGGTATTCACTCACTGATTATTGGATTTTAGCCCAGAAGCCTGAAATACCCAAGATTCAACTCACAGACCACATAAAGCTCATGAAGAATGATGACCAAATAGGGGAGCCTTCAGTCCTTCTTAGAAGGAGTAACAAAATACTCAAGGGTACAAATATGGAGACACAGTGCAGGACAGAAACTGAAGAGGGACTGTCTACAGACCATTCCACCTGGAATCCATCTATGTGCAGTCACCAAAGGTAGAGGTTGATGTGGATGTCAGGATGTACATGCTGACAGGAGCCTGATATAGCTGTCTCCTTAGAGGTCTGCAAGAGTCTGACATACTCAGAGGCAGATGCTCACAGCTAACCATTAAACTGATCATGGGGTTCCCAATGGAGAAGATAGAGTGAAGGCTGAAGGAGTTGAAGGATTCGAGACACCATGAGGAAAGCAACAATCCCAACCAACCAGAGCCCCAGGGTCTAAACCACCAGCCTGGGAGCGCTTAGGGAGGGACCCATGGCTCCAGTTATATATGCAAGGGAGCTATATATAAGTGGGAGAAGAGATCCTTGGTCCCATGAAGGCTGGACGTCGTGGGGGGGGGGGATACTCGAGGGTGGGGAGGTGAGGTACAGGGGAGGGTGGATGGGGGTACACCAACATGGAGGCAGAGGAGGGGGGAAGGGATAGTGAGTTCCTGGGAGGGAGGGGGGAAATGGGGTAAGGAGAGAACATCTGAAATGTAAAAAAAAATTTCCAATAAAAAATTTCCAATAAAAAAAAAAAAAAAACATCAATGGCTCAGGTTCTAAGATCAACTATAGATAAATGGGATCTCACAAAAATGAAAGACTTCTGTAAGGCAAATGACACTGACAACAAGACAAAACAGCAACCTACAGATTGAGAAAAGATATTTACCAACCCTACATCCATTAGAGGGCTAATAATATCCAATATATACAATGAAGCCAAGAAGTTAGACTCCAGAGAACCAAATAACCCAATTTAAAAATGGGGTAGAGAGCTAAACAAAGAATTCTTAACTGAGGAATCTTGGATTGCCAAGAAGCATCTAAAGAAATGTTCAAAATCGTTAGTCATCAGGGAAATGCAACTCAAAATGATCCGGAGATTTCACCACACACCAGTCAGAATGCCTAAGATCTAAAATTCAGGGGATTGCAGATGCTGGCAAGGATGTGGAGAAAGAGGGAACATTCCTCCATTGCTGGTGGGATTGCAAGCTGGTACAACCACTCTGGAAATCAGTCTGGCAGGTACTCAAACAATTGGTATAGTACTACATGAGGTCCCAGCTATACCACTCCTGGCATACACCCAGAAGATGCTCCAACATGTAATAAGGACACATGCTCCACTATGTTTATAGCAGCCATAATTATAATAGCCAAAAGCTGGAAACAACCCAGATGTCCCACAAGAGAGGAATGGATACAGAACATGTGGTACATTTACATAATGGGGTACTTCTCAGCTATTAAAAACAATGAAGTCATGAAATTCTTAGGCAAATGAATGGAACTAGAGAGTATCATCCTGAGGAGGTATCCTAGTCACAAAAGAACATGCATGGTATGTACTCACTGGTAAGTGGATTTTAGGAAAAAAATCTCAGAACACCCACAACACAACTCGCAGATCATATGAAGCTCAAGAAGAAGGAAGACTAAAGTGTGAATGCTTCAGTCCTACTTAAATTGGGGAAGAAAATAATCACAGGAGATAGAAGGAGGGTGGGACATGGGAGGGAGAGAGAGCTGGAGGGAAAAGGGGACAGGATTGGGTGTGGGAGCAAACAGTGGAGAAGTACAGAGGGTCAGGAAATTGCACAGTGGTGTGTAGCAGTAGGGGATGGGGAACTGGGGTTAGCCAATAGAGAGTCCAGATGCCAAGAAGCAAGAAGCTATCAGGACCCAACAGGGATGACATTAGCTGAAATACTCAACACAGGGGAGAGAGAACCTCTAGAGACCATACTCAGAAGTTAGGCATGACCTCAAGTTGAAGGATGGGACCACACACCCATCTCAAAAATATTAACACAGATTTGTTCTTGTCTAAAGGAAATGAAGGGACAAAGAGTGGAGCAGAGACTGAAGAAAATGCCATCCAGAGACTGCTCCATCTAGGCATTCATTCCACCTGCAGACACCAAACCAAGACACTATTGGTGATGCCAAGAATCTCTTGCTGACAGGAGCCTGGTATTGCTGTTCTCTGAGAGGTTCTTTTGGATCTTGACTAATACAGATGTGGATGCTCACAGCCACCTATCAGTCTCAGGAAGGGGACCCCAATAGACAAATTAGAGGAAAGACAAAAGGAACTGAAGAGGTTTGCAACCCCAAAGGAAGAACTACAATATCAACCAACTAGAACCCCCAGAGCTCTCAGGGATTAAATCACCAACCAAAGAGTACACATAGGGGACCCATGGCTCTAGCTTATGTAACAAAGAATTGCCTCATCTGGCATCAGTGCGAGGGGAGGACATTGGTCATGTGGAGACTCAATGCCCCAATGTAGGGGAATGCTAGGACTGTGAGGTGAGAATGGGTAGGTAGGTAGGGGAGATCCCTCATAGAAGCAGGGGGGAAGTGGAATGGAATAGTTGATTTGTGGAGTGGAAATCACGAAGGGGGATAACATTTGAAATGTAAATAAATAATATAAAATAAATGATAAAAAATAAAAAGAGACAGAATCAAAAAAATTTTATACTGTACCCTTGTCAAACACCAATTAACTGCCATAGTCTCTCAGTACCAGATAGGGTTTTATGAGAAGATACGTGTACTTGTGTAGCAATGCCAAGTTAACCATTGGTGTGACCAATGACCTTATTATTGAGTTACTTGCATTTTGGGTGTGTATGTGATCATGCAGACATCAGAGGTCAACCTCAGGTATTATTCTTGATTTTTGTGACAAGATCTCTTACCAATTGGAGTAGATTGGCTGCCCAGTGAACATTAAGGATACTCCTGTATTTACCTTCCAATACTGAGACTATAATTTCAAACACTATGCCTGGCATTTTCATGTAGTTTCTGAGGATCTAGCTGTGGTTCCTACATTCATATGGCAAGCACTCTATGGACTGAGCTCATATTTCTATCTTAAATGACTATTAGCTGCGCATTTCAGATCTTAGTTTATCCCGTTTTAGCCCAAAGGACTCATGCTACAAAGAAGATCAGAGGCTAGCTCACCCAAGTGCATATGCGGTACACGTTTGCTGTTTCAGAGCCTCACACAGTACAACCAACCCACTGTAGTCCAAGTCGTTCTCCATCAGGTTGATCGCCCACAGGGTCTTACAGTGGGCAAAGATAGATGCAAGGTCCTCACAGCAGGCACCAGTTAGCTCGCAGGCTTCCAGCCTGCAACAAAAAAAAGAACACTTCTATGTCAAATTGGTAAGGCTTGTGGTTGAGAGGTAACTTAATCATTTAGTCTAAGCTCACTCCATAGCCTCCCAGGACAGGCTCTTAAAAGCCCAATGTCCATGACATCAAATTAACCCTTGGTTAGCAGATGTGACCACAGTTGCCCGTTCTCAGTATCCATGTCTGTAATGAACTATAGTTCCACTAATGATGTGCTGTCCCAGCCCTTGAACCTAGGATGAAACTATACCTCACACTGGGTAATACAGTGAAACAATGGTTGATGAGTTCAGAACCTACATTTCAAGCACCTTGATACCTTTTGATTTGAACCATTGAAATTCATTCTGCCATTAACTCAACCACATACAATCAAAATTCATGTTAGTTCTATTCTTCCTGCCCTATGGGGCTGAATTTTGAGACAGGGTCTTTACAGAGGCAACTAAGATGACACTAGGGTGGGATCTAATCTTACATATCTGTGAAGACACATGGAGAAATGAGCCACTTTCAACTCAATGAAAAACAAAAGCCTAAAACATACTTCTTGTATTGGTTCTCTGAAGGAACCATCCCTGTTAGTAGCATAATCTCACTTCTAGCATCTACAACTGTGTTTATTAATTGCCCATGCTTTTGCACCCTCAAAGCTACAGCTATATAACCTTGATGACACCTACCCAAGATCCTCTAAGTGGCAGTTGGGATGTTTTATAGCTCACACAGCACCTTCACACCAGTGTCTTCTAGCTTATTGTTTGAAATCTGTAGACTGGTCAGGTTCTGGTTGCACCTCAGAACTTCAGCCAGGTCCTGGCAGCCACTAGTGGTGATGAGACAATCTCTCAAACTTCAAGAGAAAATTCACAATGCAGTGGTTATTTCTGTATCTGAAGAGGAAGTGTTTCACAAACTCTGATGCCTGAAACTTCAGACAGTACTGAGCCTCTCAGAAAACATAACCTCAGTGGCACATAGACAATGAAATGGGAGTATACCAAGAAAACTAAGATATTTTCAATGGCCTCAAAGATGAACTGCAATACACTGTAATAAAAGTTAAAATAGGCTGAAAAGGTAGCTCAGAAGTTAAGAGCACACTTCTGCCGAAGACCCGGGTTTGTTTGCCAGAACCCATTTGGTGCAGGTCCTAGGGATCTGATTTCCTTTTGCAACCTCCTCAGGTACATGCACGCACATGCTGCACTCAAAAGCATACAGACATAAAGTGAAGCAAAAATACTTTTAAAATTTAAAAAAATATTATGTTAAATAATACTTTTGAGCAAAGATTGATTATAGGAAACTCATAAGAAAATGGAGTTGGGCACTATGGGTAACCCAAACTATGGAAAACAGCTTTCAAGATTCATATTTTATATTAAGGGAAAAAAGATGACATAGTGTCACAACCTTTGAAACCACAAGAATAGATCTGACTGGGACACTTGTTGAAACAGCACTTTTTTTTTTTTTTATCTTTGATCCACTTGAGTTATATGATGGGCTTATTTCTGATGAACCCATTCTGTTTCTGATTTCTGAAATTTCAGTGTGGCTCTTACAAGTCTACCATTTGTACATAGATGCCTACAAAGGACAAGGGAGTTGGTCAGGATTCCAAAGCTGGAGTTATAGAAGTTATTGAATCTCTGAACTTCAGTGCCAGGAACCAAACAGATTCCATTCAATAGAGCAAAGCTATGTACTGATAAGCAATCTTTCCAGCTCTTACACAACTATTTCATCTGTGAAAATATTTTGAGTGTAGTTTTCTACTTCATATTGTTAATATATTTATAATGTAGGGTTTGTGAAAGCACCATATGCTTTTTACTCTTTTTTTCTTTTGAGGTAGGGTCTCATTATAGCCCAGTTTGGCCAAACCAACTAAAGTCTATTAAGTGTACGTGCCTACCTTAAAGTACAGATGATATACTAACGGTCACTAAATTGGATAAAAACTTGATTTTCTCTCCCCCAACATATTTTAAAATAAAAATTCAGTATTTTTAGAGACCTCAAGTGCTTTACAGTTTTAAACTACTTTTTCTTCATTCTCTATAGTGGTGGGAAAACACAGGTAATTCTAATGTTTTTAAAATATGTCCTATATTATACCTTTAGTGGGTTTTAGATTCTAAAATAGCCAAAGCCATTGTTGATAGAAAAATAGATTCTACTTTGTTTTTTCATTTTGTGCCTTATCCCCTTTCTAGAGAAGACAAAAATGTAACTCTGAGATTTCACAACAGATTAAGTAACATGTTTTACCAAGATTCACACATCTGAATTTCTCACCAAAGTCATTTGATCATGGAATACTAATCTACTTGGTATGATCAAAACAACCACCACTAAATTATTCAAATCTTTTTTATTTTATAATTTGAAAACAAGGGGGCTGTGATTTTGTAGGACCTTAATAGAATGATTTGGTCTTCGCAGAGCATTAGCTTTGAGATAGCCTGAGACCCAACAGGTGTCCATTGCCTGGGTAGGGATGGCACATATCTTGCCATGCCCCTGGATTCCAGACTCCTGACACTGTGGTCTATGATCTCCATTTGATCTGTGCCTTGTATTCACATAGGGCTACAGGTAGAGGGCAGGACTACAGGCTTCAGCCTCAAGAGATTTCCATATTAATGAGTTACCTAAAGGCCAGAGGGCATGGCTAATTACATTATTCCCTCTCAGGTCCTTCCTTCTCCCCCTCCCTATTTAAGCCAGCTCCCCCTGGCTTAAACTGGGGGTGCACATCTAGACCATCTATCACACACTATGAACAATAAAGCCTTGGAACTCCAGACTCCATGTGTCTTTTTGGGCCCTTTGCTGCATTCCAGCCACAGGGACTCACATCATTTCTCTTCTCATTACTGTTATACTGCTGTTTATTTTTCCATGGTAGAATTTCCATGCTCAATAACTAATTCACACACACATTTTTGGGTCCTTTCTTCCATGTCTTTCTCATTCATTGGACATGACATGTCTCCTACAGGCTCCTGTCTTTAAAAACTTAATCCCCAGATGGGGGCATTGATTTGGTAAGTTGTGGGACCTATGAAATATTGGGGTCTAACAGTGAGTTGTGGGCCACTGATTGTGGGCTTAAAGGTTACATCCTAGACCCTGATTTGGGTTCCTTACTCAGCTTCCTGATCCACAAAGAAGTGAAGAATTTTTATACACATTCCTATTACCAGGAGGCTACTCTATCATGCTTTTTTCTCTACCAGCAGAGATTAGACCATTCTATACCATGTCTACAATGAATCTTGACTCCCTTATGTTGCTTCTGTCAGATATTTCAAAGACACAGTGATTACAAGAAAATCACTAAAGACACTTCTATCTAGAATTTGGGATCCAGTTTTTCATCTGATGATACCTATTCATCTTCTAGCACCCACTCCAAACATTTTAGTCATCCCTTAGACTCAAGCCATAATTCCTTTCTTATCTAGTCTTTGTGTCTATATTCTGAGTGGCTGTCTACCGCATACCAAAGCTATGCATGATACAGAGATCAAGGCACACATCTCTCCTCAGGAAAGAGTCTTTAGCAACCTGAGGTGAGTGACTCTACCCTCTATATTCTCAGGCATATATTCTAAATATTTTTTAAGAGGGCCTCCAAGGCCAAGCTCAAAGAAACCTACCCTAATGAGTTCAGGACACTGTCTGGGAGAGTCAGAGCCCCACAGAGAACCTTCAGTCCTTCATCCTTGACGTCATTGGAGCTGATGTCTAGATGCCTTAAAGTTTTGTTCCGCCTAAGAACTTCTGCAAGGTAGTCCCAACATTGTTCACTGAGGGAACAGTTGGCCAAACTGTAGGGAAGAAAGGTATATGAAGGGGGAAAATATAACATTTACATATAATAACAGTAATTATCAAGCAGAGGAGGAACATCTGGCTTATACAAACACATCTCTTTTCATTATTCTGACTCACATCGTTTCTAGTATTGAAACTTAGTAAACTGATTGACATTGGTTATGTTTGAAGACCTTATCTGAACTAACCTAAATCTTTTTTATTAACAATGGCTCCAATACTGGCCCTAATGATGCTTTTAAAACTACATGATCATTTAATATAGCAACCACATCCATTGTGTCTTATGTAAAAGAGTATCAAAATATATTTGAAAATAATATATTCATCTGGGCTGGAGGAATTTTTTAAAAGCCCATCATTTCTTTTCATTCCATTGTGAAAAAGTCAAATTAAAATAAAGTGTGAACTTATTCGGATGAAGAATGGATGTTGAATGTTTTTTTAGAGACCTTGGAAAAGTCTTTAGAGAAACTGTTGGAAATAAAAATCCACCTTTCAAATTTCTTAGCAAGATGCATGTAAGAGTCAAAACTTACTTTGTTAGGGTAAGTTAAGATGTGTATAAAACATTCATTGTCAATAATCTTATTTAATTTTATTTACATTCTGCTTTATCCTACAAAGATTACATGCAACTTGTTTTTAATGAAAGAAATATCATAAGACCTTCTCATTGGTGTTAGAATAAAAAATTGCATCCTTGATAAAAAAAAATAATAATAATATATATATTGTATGTGTGTGTGTGTGTGTGTGTGTGTGTGTGTGTGTTTAGTTTCATTTCTGTTGCTATGATAAAATATCTTTACAACAATTAATTTTGGGGAGACAAGCTCCAATTTAGCTCACTATTCCAAAATGCACTCTCTTATTATGTCAAGTCAAGGAGACAGACACTTCAAACAGCTGGCCACATCACATCTAGAGTTAAGGGTACAGAGAATACATACATGCATGATTAAGTTTCACTCATGAATACTCCAGGGCCCAAATCCAGGGTAATGGTGCTGCCTACTGTGGAATGGGTCTTCACAGATTATTTAGTATAGTGAAGACAATCCATCACTGACATGCTCATGGGCCCTCCTGATTAGACACTTGAGACTCACTTCTCAGGTGATTCTATATTGTGCAAGGGTGACAGCTTCTAACCATTATAATATGAAATATTTAGGAATACATGATATGAAAAATCACAATCATTGGCCCTATTCAAAACACCAAATCTCTCTCCTGAGTTCTAAAGTCTTCAATTTTCTTTCTTGTTAGTCTCCTCATTTATTTCCATCCACAATTACAAGAGCAACACATTCAGTATGAAATGAGGTCAAGGAGTTAAAAGGCATTGGTTCTGTAACTGTCCCAGTTGAGAGTCCATTCTGCATGCCAAAATAAGTTAGAGAAACAGGTCTGTATGTCTGCTATAGGGACTTGAATTCAGTCAAATAGCTTTTGAAATTTAGTACATTAATCCCTTGGAATCTATGGGAGGCAGGGATGAGTGTGGATGTGGGGTTAGGATCACTGTGGATACAAAAACTCTGGAAGTACTCAAAAGCTGTATTTACAGTGTCTCAGCATGTCCCAACCGTTGTTATTCTCCCACATACTAGTTCCAAACTCCACTAGTCTTTTTATAATATACAATACAATTTAAATATCAACTAACTGTTTTCCCATGTTGACTAGGAAATAACAAGAAAAATAACCTACAAATGTTAAGTTCATAACAAATTCAAAATATAAATAATGTGTGGATGTGTGTATAGGATGTATGTGTTACATACTAGAGTATGTATAAAGAGGTCAGAGAATAGCTTTGTGGAGTTGGTTTTCTCCTTCCATTTTTACATGGTATTTTTTTTTGAAGGTTGAACTTGAACTTGAAATCTTGTCTCAGAATCCTGCATAGTTGAAACCACAGATATGTGTGACCAAACCTTGTCTATATCTGAGGAATTGCATGGGGTTTTTTTGTTGTTGTTTTAAAGGAATATTCTAATTTATTAATTTTTTTATTGGAACTTTTATTTACATTTCAGGTATTTTCCCCTTACCTCCCTTTCCCCCCTCCCTCCCAGGAACTCCCTATCCCTTCCCCCCTCCTCCTGCCTCTATGATGGTGTACCCACATCCACCCTCCCCAGAACCTCACCTCCCCACCCTCGAATACCACCCCCCACGATGTCCAGCCTTCATGGGACCAAGAATCTCTTCTCTCACTTATATATAGCTCCCTTGCATATGTAGCTGGAGCCATGGGTCCCTCCCTAAGCGCTCCCAGGCTGGTGGTTTAGACCCTGGGAGCTCTGGTTGGCTGGTATTGTTGCTCTCCTCATGGGGTCCCATACCCTTTCTACTCCTTCAGTCTTCACTCTATCTTCTCTGTTGGGAACCCCATGATCAGTTTAGTGGTTAGCTGTAAGCATCTGCCTCTGAATATGTCAGACTCTTGCAGACCTCTAAGGAGACAGTTATGTTAGGCTCCTGTCAGCATGCACTTCCTGACATCCACATCAGCATCAACCTTAGGTGACTGCACATGGGATGGATACCCAGGTGGAATGGTCTGCAGACGGCCCCTCCTTCAGTTTCTGTCCTGCACTTTGCATCCGTATTTGCTCCCTTGAGTATTTTGTTACTTCTTCTAAGAGGATTGTAGCTCCCCCCCTACACTTGGTCTTCATTCTTCATGAGCTTTATGTGGTCTGTGAGTTGAATCTTGGGTATTTCAGGCTTCTGGGCTAAAGTCCAATAATCAGTGAGTGAATACCATGTATGTTCTTTTGTGATTGGGTTACCTCACTCAGAATGATATTTTCTAGAAATTGCATGTTTTAAAGGTTTTATTTTTAGTTTTGTGTATTTGTCTATGATATGTGTGGGTCTGTCCATTTGAGGGAGGGTGCCTGTGGAGCTTCTTTGATTCCTCAGATCTAGAGGAACAGTGGTTGTTAAGTGTCTTGACATGAGTACTAGGAAACAAATGGGTCCTTTGGAAGAACAACGTGTATGTTCTTAATCACTGAGCCATCTCTCCAGCCCCATGTGCTTGTATATGTTTCTTAGGCTTTTGCTTTGAAACTTAGGTTATGGGACTATATCAGTGAGAATATATCATAAATAGTTAAGCTGTCTGTGTGGTGTCACAGAATGTTGTGGTCCATGGACAGGATTCCTACAGATTATCTGCTCCAATCAGCAGGTAAACACAGAAAGCTATGACAATTCAAGGAAAGAAAGAATGCAAACACACCAAAACACCCTTTGGCTGCATTCTAATTCCTAGGTAAGAGAATATTAGTGCCTTGTGGATGTGAACAATATCCTCACATCACCCCTATCAAGATTCACAGCCAGCTTTCCTCCACACAGACACTCCTTTCCAACAGGAAATATTCTGTCTTTTTCTGTTTTAGAATAAATAGTCCAGTCTTCTGAGATTAAGCTCTAGCTTTTTTCCTGCCTCCTATCTCTCTATGTTGCCTTGGAAATCTAGCAATGGTATGTTGCATGTGTGCTCCTGTCTGTGGAGGCTGAGGCTGATGTTGGTGGTTTCCTCAGTTGCTCTCGGCTTTGCTTTAAGACTGAGACTCACCAATAAGACTAATCCTTGAGTTCTAGGATGCACCTATCTTCATTTCTCAGCTCTGGGATTACAGACATTGTTTACTGCTGTTATCAGCATAGAAAGTCCTCCTACCCACTGAGCCATTTCCCAAGACACACAATAGGGAGATTTTAGTAAACAGAACCCATGTTCAAACTATTTCCACATTTCTCCCCAGTGCACCCCACCTCCAAGGCCACTTACACTAAGTGCTCAAGAATGCAGTTTGGGTGGTACAAAGACTTGCACAATGAGGATATCCCTTTGTCCAAGACGTTGGATGACAAATTAAGATGCTTCAAGGTCTTGCTGCTGATCAGAACAGAGGCAAACATCTTGCAGTCATCAGGTGAAAGGTTACAGGCTTCTACCCTGCAGGAAAACAATAACATCATATGCTCTTTGTCTTTATGACATTTAATTTTTTTATCCCCATGAAGGTGTGGGACTTCTCAGAACTTGACATTGTTATTTATTTTTAAAAAATTATTTGTAATTTGTATGGGAATATGCCTGCTTGTATATATGTGTATGGAATGTGTGCCTTTTGTCTATAGAGGACAGTAGGTGGCTGCCATATCCCCAAGAACTAGAGTTATAGGTAGTTGTAAGCTGTATGCGTGGACAGTGTGAGTGCTGGGACAGAACTGAAACCTAGATTTACCACAAGAAAATAAGTTCTCATAATCCTCTCAGCAATTTTTCCAGCCCAGCTTAAAATTTACATGTATATATTGGCGTGTGTGTGTATGTGTGTATGTGTGTGTGAGAGAGAGAGACAGAGTACAAGTGAGGAGAGAGACAGAGAGAGAGAGACAGAGAGAGAGAGAGAGAAGAGAGAGAGAGAGAGAGAGAGACAAAGAATATCCTTGAGTTATCAGATGTAATATAAGCTATACTGATAAATTGTGGTGCGCTGTTTAAGCTTGCTCAAATTCAATGATGAGAATGAGGAGGGCTTTCCTGTCCTAGACTGACACACATATATTGCAAATGTCCTCTAAGACTCTTTGTCTATATATGGGCTTCCCCTCTTGATCTGTAATAAGAAGTGGGATAAGTAGCCACACCCAAGAGTAACAATTCTGTTCCTGAGGATGGCTGGAAGGTAACCCAGTACCTACCAAAGTTACTATTGTTTATGCCAAAACATAATAACAACATAATAATGACATACATCATGAGAGAGAAGGCTGGAGGGAACACATGAGTGGAAAGAAATTTCTACTCTGCCTAGACCTCTAAATGGGAAACTCCAGCAGGGCTGTTTCAAGACCTCTCCAGTCATTTAGGATGGATTAGTCAAAGCACCTGTCTTGCTCATGTTATTGTACATATTATCCATTTGCTGTTGTTTTTTCTTTAACTTTGGGGTCCAAAATAGATACCTTGCTCCTCCTCCCAGGACATGAGATTAGGATTTCCCTCTGATTGTTTCAGTGAGGATTCTTTAATAAATTTTTTCTGATGTTTGTAGTTCTTATATGATGTCATCTTTAGTTTTTTCTCATTGGCAGTCTAATGATATGTCAGATCCGAGGAAATTGCTGCTATCTGTAGCATCTTTTTGCTACATGCTATTTATTTAGTTAGTATTAATTTTCTTGCTATATCACTCAAGAAACTCAACCATTCAAAATAGATGTATGTTTATCAGAGAACATACAAATAACAGTACCAGTCAGAAAATAGAATAAAGGGCTATATTAAGAACTATAGTACTCCAATTCATTCCACCCTCTTTTCTATTTCTATCTGCAACCAGGAACCACTTTCCTTGCCTCTAGTACCACAGTCCCGCCCATTTTCAACTTTATATGTCAGCTACATGACATCCGTTTGAGTCAATTTGTGCCACCAACAATATCTGAGATCCATCTAGATATGATCAATAGCCACAGGTTTTTCACCTAACTTAAAATTAGGCAGAATGGCAACTTTCTGGTATGAACACTTGCCATGAATGGTTCAGGTTAGCATCCATCTTTCAGCAAATGGAATCATGCAGGCATAGACAGTACACTCAGCAGTTAGAGTTCTAAGTTCTAAGGTACATTGGGACTCATGAATTGGATGCAAAGTAATGGTTTCCAAAGTGGATATACCCATCTAGAAATTACCTTTCACATTCCATAATCAGTTCAACGTAAGAAAAATTTCAATTAGACTTACATGTTTTTTGGTTTCACGTGTGAGTGTTTTGCCTGTGTATGTATGTTTACCACATGAATACCTGGTACTTGCACATGCAAGAAGGTACTAAGATCCTGTGGATCTAGAGTTACAGATGGTTGTGAATCATCACGTTGGGGGTGAATATTGAACTCTGGCCCACTGTAAGAGCAAAAATAGCCCATAACAACACAGTATTTGAAATTATTATCAATTGCATTCATTTATTTATTTACATTTTGTATGCATGCACTATTACATATGCTTTAGCATGCAAAAGACAATGTGGAGAATGTGGAACAAAGAGAACAACTTGTGGAAGTTGGTTCTTTCTTTTCTTTATGTGGCTCCTGGGATAGAACTAGGGTTGTGGGGTTGGCAGCAAGTGCTTTAACCCACTGATCCATCTCATTGACCAGCCATGATCAGGTTTTAAAGTGAGGAAGGATACACATGAATAATAGAAAAATAAGACACAAGTGTACAAATTAAAAACTGTAGTCCTGTGATGCTCTTGTCACCTTGACACAATCTAGAGTCACCTAGAAAGGGAGTCCCAGTGATGTGTTCTCTAGCTAAAGATGGCCGGTAGGCATGTTTATGGGCAATATCTTATTGAAGTTAACTGAGGTGGTAAGACTCAGCCACTGTTGGGGTGTACCATTTCTCAGGAAGCAGGATCCTGACCTGCATAGGAGTGAAGAAGGTTAGTTGAGCACTAGCATGTGTGCATTAATCCACTGCTCTTTGCTCTTGCTAGTACATATGATGTGACTATGCATTGAGGTTTTGCTACCTTGACTTCTCATGGTGATGGTCCATAGGCTGAAATATTGAATTGAATAAACCTTTTCTTTCTATCAGTTATTATATCAGGGAATTTTTATCACAGCAAGTGGATCAAAATTAATATACCTCCTTTGAGGGGAGTCAGTGAGATAGTAGAACACAAAGACTTACACAAGTTTTTTTATGTTGCACTCTGCTTGATTCAAGACATCACATAACTGTTTCACATCACTGTGGGAGAGGAATGTGAGGGTGAGGTTCAAGTCCTGTAAATTCCAGTACTGAATCAACTCAAAGAACAAGGACTTTTCATATAAGAACACATTATTTGCCCTGCAAAAGAAAGAGTGGTATCCATCAGTTTCTACCCAGCCTTAGTTGTCATCTGTGGCAAAATCCTATATCCCATAATGACCACATAACTCTAATTTTATAACCCAGTGACACGTTCACTGGTTCTCAAACTGAGTGATTTTTCTCTTCCATGTGGAACTTTTGTTGAAATGTGTGAAGGCAAGGTTTGCCATTACATAAGGAAGTTACTAGCATGTAAACAGCAGAGCCCCCCCTACCACACACACATACTCTCTCATCATCCTATAATTCATGGGACAGCCCTAAATGAAGAATGGTCAGCAATAGACATTAGAAGTCAAAAGACAGTGAGATTCTACTTTACACTGTACAAGCCTTCATTTATGCAGTTAGCTAAGAGATGGTGGGAAGGCTAGTCTGTTATTTCTGATCTATGACCAAATCAAATAGATTTCTAACTTACACAAGTACTTTAAGGGTGAAGTTGTAGTATGCCAAATTATTATACAAGACTGAAAAGGCTGGTTCACTGAGATTAGTGTCTATCATTTGGAGTTCCTGGATGTCCTTATGCTTAAGAGCACAGAGCAAATATGGTTCCAACTGTTGAGAAGCTTTTCCCTGTAACAGAGGAGAAAGGAATACATTCCACAGTTAGTAAGTTAATTCAAGGAGCTGGAGACATGGCTGAGTGGCTAAGACCAATTGGCTTTTCTTCCAGAAGACCTGAGTTCAGTTTTCAGCACCAATATGGTGGCTCACAACTATCCATAACTCCAATTCCAGGGTTATCTGACACAGTCTTTTGTCCACAATGGGCACTGCATGGACACCATGAACATGCACACATGTAGGCAAAAACATTCATAAAATAAACATAAATAGATGATAATACCTGCCAGCACTTTCAGATTCTACTCATCTACAAAAAGTTAAATCAAGACATTCACAGCACAGAAATGGAGCAAACTGGGTCCTATGCTGAGTCAGCATAGCCGCTAAGGCTATTTCGTGTTTGTAATTCTTAGACATAGGCCAAGGTCTATGGGATTCTGGCTGTTACAGCTTGAGGTGGACATGCAGTTAATATTTATTGGGAAAATGTCAGAGGATTCTAAAAATACTACACATTGAGGACCTACCCTCCTCATTCCTACAACAGGCTAAGATAACCCAGATGGCTTGGCAGTGTAAAAGTTGAGAAAACCTGCTTTATAGATAACCTTGGTAGTTTTAGAATGAAAAAATGAGCCAAGTTGCCTTAGCCACTGAGTCAAAACTTACAGCAAGAACCTTCTGGCTCAGTCTTCAGATGCTATTACTGACTCAGTTTATACTAGTGGATAATATTGGTGAATTCTCTGTCTACCTTCCTTACCTCTAACAGAATAATCAAATTTGCCTTGTAATATTTCTGTGTGTGGAAGTGTGTGTATGTGTGTGTCTGTGGTGTGTGTGTGTGTGTGTGTGTGTGTAGTGCACGATATTACGTGGATGGAAGTGAAAGAACAACTTGCAGAAATCAGAATCAGTTTTCCTTTGTGGGCTAAACGATTGAATTTAGGTCATCGGATTTGAGAGAATGTACCTTTTATCTGCCATTCTGCCAGCTCACCTAATAAGTTTTCAAGTATAAATGAGTTCCAAGGATAAATTCTAGGGCTCCTACGGAATCAAGCTAACTTATTTTATTGCTGCAGAAAAGATCAGAAATTCAAGGCCAGACTTGATTACAGATTGAATAGAAGGGAAAGTCTGTGTCTCAAAAACATGAGTTGGGATACCATTTCTGGTAACATACTAGTCTAGTATATATGATGCCTTGGATTCTATTCTCAGGATGGAAAAAAAACAGAGCCAAGAAATAAAAAATTATACACATGTACTTTTTGTTGTTAAATTTGGTTATTTTCCGTTTAGGATTTTATTGTTTTATTTGTTTGTTTGCTTGTTTCTTTGTTTATATGCTTGCTTGCTTATTTTTGACAGAATCTCACACTTTAGACCAGACTGACCTGGAACCCACATTGTATGTACCCAAAGCTACTTTAAAATGCTGAGAGAACCTCTTGCCTCAGTTTCCTGAATGCTGGGGTTACGAGTATGAGATCCTAATACCTGGATAAAAGTGATTAATATGTTGTTTTCCTTACATACACTGTCTTATACATTCTAGGTCTGACATAGTGCTTGGATTACAGGCATGTACCCTTATACTCAGTTTTATAGGAGTCTGGGTAACAAATCCAGGACCTGTATGTTATAGCAAGCAATACTCTGAGTACTGAACTACTTCCTGGTCCCCTGCATATATGAACTGATATATCACTGTGAACCCATAAATATGCACAACTAATAATTAACAAAAATCTCCAGGCCTAGTTGCAAATTCCTTTCATTTCAGTACTCTGGAGACTGGCACATGGATATCTGAGTTCCAGGCTTGCCACAGCTACATAGTGAGAACTTGTCTCAAAAACAACTAACAAAATAAATATTAATAAGGTCAAATAGAATTATCATTAAAAGAGTCCATCTGGGTCTCAAAATGGAGCATGTTGGACTGGAGACAGTTCAGTATTTAATTTAAGAGTGTATACCTTTCTTCAGATAATAAGAATTTGGATCCCAGTCCCCACATATGGCATTTAACTATAGCTCCAGGGGAATCTCAGGACTTCTTCTGGCCACTGAGTCCACCTCCACACATGTGCATATTAACATGTAGCCACATACATATAAATTCAAAATGAATCTTACAAAAGGGAAGCTGTTATCAAAACAGGCATATATATATATATATGTATGACACACATATGTATGACACATATATACACATGCATATATATGCATATATACATATACATATATTCACACACAACCTGCTGAATTTGTTTTTGTGGTTTGCTTGTATGTGGTTTCTAGGCCTACCACTCTCTACTGAACAACCAGTAAGGGTATGTTTTGAATCTATCTATATAAATCATAAATACACCAGGAAAGATTCTAAAGATGAGACTTAAAAGAAAGATAATGAAGGGACTCACATATAGCTGTGTTCTTGTTCTTCATTCAGAATATTTTGGGTTGAAAAGGATAGTTTCTTGAGTGTAGAACAGTGTTTTAAGCAGTAGGCAGCAACAATAATGTCAGAATAATTCCTAGCCACAAAGTTAATCTGTTCCACACAGTTCATTGCTTGTACTATGAAGACTTCATCTTCCATCTCAAACAGACAGTAAAACAACTTCATGCTATCTATCTGTTCTTGAAGCTCTTCACTGCAATTTATGGTTTCCAGGCACTGATACAACTGATGCTTTACTTCCTGGGACATCTGGTGGCCAAAAAATGCCTCTAGCTTCTTTTGTTCTGATTCATGTAAAAGGCCAAAGATGAAACAGCCCCAAAAAATCCACTGTACTTTGACATTTTTTAGAAATGTAAACATGAGTGTCTCTATACTTTTAACCTCCTGGGTAGGGTGGTCCACATGGCTCTTTAGCAGATAAAAGATGGCAGCACAGACTTCCTGGATAGACCGGTGGAAGAAAATGTATGAATTTTCAGATTCCCTGATATTTACAAGCATTCCAATGTCTAAAAGTGTGGGGATGTCAGAGTCCATGATCCATTTCTCCTGAGAGCCTCCTCACCAAACATGAATGTGTCAGTCCACATGCCCTCAGCGGCTAGAGAACACAAGCCCTGCAGCTGGTCTTGGCTTTTCTTAGTTGGAGAATGGGTATTTTGGGGAATGAACAAATTGAAGATGTAAGTGATATACAAGGAGGTAGTACATCGGCAGATGGAGACTAGATCGTTTCCCTTTTCTATCTGTTCTTTTAAACAGGTAGCCACCATCCAGCAGAGCACAGGGACTTGACATATAGTGAACAGCTGTCATTTTCTCTTACCAGACTGAAGACTTCCCGGGCTATGTTCCTATCTTGGAATAATCTGTGGAAACACATCTTCATATTGCTCTCCCTAAGTCCTGTTATTATTTTCACATGTGTGTACTCAATCCTGTTCCTCATATTCTCAAAGGTCTCTGGGGTAGTGGAAATGAGGAGAGAGGATTCAGGGAGCATCTTCCTCCTGAGCAAACGAGCTCATCAGTAAATTCACTGGCTGCTTCTCCATGCAGTTATCACACAGCTCCGATTCTCTTTTGAATAAATCACATTCTATCCCTTCTAAGCTGTCAATGATAAATAAGAGTTTCTCTGGTTCTGATAGTATCTCCTCTATGGGAGCTGAGGGCAGGCCATTCTCTGGAGATCAGTTCAGCCAGGCTAGCTGTCTCCAACTGCTTCACTTCTTGATAGCAGAAGTAGAAGATGTAGGAGAATTTCTGTGGAAACACAAGGCCTTCTATCCAGGCCAGCATTAACCTCTTCAATATCAGTGTCTTGCCAGTTCCAGCAACACCACTCAGGAAAACCATATGTGGCTTCGATTCAGTTCCCTCTGATTGGAAAATGTTCTCAAAGCAATCATAGTCATTCTCAGTAATTTCCTCCTTTAAAAAATCCTGAATACTTATATGGAATACTCTGGAACTGTCATGGGTCAGCTTTGTCTTCAAATGAACTCGATATAACTTTGGGTGTCCTGAGTCAGTGAGCACAAAGGAAATAAATCCACAACATATCAAAGTTAAACATTCCCCCATATCTGACAATAACACTTTAATTATCAGAATGGATCATTTAAAATTAATTTTTTGTATTACTGGGTTCCTGTAGAGGTCAGAAAAGTTAAATCTCACCCCTACCCCCAGCTGAATTTGCCACTGTCCATGAGTAGTCCCACATGAGTGCTGGGACTCATGGTCTTCTGCAAGAGTAGAACATGCCCCTAGCCACTGAGTCATTTTTTTTCAGCCCCCTTATGATGTGTATGTTTTTATGAGTTTGTAATCTGTTGGCCTAGAACAACGCTAATTAAAGTGAGAGGATTTTCACTAACCCTGGATCACAGTTGTATTTCTGTGTGTGTCAGGAAAGTTATACTGTTAAACTGTCACATGCTCTTTCAAAGCTGTCACTTGAAGTTGGGTTGTCCCTCTTCCCCATTTCAGATCCAACCTTATCTAAGTGTAGTGCTTTCTTGGGTTCTTGTCTAGGAATGGGCTCACCCCTAACTCTGCAACAGGAAGGGAAGAGAATAAAAGAGATCAACCATAAATACTATGTCCAGAGGCCCATTAAAATATGAATCATCTCAAGCATATTTTATGACTGTTTTCCACATGATATAAAAGTGCCACCAGTGGAAAAAGAAAGCTGAAGTAGAACCAAGGGAATGTAGCTTAACTGGGAGCTCCAACTGGCTCCATTTTCAAATCTGGTTTCTCCTGGATGCTGTGAAAGTACAATTGATGATGTTATGAGAGACTGGTTTGCTGATGTAACCTTCATAACATTATACGCTTTTTCAATTGGGAATATTGCTTGAGAGGATATTCTCTGCTCTGCTTGGGAACTCCAGTGGACTGGCTTAAAGAGGCTTCCCCAGTCAATTTCTATCGGATGGCTTGAGGGCCAATTTGATGTTTTGTAATCTATCAGTCTGTTAGTCTGTCTATCTATCCATCCACCCATCCATTCATCCATCCACATATCTACCTACCTACATACCTACCTACTTTTGTCTCTATATTTCTTATCTATTATTTACTTTGACATGCAATGTACTTAATGAATGTAATCATTCAAAACCAAAATTTTTCTAGATGAAACTCTGGACCATATGGAATCCTGCCCTGTGAAGCTGCACTACTTGGATAGTAGAAACACCAACTAAGTGTGGCAGAATGCATGGCTCTCTAAACTCAAATATCAGTGTCTGTTAACCCCTCCTATATACACAGATAAACATACCTAAGAGAGTGTAAAAATACATGGTTGCCATGACAGCACAAAACTTAAAATTGGTATTACTATCAACAGAAGATTGACTACATAATGAAAACAGGTACTATCACACTGATATTAAATGTATAAAATAATGGGGCTAGAGAGATGCATTAGCAGCTAAGGACACTGGCTATTCTGAAAGAGGTCTTGAGAACAGTTTGCATCACACATATCAGGTGGCTCACCACAGCTTATTACCCAGCTTGAGAGGGCCTGGCTTCTGTAGGCACTGCACTCACATACATAATCCCACACATGTGCATGCACATGTGATATTTTCAAAAAGGTGCCTTAAACATATTTTAACATACACAATCGCCCACATATATGGCAAGAAAGCAAAAACAGTACGGTTTAAAGTGCCAGAGGAAACTAGTGGGAAAGAAAGAAGAGAGAGTCACAGTGGACAAATACTATGAGCAAACCACAAGGATACACACACACACACACACACACACACACACAGAAATTTATACTGAAACACTTTGTATGCCAGGTATAACATTTTTTAAAATGTGCGTAATAAAAATAAAAGGCAAGTTGGGCAATCAGAAGAAACTAAAGAAAAGCAAGGCAAACTGTTTACATAAAAGGTCTTAATTTAAGAATCAACAGAAAAATACAGGCAAGGTGCTTCAGGGATATTCGCCTTCAAGCCTGAGTACTTAAGTTTGGTCTATGAGACCCAAATGGCAGGAGCAGAATTAACTCTCTAAAGTTGTTCTCTGATTTCCACTTGTGAACTATGGTATATAAATGAGTAAGGGTATACATACAAATAATACATGTAAGGAAAGTCAAAAGAAGCAAACAAGTGCATATTTTATTGATTAGACATAGGTGAACAGAGAACGTAGGTCCCAAGGACTGTTAGAAACAAAAGCTATTCTAAAGCACAGAGGAAAGATCAAAAGAAATATACACAAGACATTGTATGACGATCTAACAGGTGGAACTCAAGAGATGGCTCAGTGGTTAAAAGTATCCAGAAGATCTGGATTTAGTTACAAGCATCCACATGACAGCATCCACATTCTATAGGTCCAGATCTGATGTACCCTCTGGCTCTCAAGGAATAAAGAGTCCATAAATAGTGCATGCAGGCACTCTCACATACACATAATATAGTTTCTAACTGTTCACATGTATTTTAATCATGAATTAAAGACTCTTATATGCAGCTGTATTTCAAGAAGAATGTGGGAAAGAACAGCACTGAGAACAATTTTTAAACAAATAAAAAAAAGAACATGCATGATATGTCCTCACTTATAAGTGGATATTATACATAAAGTACAGGAAAACCACAGTACAATCCACAAACCTAAAGAAGCCAAATAACAAGGAGGGTCCAAGGGAGGATAGTAGAATATTTCTTAGAAAAAGAAGTAAAATAGATATTAGAATTGGAAGGAGAGAGGGAACTGTAGAAGAGAAGATGGGGAGGTGATGTGTGTGGGAATATCAGGTATAGGGAATACAGGGGAGAGAGAACAGTAATCAATGGGGGGAGAGGGGCAACATGAGGATGTGTCAGAGACCTGGGATGGGGAGAGACCCCAGGGTGTCTATGAGGGTGACTCTGACTGAGACACCTAGCAGTTGAAAATGTGAATTTTGAAGTGGCCACTTCCTGGTGTCAGACAGGACTCACAGTGGAGCAATAAGGACAGCAACCCATCCATAAAACTGTCAATCCAAACTGTGCACTGCCTACCAACAAGATGTTCAGAGAAAACAGTAAAGCAGAAACTGAGGCAATTGCCAAGAAACGACTGCCCCAAATTGAGACCATCACATTGGCAAGAACCAAACTCTGACACTATTAATGATACTCCATCATATTTGCAGACAGGAGCCTAGCATAAGTGTCCTCTGAGAGGTTCCAACCACCAGCCAGTGGAAAAAGATGCAGAGACCCACAGCCTAACATTGAACTGAGCTTACGAGTCTTGTGGAAGTGTTGGGGGAAGAATTAAGACAACTGAAGAGAGCAGGGCCTCCACGGAAGACCAAAAGAGTCAACTAATCTGGGCCCTTGGGGGCTCCCAAAGACTGAACCACCAAACAAAGAGCAAGCATGGGCTGGACCTAGCTCCCCCTGCCCACAGCATGTATGTAGTAGATGTGCAGCTTGATCTTCATGTGGGTCCCCCAACAACTGGAGTAGTTGCTGTCCCTTAATTTGTTGCCTGCTTGTGGATCCCCTAACTGGGCTGGCCTGTTTGGTTTCAGTAGCAGATGATGTGCCCAGACAAACAGTAACTTAATGTACCAGCAGGGGGTGGGGGTGGGGGATACCCAGGGGTCCCCTTCTCAGAGGAAAAGGGAAGGGGATAGATAGAGGATATGTGTGATGGGTTATTGGGGAGTAGGGGGCTGATCTTGATAAGGAAATTGAAGTTTTTCAAAAGTGGTGAAAAAGAACAGCACAAAGACAACTTTCAAACCAATAAAAGCTGGAGTAAAGAATATTTTATAGCCATAGATTTAAGATTATCAGTGAATCCCAAGCAGAATGAGCTTAGAAAAAAACATACATCTAGGGTTATCATAGTAAATCACTAGAACATCAAAGACAATGAAATGAATTCAACCTTAAAGCAGCAATGATATCTCATACAGGGTGAATATAAGTGTGACTTGAAAGGTCATAGAATTTAAGAAACATCACATTTCTGCTATAACCTTTTGCTTGCTAAAGATCAAAAAAGACACAGCCACAAGAAAGACTGAAAAATCTTGTTCCACACTATATTAAACAGATGTTTCAAAAGCATATATAATATGTATGTGGAAGGGAGAAGGAGGTACAATACATATGCATGTGGAAACCAGAGGTTGATATTCGGCATCTCCTTCAAGTGTTTACCACTTAAGAAAAAAAAGAAAAGAAATTTGTTTTTAATTTGGGTGAATGGATGCTTTTGTCTTCATGCATGTATATGCACCAGATGTGTGCAATGCCCTCAGACGATAGAAGGATTGGATCCCCTGAAACTGGAGATACAGATTGCTGTGACCCACCAGGTAGATTCTGGAAACAGAGCCAAGGTCTTCTGTAAGAGTAGGTGTTCCTAACCACTGAGTCATCTCTTCAGGCCCTCCATCTCATTTTTTGAGACAATTTTTTTAGCTGGCTTAAACTGCCAAGCTGACTGGCCAACATGCTACCATGCCTTGCTTGTATGTGTTTGCTGAGATCAAAGTCAGTTTTTCATATTTATACAGCAAGCACCTTACAGACTCAGCCACCTTCCTAAACCCAAGGAATATGATCTATTACAGGTGTTTTCTGTTGCTGCTAACCTAAATCCAAGTGCTACCATTTCACTATAGAGTTAAGGCTACAGTTTAGATTCAAGGGAACATTACTCATGTCCTGTGTAGAAGTTTAACCAACTAGTTTAGAGCATGATGTACTGATACATTTGACCTCACAGACTAGATCTAATGTGTCTACATGAAGCTACCTCCTTCCTCAAGGAGATTACCCCACTCCACCTGCTAGCCCTATGGTAGATGGGCATGGAAAAGGTTATCAAAACTAAGACATGATTCTCATTTGCTGTAAAGAACTTTCACCAACTCACCATCAATCTCTCTTTTTGCTCTCTCTATGAGATCCTTCCTATTGATCTTCTGGAAAAATCTGAAGGTCATATCCCAGGCTGGCTTCTCTTCATAATGTTTCAAAAGTAAGTTGGCAAGGTCTTGCCGAGATGCCTTCTTCACTTCTGTCCAAGAAACCTGTTTCAGCCCCAATTGCAAAATCTCCTGTTTGAGGAACTCCTTAAACTTTACAAATTCCTCCTTCTTTAGTTCTTCCAAGTACCACATAAGGCCAAAATCAGAAAAGAAAGTTGCCATTGTGTCTTAAGGAAGACTCGTCTTCAAAGAGATGAGTATCAGGATGAAAAAAACAGATGGGATCTGTGGGAAAATCAGGCAAGCAGCTGAGTTACATAATTAAAATTAAACAGAGGTCAAAGGGGAAGGAATGTTTAAGCTCATAAAGTGCTTGCTGCACAAGTGTAGGGACATAAGCTGGGTCCACATTATTCATGTAAGAACAGGGTGTGCAGCCACAAAACCTTTAACCTACTGTATGTCTGGCTTAGAAGATATACAGGAACAATGGGGACCTAAAACTTGTGGGAGTGTACAACGAGTAACGGGTCCAACTTGAAACCCATAATATAGAGAGAACCCATACCTGGCACTTCAGGGATGGCTAGGAACCACTGGCAAGGCAGCCCAGACACCCATGATAAGAAGCAAACTAATTGTCCAAAAAATGAAAGTCAATGAAATGATTCCTAATGATTTCTCTGCAATACTCATAGATTGGGGCCTGTGTCAATAATCATCAGAGGCATCATTGAGCAAGTGAGAGAAGCAGGTGAGCTACCACAGCCAAAACGTAGGTGAAGCCAGGAAAACCCCCACAGAAGAGAGAAAAAACGTTTTACAGAAGCCAGAGGGGTCGAGGACACCATGAGAACACAACCACACATCAACTAAACAGGGCTCATAGGGGCTCAAAGATACTGAAAAGACAATCATGGAGCCTGCATGGGTCTGAACTAGGTCTTTGAATAATGTTACCATTATACAGCTTGTTTTTATGACTTAAGGTGGGAGGGAGCTTCTTGATCTTTTTTCTGGATTGACTCTTTCCTTGGATTCCTCTCCAGTTGATAAGGGTTGTCTATCTATTGTAGTTCTTAATGTATTTTTTAAGGGAAACAATGAGGATATAGGAGGAGGGAAGGTTATGTAGAGGGGCTGGACCGTGCAAGTAGCAAAACTGCATTTGGAAACTATGTATATAAAGAAATAAAAAGGTGCAGAGTTGATGGTAAGTCCTGTAATCCTAGCACTTGGGAAGGAAGAATAAATCTGTGGCCTGATGGCCAGTTCTCTAGCCAAATCCTGAGTTCTAGTTTCACTGAGAAATTTTATCTCAGATCAGGTAGTAACACTGTTGATTATGGGTGATAAATAAAGGCAGGGACTTTTCATAGGGTCGTGTAGGTCTCATCTCATTAAAAGGCTCATTAACAACATGGTGGTTCTCAACATTCCTAAGCGAAATTTAAATACAGTTCCTCATGTTTTGGTGACCTCAGCCAGAAAATACTTTCTCTGCTTTCCATAACTGCAGTTTTGCTCATTATTAAAAGTATTAAATAACTGTGCTTTCTAAGCTCTAGCTGACCCTTTGAAACAGTGATTCCCTGCAAGGTTGTACCCACAGTTGAAAACTATCACAACTTAGAACACAAAGTGAGTTTTACATTCTAAGTAACTGATAGCTGGATTTAGCTTAGGACTTTGATAGAAGACCAGTTGTTCCAGCCCAAATGGTGGGCTCATAGCTGTCTGTAACTTGTCTCCATGGGATCTGACACCATTTTATGAACTCTGCAGGCATGGTACACCTGTTGTGCTCCTATATACACTCAGGCACACACAAACACATGAATAAATTTTAAAAGAATTCCTGCTACCACTAACTCTGGTGATAATAGGAGGAATGCTAGTATACAGATGCTAGTATATAAGTAAATAAATATTACAATGTTATTATGATAATAGTATTATGGTACTCGATATACTGTTATAAAGCAGCTATAATATATAAACAGCTGAATCCAGTGGCAAAGGCCGGGATTCCAGCTACTTCAGAGGATGAAGTCAGAGGATTAAAACTTCATGTTTTGCCTACAAACATTTGAAGTCAAGGCAAGCCCAGGCAATTTAGTGAAACTCTGTCTCAAAAAAAAGTGGTTAGAAGTACTCACTGATCTTCCATAAAGCCTGGGTTCATATTCCAGCACCCTTATGGTGGCTTACAATGATAGTGAGGTGGAGCTCAGGGGTTAAGAGTACCTGATAATCAGGCAGAGGACCTGACTTTAGTTACCAGCATCTATAGCAGATGGCTCACAACCACCTATGACTCCAGTTCAACAGCATGTGATATATCTTCCTGAGCAGTACTCATGCTGTGGCTCACTGACAGAACTCTCATATACATGATAAGTAAATAAGTAAATAAATGAGATATTATATTCAAAGTATATAAAAACAAAACTTTAAAAAGAGGCTGATTTATGGATCAGTGGTAGAGTGCTTGTGTAGTGTGTGCACTGCACTAGATTCAGTCTTTAGTACTGCAAAAACAAAAAAGTCTGATAAGGCAAAATCATACAAAGGAAGGCTTAACATAACTAGGATATCCAAGAATTTTAACTCTAAGACAAAAACACAGAAAGGAGGACCCTTGCCAGATATCAGTGGCAGAAATAATAGAATTATGCAAAAAATATGAACATTCTTAGCCTATATCCACCTATCACATCTACAATCTAATGGAAATAAACTTATATATAAGGAGTGGGAATGTACATGAAGGAGTCTCCTTTCAACAAATGGTACTAGAACAACACAGTCTACATGGAAAATAAAATGATCTGGCTCCATCAGAATGACATCTGAGGTTGTCTTCTGGTCCTCACATACAGTTGTGCACACACATGCATTCATACTCATGAAAAGATGATAAACATTAATTATCATTAATAATATGAAAATAAAACAATGAGATATCCTCATATACCTAAGGAGATGAGCAAGGGACTATGGATGAAGTTCAGATGGAAGAAGGCTTGACGAACAAGCAGCCAGCTCTGGTTCCATTCATCACATGCACATGAAAGGAGGGAGGGAAGGAGGGAAGGAGGAAGGGGAGAAGGGATGGAGGAAGGGAGCAAAGAAGGAAGGGAAAGAAGGGGAAAACCGAAGGAAGGTAGAAAGGAGTATAAAACCTACTCCTGGGTGGCTTTCGGATTCAGAATCAGTGGAAAAAAAAATCAACTCATATAAGCAGGCCTCTGACACTACAGATACTCCTAGGGATGTGTACAACTCTATGTGTTTACCCACTCACAAATAATATAAATGTAATAAAAATTACAAGTACACATGTATTTTCATTCCATACTTGATTTGTTGAGATGTAACTTCAATGTAAGTTGAGATATCTATGTATCTGGAAAGATCATTACTGGGCCCTTTGAAATAACTGATGAAATCATCAATCGACTATATCAAGAAGCCCAAAGGGAGACATTACCCAACATCTAGACTCTTTAGAGAGAAACTAAGAAATCAAGACACAGAAAAATTTGGAGACAATTCCAGAGTGCTAGGTAGGGCTTGTGGATGGCTGCATTGATTGGTGATGTGGGAAGAAAGAGCTATGCTCTAGAGAAGTCAGACACTACTGGCAAGACCTAAAAGACCACTGACACTGTATGTGTTCTTCAAAGGACATCATATCTAAGAGGATAAATTAACTGTCACCACTTATTTCTAGGTCATGCCTTTCTGAAGACATCCCCACCAAGTACAACAAACAATAATAATCTGTGTTATTTCTGGCTAAAATATATTTTCAACATGTGGTCGTGACCCTTTAAGGATCAAGTAACCCTTTCACTGGAGTTGCATATCAGATATCCTGCATATCAGATATTTTCAGTAAGATTCATAAAAGCAAATTTACAGCTTTGAAATAGCAATAAAAAATGTATGGTCAGCAGTCAAAACAGTGTGAGGAACTGTATTAAAGGGACAAAGCATTAGGGAGGTTGAGAACCACTGAGCTAACATAATATATAACTTTGATTCTCTACCACTCTTTTCTCCTGTTCTAGAAGATACTCCTCCTAAAGTCACCTTAAAACTTTGTATTGTAAGAAAATTCCTTTAACTTTTAACTGTATTACAAATAACATTCTTTAAAATACTTGGATTCTTTCTTGTGTATATGTATTTGTATGTGTGTTGATATGTGATGTGTGTGTATGTGTGTGTGTGTCTGTGTGTGTGTGTGTGTGTGTGTGTGTGTGTTTAGAGGCCAGAAAACAGTATCGGTAGCCTGGAGCTGGAGTTACAGGCAGCTGTGAGCCACTGAAGTGGGAACCAAATATGGATCCTCTGGAGGAACAGCAAACATTTTTAATAACTGAGCTGTCTCTCCAGCACCACAAAATATACTCTATGTCAGTATTAGAAAGAAGTGAGAGGGTAATGAGGGTGGCCATATTTCTTAACAACCTTGAGAGGTGTAACTTGAGAGCCATCAAGTTCCAATGTGTTCCCACTGCAAAGAAATTACCCCTGAGTCTTTCTAGAGAATCCAATTTCCTATCTAGTATGTTCTCTATTCTCTCTCTCTCTCTCTCTCTCTCTCTCTCTCTCTCTCTTCTCTCTTTCTTTCTGTCTCTCTCTTTTGTAACATTTTTCTATTTTGAATTATCCAACTGGCTTCACTTTCTGCCTTGTCTAAATTAATGTTTTTGTAAGCCATAATCTAGTTTTGTCCTGGATGGATGGTTGTGTCTCTGCAAAGAATTCCTGAGCATTGCTTTGTGTGAGCTCTGTTCAAATTAGGGGACAACTAAACTAGATCAGACATGGAGGGAACTTATGTAAGCCATCCGATCAGACCCTCTCCTGGCCACCGTAGACTGCAAGCTCCTCATCCTATGTACTGTTGAAATAAATTGTTGTGTCCATTTTCAGTTGGTCTAACCTAGAGCTCTCACTCAAAATGGTGGCTGGATTGCCAAGTCCCATTCCTAATGGGGTCTGGTATGTGATGCAAGTGAAAAGTAAAGGCGTCTTCACCTTGGACTGAAGCTGAAAAGAGAAAGGGCTGTCTCAACTGAATATTGCTTAGAGAAGGCTTCCTTCCTGAAGTAATTATGGGAATTGAGGAATTTCAATGCAGAATATGGAAAAGATGAACTGTAAAATGTCTTTGGACATATATAGTTGACATAGATGTGATCACTCACAGTGACTGTAGTTCCTGACATAGCAAGCTTGTCAAGATTTTAGAGGCATGAATCGAATGGTTAAGGCCATGCTAACTGAGGAGATTGGTAGGAACTACTATGATGAGAACAATTCTTCTATAGGAGGGACGACATGTTAAGTTGTCCCAGTCAAGTTGCCCAAACTTTACTAACTACTATACTTAGTTAAATTTCAAGTGAGTACATCCTTTAAGAGAGAAGCAACAAAGAGTGGAACCCAAAACAGAAGGAAATAATAACAGGCAAAATAGAGTGAGAAAGCAAAAGCGAGAGAAAGAAAGAGCAGACAGGCACAGACACAGAGAGACAGACTCAAAGTCAGTAGATTCTTTGAGAACACCATCAGGTACAATTAAAAAATATAAAATAAGCTAGGCAGTGGTGGCATACACCTTTGATACAAGCACTCAGGAGGCAGAGGCAGGATCTTCTCTGATTTCTAACCAGCCTGGTCTACAGAGCGAGTTCCAGGACAACCAGTGCTACACAGAGAATCCTTATCCCAAAACAAAACAAAACAAAACAAAAATTTTGGCATGGTGGCACACACCTTTAATCCAAGCACTTAGGTTGCGGAGGCCGGTGTAGCTCTAAATTTGAAGCAGGTCAGGGGTACAGAATAAGACCATATCTCAAAAACAAACAAACAAACAAACAAACAAACAAGGAACATTTTTAAAAAATTTAAAAAGCAGGAAACAAAAAGCAAAACAGAATAAATAAACATCAGCTAGCATCTAGGAACTTTATCACATACCCTTAATTACCACTTTCAACCCAATCAAACTGATGATTTTGTTCATATACAGAGATTCTGGGAGAAGAACATTCTTCACTTTTCATTTCTTTTTATTAAAGTTTTTAGTTCCAACATTGTAGATCAAACTCAGGGTCTTGAGCTGATTAGGCATGTGCTTGTCACCATCTAAACCATCAACCCCTAAGGGAAATGTTGAAGGCTAACTTTATCAGGTAAAACAAATTCCTATTTTTATTGTTGTTGTTGAGGTTGTTGTTGAAGGTATCCTTGGCTGTCCTAACACTCACTTTGTAGAAGAAGCTGAGCTCAGAACTAAAGAAGCCTTCCTCTGCTTAAATGGGATTCATTGAGTGACACTAGGACTACTTTCTTATTTATTTATTTATTCATTTTTAATATTCCTTTTACTTAGATATTTTGAGGTTTCCCACAGAATCTACTCACTTTTTCGTTTTTAACTCTACTTTCTTTCTTTCATTCATTATTATTTTATCTGGTTTTGTCCTAGGATCAAAGCCATGAGCTATCATGCTATGCCAGGTGAAATAAGTCTTAATGTTGGTCAATAGTATTCTGCTACTGTTAATTTCCTGACTTTGATATACTGTGGCTCTAAACAACAACATTTTGATTTTCAGAAAACAAACCCTTAATTATTTGTGGTAACTATTACAGGTAAATTTGCAGGGGTCTCTGTTACAAAATTACATAAACTAAGTGGATTAAAACTACAGAAATTCAGTTAGGTATGTGAGTTGACTGGTAGCATGCTTACTTAGTATGTACAGAACCCTGGGTTCCATCCCTAGCAACACAGAAAATGAGCTGTGGTGGGGCACACCTGTAATACCAGAACCTGGGAGGTGAAAGCAGGGGCATTAGAAGTTCAAGGTCATCCTTGACCACACAGGGATTTCTCAGCTAGCCCACTCACTGTCTTTGAAACTCTGTCTAAAAACACCAACCAACTCCAATGACATCAAAATCACTAAGAATCGTACTGCCTTACTATTTGTGAGGCAGGGGTCAGCAGCTTCATACTCCCTTGCTCAGGGAAGCCTTGGCATGCCCCTTCTGAGTCCTTGCTTTGCTGAAAATCTTTGTTTTCTTTCCCTGCAGCTACTTAACCCCAGTATCTGCCTTGATTATCACATTACAGTTTCCTGCGTTCCAGTCTCCACATGGTTACCCTTCAACAACTAATTAAATCTACAGTAATATCTTTTTTAGGTATTAAAGGTCAGGACACTGATACATTTGTTTAGAACTGGAGCAACTCAACCAACACTCCAGCCAACAGTAAAGACCAGATTTTATTGATATGTAAGCATTCTTTCCCCAGGCATTTACCTAATAGCCAAGAAAAGAAGTATGAGTCTTTAAAAGGTGGATTCAGTTCAATGTCTCAGAAACAAATACTAGTGTGTCTGTACCTGTCTTCTTCGATGTGGGTTCTCCTGGTTATTGACCTCACAAACATAAACATAAATATGAATATCCATAAACATACATATCATATAAATATATCTCTACCCTCAACATTTTCAGGTGTCCAATCCTCATGATGCCTACACATTATTTCTTTTCTCTTTGTATCTGGAAGACCTCATTAGCACCTACTCCTCCAATGTCTCCAGCCCAGCTAACAGTCTCTTGTGATCCCACTACTTACTTCAAAGTCAAAAGAAGCCAGATAAAGTCGCTAGGATTGTCTGTGGATCCAGCTGAAGCAAGGGTTGAAGGATTTGGACAAGTAATGATTTTTGTTTTCCTACAAGCAAAAACAAGTTAAATAGTTAGAGTATCATAAAGTGTCCTGGCTACACTGCTAATGTAAGTCCAAATAACCATGACAAAGGATGCAAACTGGTCCTGGTTGTTCTAGACATGAGGGAAGAAAAAGGGAAGAAAAAAAAAAATGATCCCACACAGTGGCTCCTCAAATAACAAAGCAAATTAAAGCATACAAAAGAAAAGAAGCAGAAGACAAAATTTGCTGACTCACTGCCCTAGGGCTTCCAGGTTAGTCCTTAATATATGGCAGCAGCTGAAACTGGGAAGAAATAGTCTATGTTGCCATGTGATTGGCCAGTGCTTCACTCCCTCTCATTGGTGGTGGTGGTTGGGGGAGGGGAGTTGGCAAAATGAAGACAGATATGAGTGATGTTGAAAGTTTGGTGTAGTTCTAAATCCTCAGGTCCTGGTATTCTACAGATAATGAATATTGCACTGAATCAGGGTATTTAGGCTCACTGATAAATCCAGATAAGGGATCTCCAAGGCTTTTGACTGTACAGATGGATTCCTTCATCCTCTTGTTATCATTTTATGTGTTCAACCATTATTTTGCATTTAAAGGAGCGTATAAATGAGGGTAGGCAGTCTCTCTGTATCTGACCCCAGTCCTCTGTGATCCAGTGAGTCCAGGCTGGGATGCAAATCAGGCTTCTCCTGTCTCAGAATCTGGAATGCTAGGATTACAGGTGTGTACAACACTTATGGCTAAATTTCAAGTTCTATGATTACCAAGGCTCTTCCTTTCCCTGACTTAGGCTGCCAATGTCAACTGCTATTTGAAAATATTAAGTGGGGTGAGGGGCCAGCACTGAGAAGGCTCAGCTGATTGTCCTTGACATCAAGCCTTGTAGACCTGAGTTGATGGTGGAGGGAGAAATTTACTCCTGCAAGTTTTCCTCTGATCCATTATCCATTCATAGATGGATAAATAACTGTATTAAACATTTAAAAAGTTAAGTGGTAAATCTCAGAAATAAAGCTCATTAGTATTAAATGTTTTTTACTGTGTATAATTTATGTTGCTCTATTTTATTATAAGTTATTACTAATAATTTGTTATACCAAACATATAGATTAAACTTCTGTATGTGTATATATTGAAAAAAATATGTGCAGTTCCATCCTATCTTAGTCTTTAATCTTACACATCCCCTAGGCAGCTTTGAATGAACATAGATGATCAATGAAATATATATATATATATGATGGGAATATAGAAGTATATATGAATATATATATATATATATATATATATATATATATATACACACACATATATGTACACACAACACACACACACACACATTCAGTGGGAAGATGGTGAAGCTTTTATATCAACTTTGAATTGATCAAACCTGCCTTATATCTCCTGCTTTTTTTGTAATCATGGCTGGCTTGATGTGAAAACAAAAACATGGTTCTTGAGTATGTCAGGCAAATGTTCCACCATCAAACTAGAACTCCACTCTGTCCCCTGTCCAGTGTATCCAGTGTTGTCATTGTAGTGCCATTCTCCACTCCCAAGAAAAATACCTGCTGCAAACTCTGAGAACTTGAATTCGATCCAGTGGACTTATTTTGAGGAAGGAGAGAACTAACTATTCTGAGGTGTTCTCTGTACTGAACACATAGGCATGTACAAACAACACACACACACATATATATACACACAAACACACACAGACTTTTTTTTAAAAAGGGGGTTATATTAAATGATCTTTTCTTTCATCATGAAGGTTTTGTTGTGTTTTTGTTTGTATTTGGACCTCTTTATTGGGCTATTTTCTAGTTTACAAGGACATGGGAGTATAGAGAGATAAGTATATCTTTTGTATTTTTGTCTTTTGATTCTACTGAGAGGATCATCATTTTCCTTTGTTGAGTATGATGGGAGGAGTCATAGTCACCAGTGGTACCTAGAACACTTGACTGCTTTCACCAGACAGTTGCAGGTGAAAACAGGTTCTCAGTGAAGGTTACAGATGCCCAGGTGATTCTAGCCTACTGAATCCTGGGTTAAGGGTGGTTAAGGATCTAGATCAATGGTTCTTAAACTTCCTAATGTGGCAGCCCTTTAATACAGTTCCCCATGTTTTGGTGGCCCTCAACCATTCATTACTTTTGTTGCTACTTCATAACTTTAATTGTGCCTCTGTTATGAATCACCATGTAAATATATCTGATAGGCTGGATATCTGATATTTGGCCCCTGTAAAAATGTCATTTCACGCCCCCCCCACACACACACACATAAGGGATCAAAACCCACAAGTTGAGAAAAGCTGGTCTAGGAAGTCTGTCTATACCCTCTTCAATACTATAATCCTAAATATTCCACAAGTATCTATTTACTTTTAGAAAAATTTTTATTTATTTCTTTATTGAGTGAGTAAGAAAGAGTAATTTTCAGGAGTCAATGCTCTCCTTCCATGTGTTGGTCCCAGGAATTGAATTCAGATCATCAGGCTGGAAGGCAAGCACCTTTACCAATGAGCCATCTTGCTGGCCCTCCAGAAGGACTAGTGACGTCTCTCTGATTTACATGGAGCCTTGGCATGTGATGACATATCTTATTCCTTAATTTAGTTTATGGTATCTCAAGCCATATGAAATTGAAAATATGTATGGAGAAGTTCCTTGTCTTTTATGTCTTCCAGTTGTCTTTCTGTGAGGTTCTTGCCTGATGTTCCTAGAGTTCTGACATTATCAGCTGGGTATGGACCATTTTTCAATCAGAAGATGCTGTGAAAACCCACAATGAGTTAGACTTCTGGGATGCCCAGTCTAGCTCAAAAATGCACAGGTGTGACACTGTTCCTTTTCACTTTCTTCTCTGTGAGGAGTTACTGTGGCTTTGGAGGTGTTTCTAGCATGTGGCCTGAAGACTGCATCTAGGAATAGCTGTGAATATGATCCATTATAAAATTATGAACTGAAAATACCTCAAATACATACAAACACATAGGAAGTCTCACTTGCACACACAAGCACACAATTAAAAAATTAAAAAGGGATACAGCAGAAAGTAGATAAACTAATTAAAGAAGTACCATCAGAAAACTTTCTGATATTATGAAAATTTAGTCCAAATGATTATCAAACTGGGAACCCTGAGTAGGAAAAACTGAATAGAACACTCTCATATACCAGCTAATAGAGTCCAAAGGGAAAGGGAAAAACCTTGAATGTCATTTAGGAAAATAACATGATATATAAAAGGATCAGAATTCTTAAAATAAATGATATTGACTTTGAGGACTGGAATATTATTTTTGTTAGTTTTGTTTAAATTTAGTTGTGGTGAGTAAAAATTGCAAGTAAAAAAAAAAATTTTTTTTTTTTTTTTTTTTTGGTGTTTTCAAGACAGGGTTTGCTCTGTGTAGCCCTGGCTGTCCTGGAACTCACTCTATAGATCGGGCTGATCTTGAACTCAGAAATCCACCTGCCTCTGCCTCCCAAGTGCTGGGATTAAAGGCATGTGCTACCACTGCCCTGCAAATTATTAATCTTGTTCCCCTTTTATTTATTTATTTTTTTAAGATACACATACCAGAAGAGGGCATGGGATCCCAATACAGATGGTTGTGAACCACCATGTGGTTTGTGGGAATTGAACTCAGGATCTATAGAAGAGCAGTCAGTGCTCTTAACCACTGAGCCATCTCTCCAGCCTGCAAGTAAAATTTTAAAATTCCCAAACGACACAGGCAAAAGGGATCATGGTGTAGAGGTGTGACACTGTGCCTTCAACAGAAATTTAATTCCATCCTTTAACTTGCTAATTCTTACATTTTTTAAATGATTTATTTGTTTTTGTTTTATGTGCATTGGTGTTTTGCTTACATGTATGTTTGTGTGAGAGCATTGGGTCTCCCAGAACTGGAGTTACAGAGAGTTGTGAGCTACCCTGAGTGTGTTGGGATTGAACCCAGGTTTTCTGCAAGAGCAGTCAGTACTCTTATCTCCTACCTATAATTCTGTGATTTATGTAGAATTTCGAGCCATAGGGACTGTACAAGTTTGTATTCCCACCAACAATGTATGAATGTTTCCCTTTCTCCACATCCTTGCCAGGATGAGCTGTCACTAGTTTTATTGATCTTAGCCATTCTGACAGGTGTAAGATGAAATCTTAAAGTAGTTTTGATTTGCTTTTCCCTGATGTTTAAGGATGTTGAACATTTCTTTCTGTGTTTCTAAGCCATTTGAGATTCCTTTTTGAGGAAACTGCTTACATCTATACTCAATTTAAAAAAAAAAAAAAACTGAGTTAGTTTTATTGATATTTGAGTTCTTTATATATTTTGAATTTTAGCTCTATATTGGATGCATAGTTCATAAAAATCTTTCGTAAGTTGTGAACTGCTGCTTTATCCAAATTTTAGCATTGTTTGCTGTACAGAAGCTTTTCCATTTCAGGAAGTCCTATTTATCAACTCTTTATCTTAGTACCTGTATCAACTCTATTTTGTTTTAAAAAGAAAAAAAAAATCTTTCCCTGTGCCTATGCATTCAAGGTTATTCCCTTCTTTTTCTTCTATTGGATTCAGTGTATCTGGTTTTATGCTGGGATCCTGTATCCATTTAGGATTGCACTTTTTGCATGGTAATAAATATGCATCTATTTTCATTCTTCTACAAGTAACCATTAAGCATGACCAACACAATTCGGTAAAGATGCAGTCTTTTTTTTTTTTTTCTTCCAGTGTGCATTTTGAGGTGTTTCATTTTGGTTTTGGTTTGGTTTTAAAGAAAAACTAGGTGCCCATAGGTTTGTACATTTATGTCTGGGTTGTCAATTTGGTTTGTGTCTGTTTTTGTGCCAGTACCACAATTTTATTTTTTATTACCATATCTCTGTAGTACAACTTGGAACCAGGGAGAGTGATACAGCAGTTTTTATAACCTAGGATTGTTTTAGGTATCCTATAGTTTTGTTTCCATATGATGAAGGGCCCAGTTTACAAATACCATTTTGCTTTCAGACCCCATTTTATGCTTAACTTGCTGTCTGAATGAATTCAGTACTGGAAAAACCTCAACTTGATTCAGGAGCCAATCACCCTGGTAACAATCACAATTCCACTGGGCAAATAGCCACTTCACTCCTAGCAACAACCAATCAGTTCCTAAGAAGAAAGAATCTACTGTCTAATGTAGATTGATTAAGCTGGCAACCATTGTTCATACCAAGCTGAAATCATAACCAGCCAATAGGAGTTCACCTAACAAATGTCAACCAATCATGTAACTGCCAAGTTAGAAAATCCCTCACCCTTCTACCATGATAAAGAGTCAAGGCTGGTACCAGCTCCTGACCTTCCACACTTTCTACTGTACTGGAGAGATTAGAGGGTCTGAGCTTCACCTTGAATAGGGTCCTTGTTTTGCATACAATTTGGATACCTGGTGGTCTCTGGTGGTCTGTGAAGACCTCACAATGTGGATTCCATACATCATACACACTAATAGTCAATATTAAAAGTGCAAAATGACGGCCAGGAGGCCGAGGCCTGACAGCCTCTCTGACAACCTACACACACACACACACACACACACACACACACACACACACCACATACACACACACACAGACACACACCATAAGTGAGAACAACAGGTGACTTCCCAGGGTCGCCTGGCTGTCAGGGACCTAATCCCACAAGGTGAGCTGATTTCTATCTCTGGGCTTCTATCTGGGAAGAACTGGACATGCATCCTAGAGCATGCATTTCTGGAGAGCCTCCTGAGATCTATAGGATTGATACCCCCACCCCCCAAGCCCGGCTTCACACAATCCCACACTCATTCACACAAACGCCAGTCTGATGGCTTCTACATTTGAACCTGACAGATATGCCAAGCAGCAGCTCAGTGAGCTCAGGGAAACGTGTGCAGCTGAAGCCCCAGCTTTTTGAACCTGGCTTCTACATTTGAACCTGACAGATATGCCAAGCAGCAGCTCAGTGAGCTCAGGGAAACGTGTGCAGCTGAAGCCCCAGCTTTTTGAAGGAAAAGAGATTATTTCCAGCAAGACTCAGGTGGCTGCATGAACACATGCTTCGTGTGCATGGTGTGTGTGTTCGTGTGTGTGTTGGTCGGGGGTTAGGTGTACATGTGAAAATATGAGGGTTTTTTTGTTTGTTTGTTTTTTTACTTTTTCCATCATAAAAGTCATACTTACTGTACCTTAGGCTCTTACAGTTTACCTCTCTACATTCCCTGTTTCTGGCTCTTTCTCAATCATCGTTTTTCTTACCTGTCCCAGTCTGTGATTCTCACCAGGTCTAGTTTGGTTTCTGTGTCTAAATGCTCCAGAGACAAAGCGGTAATGTCCTCTTTATAACTTTACCTCTGATTCCTTTTGGGTCTCATGCAAGTCTTAGGGTCAAGGGAAATGTGGATGAAACACTTGCTCCTCAAACATTATGACCTGCATTCATGTCTCTAGCAGTCTTGTAAAAAGCTGGTGCAGTGGTACAAATCTGTAATTCCAGTGCTGGCGAGGTAATGTCAGGAGGATCCCTGGTCAGCCAGTGTAGCTGAATTGGTGACCTTTAGATTCAGTGAAAGACCCTTACCTCAAAAATAAATAAATAAATAAATAAATAAATAAATAAACAAATAAATAAAGTGAAAGGAAGAGAAAAATACCTGAATTTGGAATTTCTGAATTTTGAATTTGACCTCTGGTCTACACACACACACACACACACACACACACACACACGTTTATATATGTATATGTATATGTATATGTATATGTATATGTATATGTATATGTATATGTATATGTATATGTATATGTATATGTATATGTATATGTATAACCACACAGACAATGCATGCACACATACATAAAACAGACAATTTATGCCAGGAGTCATCTTACAGCAAGATAATAACTAGCAGGTGGTCTTCCTGAGATGAACACCTTAGATTAAAATCTACAACAGAACTCAGGTAGGCAAGTCCCAGGAGAAAATTATTTTAGGAAAGATTCCTGCTATTAATATGCTTTTCCTGTTATTATTAAACATATATGGCAATCACTAGGTATTAGCATACCCCTTTGAGCAGATCTCTGCAGATCTACGAAGATGTCTTGTAGTGATGCTATGTAGACAAATAAATGACTTAATTATTTATGATGATCCTATAAGAATTCAGAAAATTATATTTATTAAGCTCTTTTCTAATAGGATTGCTATTAGATCCTTTTCTGACAGTCAAAACTGCAATAAGAACTCTGCCAGTCTCCCACGTGTCACTAGTTAATTGCTTCTAGATAGTAACCAGACTTTCTCCTACTCAGAGCACATCCCAAGAGGTTGTAAAACAATTAACCAAAGGTCATAAAAAGGGAACTAACAATTTATAATAGGTGCTAGGACAGAAGATAAAATATTGACTGGATTTATCTATACAAAACTTCACTAATAAATTATGTTTTTTAACTCTCAATGAACCTGTGGAGCTGTAACAGGTGATGAATGTTTAGTAGCACAAAGAGAGGAGTGTGAATTTTTCCCTTATCCCCCTTTTTCATTCACCTCATTTTCCCCTTTTTCTTTTTTTTTTTTTCTTTTTTTTTTTTAAAGATTTATTTATTTTATGTATATGAGTACACTGTAGCTGTCTTCAGACACACCAGAAGAGGGCATGGGATCCCATTACAGATGGTTGTGAGCCACCATGTGGTTACTGGGAATTGAACTCAGGACCTCTGGAAGAGCAGTCAGTGCTCTTAACCACTGAGCCATCTCTCCAGCCCCTTTCCCCTTTTTCTTAAAGCGCTTTCATAGGAAACATTTTACAACTGGGAAAGAAAAGCTAAAATGCACTTTTCAAAGTGTCTCTTTTTCTTCCTGTAAGTTCAACCTGCAGCCTGAAAGTTAGAGCCAAGTATTTGCAGCTGAGATAGAACAAAGGCTACATTACTTAGTGCCCCCAGCTGTTAGGCTACAGGTGTTGATCACTTTAGCCAGCAGCTTTGAAACCTCAGAATTAGCATAGAACAGGTTTGGAGACCTTTAGTCTTTAAAGTCACACCCAGAGTCCTAGGTCCTGTATCCAAGTGCTCCATGCCTGGAGGCTCACAGCAAATTTCCTTCTAGAAAACAATGCTTCTGTTCTGTTATTTGCGTGGGGTTCACTCTGGTAACCATTCACTCACTTTTCAGCAAACCTCTGCAAACGGCTATGATGGCCTGGGTCTAGTCCTAGACACTACTTCTTTAAGCAGTGTTTGGTAAATACCAATCCCAGATTCCAGTCCTGCCTGAGCAGACAGTACTTAGCAGCTAGAGTAACTTTGTAAACCAGCAACTTTGTAATCTCTTGATAGTATGCTGCTTGTTGGGGTAGAAGTGGGAGTCTCCCCTTTCCTTTTCTCCAGGCCAAAGATACTAAGTATGAAGGGATCTTTAGATTGATTTCAGGTTTCCTAGCTGAGTCATCACAGAGTCACTGGGTCATATGTGGGAGGTTCTATCATGTGGGTTACCAAAACAAGAGAGAAAGTTTACCATTCACCTCTTCACTAAAATTAATATTCACTAAAACTTAAGTCCAGCCTCCTAACTCCAGTTAGAGTTATTAGGTCTGAAGGTACTGTTTCCTTAGGAGCAAAAGGGACAGGGATGAGAATATCTGGGGAGGAAGATGACTCAGACCTCCTATGGTGGGCTCTAAGATATCTGAGAGACAATGTCCGGCACCTGTCCCGATGACCTCCAAACTACAAAAAGAAGACAAGCAAACAAGACAAGCATGGTTCCCCTTCCTTTCTTCACTATCTTCCTCATTTAACTCCTCCTCCACCTGGCCCCAGAGGAAGGCTTGGAGGGATTCTCCACCTAATTCTCCAGTAAGCTGTCCCAGAGATCCCAGCCCCATATCCATCTTGGTTGTACACCAGGTCATTGAGATGTAATCCTATTGGAAAGCTGTCACCCTGGAGTGCCTCCTTTCTGGTAACTGGGAGGCCCATTGCTCACCTCCCTCATCTAGGCCTTCCTAGTGAAGAGAATAAACTTTTTTGAGACCCCCTAGGAAGTAGAGGCTGAAGCCAGGCCATCTGCGTTCCAGGAACTCCACAAAAGGGCGGAACCTAGAATGCAGGTAATTTGGTTCTTAGGCTCTGGGTTCCAAGGACACGCTAGCCACCCGATAGAAGCTTAAGGGCGGAACCAAGGAGGCAGATAATCTGGTTCTTAGGCTCTGGGTTCTGAGGACAGGATAGCCACATGATAGGTGACTAGATAAGAGTAAATTCTTCCAAAATAAGTACACAGGGTGTTTCCCACATGATCCTTTCACTGTATTTTTATGATAATGGATGTTGATGTTTCATGACTTGTTTTATGTTTTCCCCTCACCCATCCCCACCCCCCACCCTATTTAGTGGTTTTTTCCCTTTATAATCCATTCTCAATTAGGCCTCCGGCCGACACTCCTTGTGAGTCTCTGCCTCAGCAGGCTGATTTCCCGAAAATAAACCCTTATGCGGTTTGCAGCAAGTTCAGTCTCTCGAGTTTCTTGGTGGCCGTGAATTTCCACGATTTGAGCGAGGGTCTCTCCTTGAGGGGTCTTTCACTAGCATGCCTCCATAGGAGCGTGCCCTCATGCCATGTGAGTGCAAATTGCTGAACACACTTTAGCATGTAAGACCATGTTCTTCGGGAAAAGATATGGGTGAAGGAAGGAAGGCAGTGGCCCAAGGCCCCACTTTTTGAGATGAGAAATGGGACTCAGGGAAGGAAACTTATCCTTAGAAAGTGATCTAGAGTCAGATGTTTAGGTGGAGCTGATACCTTCAGGCTTTGCTGGCAATGGACTCACAACAATTTTGGGTGGGGCATTTGGGTTTATTCATGGGGGAACTTCCTGTCCAGCCTGACCCCAGCTGGTTCCATTTATGGGAGAGATACCACAGCTATGTGTGGATAAGCTTGAAATATTCCACATCCCTCAGCTCCTCAGGAGGGAGCAGCTGGCACCCAGCTCTGACTACTAAACACAGAAGCTCAGTGCCAACAAAGATAAAGAGAAACTTCGTTCGTCATGCTCACCCCTCCTGCAGGTGGACTCTGTGCATGTGCAGCCATGTATTTATAGATGTAATTACCTGTTTTAACATGTCAACTGACTAAGGCCAAGCTATGAACTCTAGGAAACTCTAGGCCCTGGAGGCCAGCACACAAGATCCAGTGCCAAGGGCTCCAGAGATACTGAGTCCAGGGCTGGGATTGATGCTGGGGAAATCCCTGTTTGCAGAGATGGTTGCAGGTCACTAGGGCAGCCCTGGGGCCTTCCAAGGAGAATAACTCTATCTCTTTCTGACCTCCTTCAAGTCTTTGGGTCCCCCTGTGGGATAGATCTAAAGAGCATACTGAAGAACTCTTAGAATATACTGAAGCCTCTGAACTCAGAAAACATGAGAAAGTCCTGCCATCTTGTGGAAACATGTGGTATTTCTTCCTGAACTCCTTGTCTGTCTTTCTGAGAGGCAGAGTGACCCTACTAGGGTTTGGGCTGGTGCTGACTGTTCCACATCCCTCAACCCCAAGAAAGCAAGAGGCCTGGGAGGAACTCATGTGTCTCCAGGGCAGAAGGGCACCCTAGACTGACCTCCTCCCACACTTACAGAAGGCAATGCAGATCCCCTGTGCATCCTGGCTGTCCCTGCAGGAAAAACCAAACCAAACCATACAAACAGGAATTTCTTTGTCCTAAGGAAACAGTTCAGGGAGGTGATGAAGACCTGCTCAAGACCAGTATGGAAATTTCTAGACTCTGGAATCGTAGGAAACAAGCTATCCAGATGGAACCTCTGTTTCCCTGAGGAGCCTGACATAGGGGCAGTGCAGTGCATGAGAGAGATCTTGCTACAGGTCAGCAAAGGCAAGGCACCTGGTTCCTTGGAGAGAAGCCTGTGTGTGTGATGTCACGAGGCAGTAGTAGAGGTAGGAGTGTAGGTCATTTGGAAGTGCTGACCCATGAATGAAGTACCAGCCTCCATCCCCACTGTGTAAAACTAAGTATTTTTGTGCATGCCTATTATCCCTGTGTAAAACTAAGTATTTTTGTGCATGCCTATTATCCCAGATCTTGAGTGAATGTCGGAGGATCAGAAATTCAAGGTCATTTTAAAGTTTGAGACCAGCCTTAGCTCCAAGAGACAATGTCAAAAAGTAAAAGAGCCAACAGGATTTTATCAATCCTGGGCCATTTAGTGCCAAATCCAAACACTAGGCCACTCAGCACTCATGATGACCCTTTGGTATGGGTGATATGATTTATTTAAGTGCTTGTAATAAACAACTGTTTTTTTAGGCATGGTTCAATATATTGTGAGTTACCAGCTTCTAAGACACAGCCCAGCAGTCTAATCTCAGTCATTTCCATTCTAAGAGTATAAGGACGCCACTGGAAAAGGTGATAGAAGTTCCATGCCCTCTCCTCCTTGGGGAATCCTGCAGGACCCAGACAATTGTGGCATATCCTGAAGGAAGGCAATCCTCACCTTTCCAGGCTGTGCTTCACCCTCTCCTGGGCATGAGGAGCATCAGCAGGTTATTTTAACAAGCAGATGCAGAGAAGGGCTTGGACTTGTTGTTGTCGTTGTTGATTATTTGTTTTTGATGGCTGGGAACTGTACGCTCCTTGTCAAAGGTGTGCCAAGAGACTGGCTGCAAACCAGTCCCACTGTGGAGCTTCCAACCCATGTCTGTGGATTGCAAAAGAACCTGGTTTTGAAGTACTTCCTCATGGATCCTTGCTCTTCTCCTCAGAGGCATGTTGGTCCTGAGTCTGTACCATAGCAGGCCAAGGCCCACAGGGACAGTGTCAAGAGGATTGACCATGAGAGCTGGGATCTCTTCCCAGCACTTTGCTGGGCTTACATTGTTCTCAAAAGCCCTAGATGAGGAGTTCAGTTGGTAAAATGCTTGGTGTACAAGCATGAGGACCTTAGTTCAAGTCCCTAGTAAAAAACTGAGTGTAGGTGAATGGAGAGAAAGATTGCTCTCTGTTAAGTACATTTTCTGTTCTTGCAGGAAACTGGGGTTTAATTCCCAGTATCAACAAGTCAACTGACAACCATTAGTGACACCAGTTATAGGTGATATGTTGTCCTCTTCTTGCCTCTGCAGATAGTGAATGTATGAGATAGACATTGAGCCAAAACACCCCCAAAGAGGAAGAGAGACAGAGAGAGACAGAGAGACAGAGAGACAGAGAGACAGAGAGATAGAAAAAGAGAGTGACAGAGAGACAGAGACAAAGACAGAGGAGAGAGAGCAAGAGCGCTCTGTCACTTTCTAACAAACATTGATACTTTTACTTGCATTTCTAGAAAATGTCTCCTTTCTGCTAACGGAATTGTGAAGCCTCCCAAATTTTAATGGTGTTTTTTTTTTTTGGTTTTTTTTTTTTTTTTTTTTTTGGTTTTTTGAGACAGGGTTCTCTGTGTAGCCCTGGCTGTCCTGGAACTCACTCTGTAGACCAGGCTGGCCTCGAACTCAGAAATCCACCTGCCTCTGCCTCCCAAGTGCTGGGATTAAAGGCGTGCGCCACCATTAATGGTGTTATAGAGGCAGAAAATTCATGAAACACAAGGACTCAAAGAGGAACACTTTGCTAACATTTGAATGTCCTCTAGCCTGCCTTGTCCCCTGCTCCTCTTGCTCTCTCTTGTGTGCTGAGACAATCTCTTGTAGCCCATCCAGGCCTCTGACTTGTTGTGTAGTCAGGGCTGACTTTGAACTCCTGCTCCTATCCCTCAAGTGCTCTCCCATGCCCAGTTTAATCTCCTTGAGCATCTCTGGAGAGAGGCTTGCTATCTTTCCAAACAGACTTGTATATCTTTGGAAACCTCTTAGAATATTCTTCCAGAGACTGAAATGAAAACAAGGCTGGCCTCTGTTTGTCTTCTGGCTCTTGAGGGGCAGCTTCTCAGTTTCTCCATGATACCTGGGGCATCCTCCAGAGGGCAAACTTAACACTGGGCCCTTCTAGACCTGGCTCCCCTCCTGGCTGTGGTTTACATGTGATCACTGCTACCCGAAGGACCCTGGGATGAGCTCAGAGCAGATGAGTTGGATGGTGGAACCAGAAATATCATGAGTGTGTATATAGGGCAGGCACTAGATAATATGAACAGACCCAGCATAGATGGGTATGTTAGAAGCAAGCTTGAGTCCTGGTTCTGCCTTACTCAGGTATTAGACAGACCATTTTGCTTTTTTTGGCTCTATGATCCTGTCCTAGTTCAAAGAGGTACAGACAACTGGATCTCACCCCTTAGTTGCTCGCACATTCTATCACATGTTGCTACCTTCTACCATGAAATCTCAAGTTTAGAAGAAAGACATAGTGGCATCTTATTTGGTTGGTTAGAAAGAGAAAGTACCAGAAAACCACATACCATTTAGTTTCCATAAGAACATGGCCCCTATCTTATTCATCTCAGCACCCTCTCTGCATTCCATTCAGTGTCCCAGTACAGGGCAGTCTGAAATGCTCACCACTCAACAATGTCTATTTGCTTGGCTTTGAACATTTATTGTGTCTAGCCTCTGTACAGTTTTGCTGGATACTGGAGATACATGGAGGAATAGTATGTGTCCCTTGAGAGAGAAAAGCCAACAGCTAAACATATAAAGGTATTTTGTTTCTTATTTTTAATTTTAATTCATTTTTATGTGTATGGGTGTTTTATGCCATCTGCTAATCAGGTATCTCCTAAGGCTGACTGCCCCTGACTGCTCTAATTTCTTGGGAGTCTGTATTTGTCCTGCATAGTGAGGACCTGGGACTTGTGGGAGGGGCACTATAGTCTTTGGATTCTATACTGAGAATATAGATCAGGCACCCCTCCTAACCCAGACCAAAGAAAGGTACCAGGTATGTCTGGGGACAGCAATGTCAGTACCAGCAACCTACCCTGAGCATAGCTCAGCACCCTCCTGCTGGGTTCCTCAACAGTCAGGACCTGGTACTACATGTCTCCGGCAGCCTTCCCTGCATAATTTAGCCCCTAGCACACAGAAATGAGATGTTACCTATAGTCTTGCTAAGGCCAGGGCTATCTGGGACAATGTTCAGGGTACCTGAGGTGGTTGTTCACCTCAGCTACGTCCTTCACATTCAGGAAACCATTGAAAACATGCCCAAGAATGCTTGAAAACAAACAAACAAACAAACAAACAGCAACAAGAAAAAAAAACAGGATGGAAGAAATGACACAGCAGCTGGGGCCCTCTTCTCCCTTACCCTTCCCCAGTTACTCCCTATAGCCATTGGCTATCCCTCTGCCCAAGTTCTGCAGATACACCTAATGCAAGTTAAGAATACACATGAATGCTCTTTAGAAAAGCAGAGGGATTTGTTTCAAGATGTCTTGACTCACACACTCACCAGGAAACACAGATCAAGACAGTTTAGACAACCCAGGTAGGCTAACCCTGCAGTGACACTGGTACATCCTCTCTCCTCTTGAACTTTGGACTTTTGGGGACCAGGCCTTCACCTGACCAAAAAGCAATGAGGTGAGAGCTTGCAACCCTGGTCAGGAGTCTCTTCTGTATTGTTGATGAGCAGCAGGTATGGTAGACCCTAGAGCCCAGGGATCTCAAGCATCTTACACAGCAATGGCTGTCCTCTGGCCTCTGAGCCCAGACCTGGGCCTGTCAGCACCACTGGGCTGCTGCTCATTCAGCTTCTGTTTCAGAGGCCACAGCACCAAGTCAGTGCCCGCCCTTAGTTGTAGCACAAAACTGAACAACAGCAACCAACACCCAGCTGCAGGGCCAGAGCATGACCCAAGTCCTGGGAGGACCCCATCAGCAAGCACACAGTACAGCTCAGCCCACCTCCCTCCAGGTCTAGACCTCAGCAGGAGGCTCAGTTAGCTACTGACAGAGTATATGATACAGATTGCTTTGGTGCAATTTTAGTATGAGGTGAGGTCGAGTCCAACAGAATTACAGACAAGCAGGCTAGTGGCTACCCTTTCTTTGATTCAGAAAGTTACAAGTGGTAGGCCTAGTTACTTATTCAGGTTCAGATAGGGAAGCCAGCAATCGGAAGTGGCCAGTCTCAAGTCCCAAATTATTTATTGGGTAAGGCTTTTCGTCCTAGGCCAATGAAATAGTTGATCTAATGTAACACTCTTGTGAGCCTCAGCTTACTGGAGACACCGTGAGTGAACCACTCGTGAATCAGTGCAAAAAGCAAGTGAAATTTGAATGATCCAATGCATTGGGGTCGTCCTACACCGAAGGTAGAATGATGACCCGGGCAGCCCATTTGGTCTGTTTTTATAGATTTTAGGGCAGCAGCCATTAGGCACAATGTGATTGGTCTTTAGGGAATGAGGTGGCAGGGACTTCCGTTGTCTGCAGGTGGCAAGGGTTGGTTTGTCCTTCGGAATGTGGAATGCTCTGAGCCTTCCCCACCTGCAGGTGGGTTCCCTCCCTTGTGGCCCGAGGAATGTTAATCAGCCTCTCCCTTCTGGAGGGACAAGTGTTCCAAAGTTCCTCTTCACTAGAAGGATGTGACTCCTATAAGGGCCTGGAGGAAAAGATAAATCTAATCCCTCCCTCTTTATATATATTATAAAATAATATATAATTATATATTACTGTTATTTTATATATATATATATATTTAAAAAAAAAAAACAAAAACACTGTCTTGTGGCAACTCAGAACCTTGGCATCCATGCTTTTTCTCTATGTCAGAGTTCCCTTTCTGCAGAATTGTATATTTAAAACTACTTAGTTATCACTACTCTCTTGAATTTGTTATCTTATTTCCAAAACTAGTTGAAGGATCTTCAACAAACAAAGCAAGGTCAAGGCCAGTTGGGCTATATAAGATTCTGTCTCAAGACAAAACCCAATACAGAAAGAAAATGGGTGGGGTAGAGAGATAGCCCAGCCCCTGTTAGTGAAAGGCTTGCCTTGCTGAACCCCAGAACCCACATTAAAAATGCTAGGTATGCTCTGGCAGAGGTGGTGCTTGCCTTTAATCCTAGAACTCAGGAGACAGAAGCAGGTGGATTTTTGTGAGTTCCAGGCCAGCTTGGTTTACAAAGGCAGTTGCAGGACATCTAGGGCTGCACAGAGAAATCCTGTCTTAATCAGGCAGCTGTGAAATCTTTAATTCCAATATTTGGGACGCTGATGCTGAGGTAGATGATTCTCAGATTGAGGTCGGTCTTCTACAGAGTAAGATCCAGGACAACCAGAGCTACAAAGAGAAACATTGTCTCAAAAAGGAAAGAAACAAAAAAGAAAAAAAAAGGAAAAGAAACTTTTTAAAATTTTTTAAAAATTTTTTATTGGATATTTTATTTACTTACATTTCAGATGTTATCGCCTTTCCCCATCCCTCTCCCCCCATCCAATAAACCTGCTATCCCATCCCTCCTCCTCCTTTTTTGCTTTTATACCATTTTAATTTCATGCAAATATTAAGGTCAGTTCTAGGTTGAGGAACTAGCAATACAATAGATGCAAATAGTCAAGGAACAAGCAAGACAAGAAACCCAAATAGTCAAAGAACAAGCAAGGCAGTAAACAAAGTCCTGTGATCACTCCTTGATCACTGTTTCTAAGAGCTTATCAGGATGACCAAAATATCTGAGCCTACTTCCCTGTTCTAGCTCAAAGTCATTTTCATGCCTGAAGCCTACTTCTTTGTCATAACCTAACATTTAGATTCCTGCCTGAAATTACTTCTTTGTTCTAGCTTAATGTCAGATTCCTGCCTGCAGCCCATTTCCTTGAAACTTTTTAAAAGGAGGACATGCATAAAGAACTATCCATATTGTCCTCTGACCTCCAAATCCTAAGACCCCTCAACACACCCAGTCACACAGGAATAGGCACATAAATTTACATGTAGAGAAAGAAAACCAGGAAAAGGGAAGTGTCTTAAAGAAAAGTAAGCATAGAGAGTCTTGTTTGCATTGCTTTTTAAAAAATGATTTATTTATTTAGTGTATGTTAGTACACTGTTACTTTTTTCAGACACACCAGAAGAGAACACTAGATCCCATTACACACTGTTCTGAGCTACCACATGGTTGTTGGGAATTGAGCTCAGAACTTCTGGAAGAGCAGTCAGTGCTCTTAACTACTGAGCCATCTCTCCAGCCGCTATATCTCCTTTTTAAGTCTCTTTTTTTATATTTTATTTATTTTTATTTATTTATTTATTTATTATTTTTTATGTGTGTATGTATTTTGCCTGCATGTATATCTATGCACCACATCTATGCAATGCCTAGTGGAGGTCAAAAGAGGGCCTTGGCTTCCCTAAAGACTGAAGATACAGTTATTGGCTGCTATGTGGTTAGTGGGACTTGAATCCCAGTCCTCCAGAAGAGCAGTCAGTTGCTCTTGAATGCTCCTATGTCTCTCCAGCACATTGTGTACATCTTTTGAACAATATCACAAAATGATAGGGCTTACTAATGATATTTGAAATTCCAGTAGTTAGGAAGCTGAAGAAGGAGGATCACATTCACCAAGAGATTATGTAGCCAGCCTCAGCTACATATTAAGTTCTAGATCAGCCCGAGATACATTAGCTTCTCCTCAAAATAAACCCCTCACAATCGTAAACAAGGCTCTAAGTCTTGACCTACAGGATGTGGGAACCTTCTCTTCCTTTCTCTTTTGGTTGTTTGAGTCAAGGTTTCTCTGTATAGCCCTGGATGTCCTGGAACTCACTCTGTAGATCAGGCTGGCTTCAAACGCAGAGAGTCACCTCCCAAGTGGTGGGACTCAGGTCATCCACAGCTACCACCACATGGTTGGAAGGAGTGTTTCTTACCATTTACTTTTGGCTCAGTAATTAAGAGCACTGACTGTTCTTCAGGTTCCGTTCTCAGCACCCATATAGTGGCTGTAACTCCAATGCCAGGGGATTGATTCCACACCCTTTTCTGACCTACAGAGATGGATACAGGCAACCATTCATTCACATAAAATAAATAAAAATTTGAAGTTAAATTCATTTTGATTATTAAAAAATAGACTTATTTTTATGTGTGTTAGTCTTCTGCCTGTGTGTGTGTGTGTGTGTGTGTGTGTGTGTGTGTGTGTGTACCACAAGTGCCTGGTATCTAAGGAGGACAGAAATAAGGTTTGATCTGTTGAAACTGGAGTTGCAGATAGTTGTGTGCTGTGCTGTGGGTGCAGATAATTGAAGGTGGGACCTCTAGAAGAGCAGTCAATGATCTTAACTGATAAGCCATCTCTCCAGGCCCTTTAAGGAATTAAAAAACAAAACAACAACAAACCTCCAGGTTCCCTGAGTTCCTGGCTTGGCTTCTACCTTAGTCAATGTTCTATTGCTGTGAGGAGACACCATGACCACTGTGGGGAAAAAAAAAAAAAACCGCCGGCGGGTGCCCCGCCCCAAGCTTCCTGCGTGGAGTCGGAGGAGGCCTGCGACTGGGGCGGGGTCTCCCGCGCAGGATTGGCCTGCAGGCCAAGGCGGTAGCCTGGCGGAGTGGCCTGAAGTGGAGGCCTAGGTTCGCAGCACTTCCCGCCCAGCGCGCTGTAGTTCCCAATGGTTGTGATGGTCGCTGTCTAGAAGTAGGCCCATAAGACACGCGGACTTGAGTTTCCATAAAGCAATTTTATTGACGAAAATGGTGAATCTGGTGCGCTCCCCCCCAAAAACCAGGAGGGGTTTCCTTATATTGGGGCGTATCAAGGGGAGGAGTTAGGGAGGGGAAAACTTAATTACCTATGTCCCTCGGCCTCATTAATATGCAAATCTCAAGGCAGAGGGCTTTTAGGCACGCCCCTTACCCGTGTCTTACATGACTTAAGTGTACAGGTGAAATGGAGAGGGCGGGTCTAGGGGCATGGCTTTTGGGGGCGTGGCCACACCTGCAATCTCAGGGTTTCCAGGCCAATGGCAGCCCTTCCATGACCCAACAGACCACTGCAACTCATATAAAGGAAAACACTTAATTGGGGCTGGCTTACAATTCAGAGGTTCAGTCATGGAATTGGAAAGTATCAGAGAGTCCAACATCTATATCAGCAGGCAGCATAAAGGGAGAGTCATATGAACTGGCTTGAGCATTTGAAACCTCAAAGCTGTGACACAGTTCCTCTAACTAAGCCACACCTACTCCAACAAGGCCACACCTTCTAAAAGTGTCACTCCCTGTTGATCAAGAATTTAAACCCATGAGTCTGTGGGATCATTCCTGTTCAAACCATCACAGCTTCCTTCAGCGATAGACTTTAGCCTGAAAATTAGAAATTTAAATACTTAGGAATTATAAGTGACTCATATAGAAGGTTCTTTATCCTGACTTCCAATTTCTTTTTTCCTTTTTCTTTCTTTTCTTTCTTTCTTTCTTTTTTTTTTTTTGAGTGTCATGTAGTCAAGGCTGGTTTTTAACTCACTATGTAATGAGGCTGGTCTTGATTTCCTGATTTTCTTGGCTCCGCTTCCTCAGTATTTTAATTACAGGCATGTGACTTCTAGCTTGTGGTATAGATGTGTGTGCCTGTGTGGTCATATGAGTGTATACATTGTGCATGCATGTGTAAAGATCATAATTTATCTGTGAAATATTTTTTTTATCTCCGTAGTACTTTATGAGACAGATTATCAATAAACCTTAAACTCACAGACTGGCTAGGCTGACCAGTGAAAATCAGGGGACTTTTTACTGACAAGGAGTCTTCCCAAATTTCCCAGCCTAGGCTTGAATATAACTCCTTCCATCAATCCTAATCTTTTCGTCTGTTAAAAGAGAGGCAGTGGGGAGTGGTTACTTTTCAGGTTCCTTCTTGTTCTCCAAGGTGCTGATGAAGAAAGAAGATCTTTCCTCTGTGACTTTCAAAAATCAAATTTCTGTTTAGAGAAATGGCAAGTAGGTCTTTGGTGCCCATTTCTGGACAGTGCCTGTGTCTCCTTTTTATTGTGTGATGGTTTAGTTGATAGAATTGCTAGTCAGAGCTTAGTGTGGAATGTATAGACATGCACTGCCTCCAGGTGACAATGAACATTTCATTAAGAGAGCATATCATCTTTGACTACTGCTCTAACAGGTGCTTTGTTCTTCTCTTCCAAAGGATCCAAAGTACCTGATTAGATTGTCTTGACTAAGCCCAGTCAGTCAGTCAGTCAACAGGGTCTTAAGGGAGGGAATAAGGATTAAAGACAGAAAAGACAATTACACAACACTGTAGTATGACTCCAGTAAGAGCTGAAGTAAGTTTATTTTTTCCCATGCTGCCTTTATACCATATAAAGTACATGCAAATAATAGAGTCAGTTCTAGGTCAAGGAATCAACAAGGCATAAATAAAAGTCCTGTGATCACTGACTGTATCCAGGGACTTATCAAGATGATCAAGATACAAGGATCACAATCCTCAGCTGTATTTATCTTGAGCCTACTTCCTTGTCCTAGCTCAATGTCAAAGCATTCCACATTGTCTGACATATGTCTGACTTTTTTCCTTGTTCTTTTAACATAGGAATTTGTAGCTGTAAACATTCTCTTCAGCCCGACTTTATTATTATTATTTTTTAATTTCTTATTGCAAGATTGGTTCTAGCCAAATCACGGAGCGTTTGATGGATGATGGAGCAGGACCTGGAGGCCTGCTACTCAATTGAGGAGAACTTCACGACTAACTATAAGATGCTGACTACCCTTGGTGAAGGAAATTTTTTGATGGTCAAACCGGCCTTCCATGTCCTGACATTGACCTGTGTGGCTGTAAAAATTCTCCAAAAAACTCCAAGAAGTTATACCTCATTTATCTGCAGGGAAGTCAAGATTATGAAATCACTTAGACATCCTAAAATTAACAAGCTGTTTTACATGGTACAGATGAGAAAGACCACCTACATGGTGATGGAACATGCCTCAGAGGGAGAGCTACTAGACCTCGTCATCCAAGAGGGTCTTTAGAGGAGAGCTAGGATTGAAGGATATTTGCCCAGATAGTACATGCTGTGCAATTACTGCCATGACAATTACATTGACCGTAGGGACATAAAGGCCAGCAACATTTTGATTGACTACAGGGGCAGCCCCATGCTGTGTGATTTTGGCCTTGCTGCTAAAGTAATGTGCTCCAGAACTCTTATACACAGAGGAATATGAGGGCTACCTAGTGGATATAACGGAGATTAGGGGTCCTCCTGTTCCTCACAGAAGCTGGGAGCTTGCCTTGTTTAGGCAGATCTTTTGTGGATGTGAGGCCATAGATCATCGCTGCTAACTTCAGCATTCTTCCTCATGTTTCTATTGATATTTCAACATCATCATTGAACTGCTGATGATCAATCCCGGCAGGAGGCCCACCATCCACCACGTCATGAGATACCCCGTGATCAGGGACAGTGAAGCACATGTACCACCTCCTACCACACAGATTTTCCCAGGCAACAAGAGCCCTAGCATTGGCAGGACCGGGAGAGTCATAGGATATATGCCTGACAGGCATATGTCCTCCTGTCATCTCCAAGAGGAGCTCTGGGGAATCCCTGCAGGCAGCTAAGAGGCTCCTCCTCTGGGGATACCTGCAGAAAGAGACTCTCAAAGAGGAAAAGAACACAACCCAGGAAGAGGCTATCCCTCAGTAAGTCACCATCATCCAGGAAGAGCCCACTACTAATGTCCAGTCTCAGGATGCTGGCCCAGATTTCCATCATAACTTGCCACGCTGCTGGAAGGGATGAGAAGACAATCATGAGCTGCCTCTGAAGCCTGTGCTGCTGCCTGTCAGCACCAAAGAGAAGTTAAGTCTCCTGTAAGGAATTGGTTCTGAGGAAAGGGGATCATGGAGTACCCGATAGGACCATGTGGATGATGTCCTCATTTGTTTTATCCATACTCCCTCTTGCTCTTTTTGACAAAGGATGAGTCTGCCCCTTTGTTGCAAACTTAACTATCACTTGAGAAAGAGCAATTCCATTGAAACCCCTGAGGGGCCACTTTATGTTTTTTGAGCCAGAAGCTGATCAAAGCAAGGAGTGGAGAGGGTGGGGACACAGAAGTAGAAAGCAGAGAGTCATTAGAGGACCATTTGGGAGAGGGTGGGGTGCTCTGACCCTGCATTTTCTCTCTTTCTATCTAGATGATAATTTATTTTTCCTGCTAAGAATATTTCCAAGTACTCCCAACATGAGTTGTAGCTGGATTTCCCTCTTCTGAAGCTGTGAGCTATGAGCTGGTTAGAGGGAGGAATAGGAGACTGTTCCAGTCCCATGCCATCGAAAGGAAACTTAGGTTAGTATGCAGCAGTTTTCCGGACTCCCTGTGTAGCCAGGTAGCTTCGCAAGTGTCTTCTGACTAATGGCCCTTGAGCTGACCTCATCTAATTTTCCTATGGATCATGAGAGACAGAAGAGAAAGCACTATTGCTTGGGATTGTTGCAATGGGTACTATTTAAACATACTAGAGGATGCCTGGTGGGCCTTCTCAATGGCCTAACCCCATGCATCCACATGGAAATATTTAATGCCTCCTTTGATTTCTGTGTTCTAGCTGAGTCAATTCCAAGGGTGATTTACCATTCATGAAAAGATGTTCTCAAATACCTTGTACTGAGAACTCATAATAAATTTAAAAGAGAACCCATTACAGCCATAGTTTGTCTACCCTCCTAGGCCTAGGTATAGCAGGAACTATAGGAATAGGAGCCATAGCCTTATTATTACAGGGTTCCCATTACCCACTCCTTGCAAAAAGCTATTGATGAGCACATCCAAAGATTAGAAAGGTCAATGACAGTTCTAGAAAAATCCGTTTCCTTCCTAACTGGAATGGTTTGCAAAATTGAAGGGGTTTGGATCTACTCTTCCTGCAGCAAAGAAGGGTATGTGTGGCCTTGGAGAAGAATGTTGTATATATGTAGATTATATGGAGGTTGTTAGAGAAACCATGGCCTAGTTAAGGAAAAGATAACAAGACAACAAGAGAAAGAGCAATTTCAAGTGTTGCTTGCAACCCAACCAAGACCCTTGCGAGTGGGGGTAAGAACCCGTAGAGTGAACACACTGGCTCTGGAATGTGAGCAAATGGCAAAGCCGAGTCTTTCAGGACAGGCACTCAGCAAATCTTTACACCATACTCCCACCATCTCATTAGCTCTCAAGTAGCAAGATATGATGCTGTCTTTTGCTCAATGGCCTGCTCCATTGCCTGATCCAGAGTCAGAAGGCTCTAACTGTGCTTGCAAATTCTACATTGACTCAGGTAGGAAGTATCAGTGGCACAGATGCCAGCATTGCAGGGGTCCTGCTTGGCTAACTTCCTTTTACATTTGCATCCTTTTGATTTTATTTTTGATAGCCCAGTGGGAGTCTGGGAGTTTGAAGTTCTTTGCTCAGGCCTTGTTGACTCCCACCTCAGGGGGACTCCAGTATAGTGGACCATGCCTTCCTTAGGTTGACCTGCCAAGCAGGTTAACTGTCATTGACTACAGGTCCTCAAAGGACAGCCAATCTGGAGGGCATATCAGAGTGTGAGGAGGAAGCCTAAACTGAGGTAGTGTGAATTTCTGTGAGCCAAGCTCTAGTCACTTCTCTGGTAGGGAGGCAGTCTGGATGCTCAAGAACCACGAGTACTTGAAGGATAGATTTGTAGATGGAACATTCCCAAGAGATGTGCCATATAAGACATTTAAGCAATATAATAATAATTATTATAATGCCTCTCACTATAGCATAAGAGATTATCCAGGAGGGCTCAAAAAACTTTTTTTGTTGGTTTGTATCTTTTCCAAGAATCCCATACCAAAAGTAAGAATAGGTCCCATTGATCTTGCATATCCTTTCTCTGAGTAGGACTGAACAGCTGTATCAGCAATAACCTTTAATTTTTGGGAATCTATGTGTGTCTATTGGGAAACAGCTGAAAATTAAGTAACTCATTCCTGCAGTTGCTCTTATTGTTTATAAGCATGAGGTTTCTAGTTGGGGTATCATCTGATAATGTAGTATAACTCCACTAAGACTTTTTTAATATACATGTAAATGAACATATGCTGGAAGTTTCCATGGAAGTGAGTATCTATATACTGCTTTGAAAGACCACTAGTGTTTGCTATTCGTCTTCCATATTCCCTCCTCTACTGTACCTCTCACCACACCCAATTTAACTATTTCCCAATATTCCCTTTACTATTTTGACCATAGTACTTTTTCTCTACTCTCTTGAAAATCTACCCCCATAATTCTCCCATACCAAATTCATTACTGCTAAGGGTATTGCATGCTAAGCACACATCCAAAGAACCATAGCTACCATCCACAAATGAGAGAAAACGGGCGAAATTGTTTTTCTGCATCTGTATTACCAGTCTCAAGAGGGTTTTCAACTCTGTTAGTTTAAGTATGAGTTTCCTAATTTTGCTTAACAGCTGAAAATATTCCATCATGTAATTATGCAACATTTTCATGATCTCTTCATCAGCTGATGGATACTTAGGGTATTTCTACTTTATGGCTATTGTGAACTGAATAGTAATGAAAGTAAACAGTTCTCCATATTTCATAATTATAGCAGAATTTTTTGGAGAAAACCATGTACCTGACCATGAATATGGAATGATGGTGCCTAAGCTTGAAGTAGCCTTTAGTGAGTGATTGTTATCTCAACTTTTATGGAGTTATTCTTTTGAAGGAGTCTCAGAGCCTTTGCATAACATAGTCTGGAGTCAGGCATGGCAAACCAGGATGTCTCCTGTGGGTGAGAACTGCCCTGGTGATGGGTCTTATAAGACACCTCCTAGATCAGATTAGAAGTTTTGGTATGCAGAAACTGACTTGCTAAAGAAGCCTTTTTGTGTAACAATGTAAAGATCTTCTAAGATCCTCTCAGGATTCATTCCTAAAGAGAGGCTAATCCCCTGCTCCTGAGAAGGCTAAATTAATCATGCAGTGGTTCTCTTTTCTTCAATCAGTCATCTCCAGTAAGTCAGAACACTAACAGGGAAAACCAATTTCTCTCAACATTTTCACAGTAAATACAAAAATATGTTATAGACTGTCTCTCAGTTTATCAAGACCCTTCCCAAGTATCCATGATATTAATATCAGAAATTAACTGTCTGAATAGCACAAGAAAGACTGTCCAGAAGTAACAAACACCTCTCAAACTGTATTCTCTTCAACACAACCAGACCCTACTTTAGGATAATAGTCATTCCCCAGTTATCCTATACAACTAATCTACATTTTGCTACCTCCTCTCAAGAACTCTCAGACTCCAGACAGGTACTTCTGCCAACCAACAGCCTAAGATTTCCTATCTATTGACTATTCTGAAGGGTGGGATCTCTCTCTTTTCCTGATCCTCTTCCCCACTTCCCTGCTCTTTGTACTCCTTCCCAGCCACAAAGACCATGAACAATATAGTTTCAAATATACATCCAAGAACATTTTGTTCTTAATTCCTTAACTTCACCTCTGTCCTTAGGAAATCTATCCTAACAGATTTCCAATCAACTACAGACTGCTCCAGCAAATTTAGGGCCATGCCCAGCTATTTCATAAGAATCAACATTCTGTTTCACTAGAATTTATATGCTTCACAGACTACACTGCCCTATCAGATGGCTCCACAGAACATGAACATCAACTGACACAGTCTGTTCTTCCCAGCTTTGACAAACAAACCAGATTCCTTCAGTCTCCTAATAACAATGCCCAGATGTCAGCAGCAAGAGAGACTGAAGGCCACTTCCCCAACACTCAGCAATCCAGTAATAAAACAAAAAGGTAGGAATGTAGGGAGTCTAGGCAACTGGAGCATGGTGAGCATAACAAGCATGGCTTTGGCAGGCCTTGCCCTTCTCCCCTTGCCTTGTTAAAAAACATTAGGTTACATTCTTAAAACTAGGCAACAAAATCTATTCCATTATTTGGCCACTTAGTTCTCCTCAGGCTATCAAGATCCAATTATTAGCCGGGCGGTGGTGGCGCATGCTTTTAATCCCAGCACTTGGGAGGCAGAGGCAGGCAGATTTCTGAGTTCGAGGCCAGCCTGGTCTACAGAGTGAGTTCCAGGACAGCCTGGGCTACACAGAGAAACCCTGTCTCGAAAAACCAAAAAAAAAAAAAAAAAAAAAAAAAAAAAAGATCCAATTATTAAAGTACTTAAGTATAATAATCAAAAGCCCCCTTTAGCTCACCTTATTAATGTGTCCAGATAAAAGTAATCGCTTCACCCTAACACCACGTTTTAACCCATTTTACTTTTATAAAATGGCATCAGCCTATGGGCTACTTTTGTCTTCTCTCTATCCAGAGGTAGTCCTTTGTCTCCCCCCAACTCCTGCCATCAGGACAAATATACCTCCTCCCTCTTCTTTTTTCCTTCATCTTTTCCCTCAACCTCTATCTATATTTGAGTCTTCTTCCCTTCTCTCTGTCCCTCTGGGGCAAATAAATCTCCTTTGTGCTGAGAACTTGGTATTGGGTGTCCTGAGATGATTCTTTTCCCAACACACAGCACTTAGAAAGAAGAGTCAGGAGTATTGCCAATCAGGCATCTCTATGGCCAGCTGAAGGTCCTCATCAACAGCTGGGCCATTAGGCCCCTCCATGGCCAGGCCAAGGAGCATGACATCAATAGGACTATCATGCATCTCCTTGGTCAGTCCTAAGGAATCTGTGACAAGAGGGCTAGTCAACACTAGCTGCCCAGAGGTGACACATTCCCATTGTCAGTCAGTGTGGCATGTCCTCGTGCACATGCACCACATCCCAGATCAAAAACTGTCCTTCTCCTCACAGCTCTTTTTCTTCCCTTCCTCCACACAGTGGTGGCCTCTGTGCTCCCAAACTTCTCACTTTAATAAACCTTCAACATGAGACCAGTCACATGCCGTAATTTTGTCAGATTTCACTACTTAGATCCAACAAAGGGGATCTCTGTGAGTTTGAGGTAAGCTTTGCTAGAAATTACTTTCTAGGAAAACCAGAGGTAAACCTTGTCTTGAAAACAAAACAACAACAATAAACAAACACACACACACACACACACAAAACCAAATGAGAAAAAAAGAAAAAAAACCTAAACACTTTGGGAAATAGATATGAAAATTTAGTATCTGCACTCTAAATGCAAGGTTAAAAATCATGAAAGTTAATATATATAGAAACATTCTCATTTATTACTTCTTTGAATATTTTGTATAATGTCTTTTGATCATATTCACCTCGGACAACTCCTCCCAGATCAAGTTTCCCTTCTATACTGCTGTGAAGCAGTTTTCTCAAAGATTAAAAATCTGCCACCTGGGAGAGAAACTTCATGAAACACAGGAGTAAAAGTGTCCTGAAAACAAGAGGATCTTTTAAGACAAGATTTTTACAAGGAAGTGACACAAGAGAGTGTTCTGTGGGGGAGCTGAAACACTCCACTCAGTAGCAGCTCCTTTAGAAAGTAACTCACTCAAAATAGCTCCAGAAGGAACAAACACATTAGTGTCCCCTGCCCCCACTGAAGAGTAACAGTAAAGACTATGCAGAGTCCAGCCCTTGACTCCCAACCCCCAAGCTTCAGAGATCATGCCAGCAGCTTGGAGGTAGGCACCAGGAGAACTGCCTAGAAGAAAGAGAGACCAGCTGGGTGTTAGGAAAGGACACTCCAAGCTGTAGAGATGCCTGCAGGCTGGACAATGTGATACGGGTTCCTAGCTTTGGGATATGAGCTCCCACCCATGCTGGGGTCAGCTTTGAGATGTAGCAGATTTTGCATCATATCTACTTCACTGAGTAACCCCAATAAAAGTCACTGGCTCATCCCATGTTGAACTCAGGTGGTATATTCTTTGTTGTGTCATTGGTCCCTGTCTGGGGTGAATAGAACTAGTTCATGTCTCTCTAGGATTGGGATAACCCAACACTTTGCCACTAAACTGTATCCAGTTTTTGAACAGCCTTATGTACTATTTCTGCTGTTTCTCCATAATTTCCACCTTACATCCTGCCTTTTTGTGTTATAAACCCTGTGTGAATAAGTAAATTATGATGTGATAAAAAAAAAAAGAATTTAAAAACAAAACAAAAAAAACCAAAAACCAAAAACCAAACAAAACAAACAAACAAACGAAGTGGCCACATCTTTAAAGAAATCTAACTCTCTCAGGAGGTTATCAGTTGCCAATAGATCCTTAGCTAGAGGTGGTAATTCATGCCTCCCTCAATTGGGTTTTTGCTTGAGACACGATCTCATGTAGACTACACTAGCCTTTTAAACTCCTTATGCAGTCAAGGATAACCTCAAACTTCTGAGTTGTGTGCCTCTTTCTTCAGAGTACTGGCATCACAGATGTGTGACACCATACCTGGTCACATGAATTTGTTTTTGTATATTTATGTATTTGTGTGTATGGTCAGAGGCCTACTTTAGGAAGGCAGTTTTCTCCTTCCACCAAAAGAATGCCAGAGAGGGAGGTAAGCTGATCCATTGTAGTAGCAAGAGTACTTCACCACTGAGCCATCTCACTAACCCCATTTAAACATTCAAAAACATTACTAAAATGGTATTAATTCATGCATATATATTTCATATTTACTTTTGCTTTTACTGTAGCCACATAGGGATACATTCTCATGTGCATATATACATTTAAACATGTATATTTTTTTTCCCACTCGCTAGCTGTGCTGATAGACACATACAAGTAGCTATAGGGCCAGACCAACAATATTGACAACTGGAAGATATAATGTCATCTACATAACTGAAAATATTCAATGTTATGTCATTGAAGGACTTGGTTAAGTATGTATGAATGGTGATGCAAGATCATCCAATGACTTATGACAGGGTTACTTGTGGAATTTAGGGAGAGAGCAATAGTACACACTGTGATTTAAAAGACTATTTGCTCTTTGTATTGGTAGGTAGAAGAAATTAATAATTTCTATACAAATGTGCTTTTTACATGCACAACACTTATGTAAGCCAAATTAAAATGAAATCCTAACATGGAGAGTGGAGTTTGGCATGAAATTTCACCCTATTTAAGGATCTGTAATTGTTAGCTGAAGGAAGAAAGGTCAATTTTATTTAAGTACAGCCCCTTGCCACACTCTAGTAAAAGACCACATATTCAAGAATCCTTGCATAACACATATTGGCATTTATGGGAAAGATAGAGATGACACAAAGTTGAAAAAAGAAGGATGGTTCTGGGAAGAAATAAAAGGGAGGGAGGGTAAATATGATCAAAACACATGGTATGAAATTCTCAAAGAAATAATAAAAATGTAAAAATGTGCTTTTTAAATGCTTTCATCCAGAAACAGAAGAGAAAAAGTCCGATTTAGGTTACTTAAAGGACTAAGACTCAAATCATATAGCCTTTCTCAGGACCTCAGTAATGCTATCATCTTTCTAAGTCACGACAGATGAAAGGTTAGAGATGATTCAGCAGTTAAGCTCACTCACTGTTCTTGCAGGACATAAGTTCAGTTCCAAATAACCCAGGACAGACAGCTCATAACTGCCTGAAACTGCAGCTCCGAGGGATCTGCAGTCTACTCATGGCCTTTGCAAGTACCTATGGCTCAACCTATGCTCAGGTACACACACACACCCACACAAAACACACAAACTATGTGTGCATTATCATTTTCAACTAGAAGTCAGTAGATTTGGAAAATGGCTATGTTATTCTTTAATACAAAAACAAAACAAAACAAAACAATACAAAAACCCAGCAGCAGTTTCCATTATCTGAGTATACAGTATATGCCCCTCTGCTGAAGGCTTCTAATGCATAGCCAAATAAAATTTCCCCAAAAACTTTTTTGGTACCGTTATTGCCTGGACCTACACTGTAGTTCCAGTAATCCAACAAAAGGCGAAATTCTTGTTATGAGGTTCTAAGGCATTACTTAAAGATACTTAACATTTTAATGAGTGTTAAGAAACTTGTATGGGAAAAAATCACTATAAGGTAGTCATTTTAGCATGAATATCTTTGAATAGCCTTTATGAAACTGTAGTTCAAACAAAAAGCCACACCTATCTTGCAAAACACATATGAATGAGGTACAAAGAAATCATATCTCATTGGAATGTGAGTGACCTGTAATTTTTTTTATATTATGGAACAAAATAAAGATCCTCTTCTCTTTCTTTCGGGAGTAGTTTGAGGTCAGAATAAATTCATGGTTCTTGCAACAGAATTTCCACCCTTGTTTTCTGCTTTTGCTTCCACACTGCTTTTGATGGTCAAGACGTTATTTTTCTTTTTCTCAGGAAGCAGAAATATCTGGAATTCATTATCAAAATCAGCAATTCTCAGTCTAGAAAAATGTAAAAAAAAAAAAACAGCATTAATAAATTCACTCTTCTTTTATGATTTAAAGTTTTTTTTTTTTTAAATGTGTGTGTGTGTATGTGTGTGCCTGTGTGGGTTTATTATGTGTTTCATGTGTGTGCAGGTGCCTGTAGAAGTCAGAAGTCCCCAGATCCCCTAGAACCAGTGTTATAACAGTTGTGAGCTGCCATATTGGGTGTTGGGAATTAAAGGTAAGTCCTCTACAAGAACAAGTGCTCTTAACTGAGGAGCCATTTCTCTAGACCCTCACCCTTCCTTTTGTGCTTCCCAACTTCTCATTTTCCCTCCATAATTTTTTCTAAGTCCAAGTTCAGGAGATGCTGATGCTCCCTCTAAATGGGGTGACACATCTATGCTATGAGATGGTGTGTGATACATGTTTAACATCCATACTCTTTCATAAAACTTGATCTGGGAACTGGAGAGATTGCTCAGTGGTTAAGAGCACTGGCTACCCTTGTAGAGGACCCAGGTTTAATTTCACACTGCAGCTTACAACCATCTGTATCTCCAGTTCCGTGGCATCTCATACCATCTTTGGCCTCTAAGCCAGAATACACATGTAGGCAAATTATGCATACACATAAAGTTTTAGAAATTAAGGAAAGAAATTTAATTTGTTTGTTTGCTTGTGTGTATGTGTGTATGTGTGTGTGTGTGTGTGTGTGTGTGTGTGTGAGCATGTATGTGTGTGTGTGTGTGTGTGTGTGTGCATGTGAGTGCCTGCCAGAGGTCAGTATCAGGACTCTTCAATTATCTTCCACTTTACGTTTTTGAGACATTGTCTTTCAACCAACCTACATTCATGGGCTGGCTGGCCAATAACCTTAAGGGAACCTCCTTCTCCCTAAGGTTATAGACATATGAGACCACAATCAGTAGTTTTTAGGTGGATGCTGAAGCTGTGAACTCAGCATCCTTCTATTTCTGCTGTAAGGATGTTACTTAACTGAGTCTCTTAGCAGTTTCTGCTTTGGCCATCTCTGTGCTATGAATTGTACACCCCAACTGTCTGACTATGGTTTATTCAGTTTGACTTCAACATCCAGAAGGGTGGTAGGATTCCAATGATTCCACCTAAACCTTAGGGTTTTGCACAGAAGACTTGAAAAAGGATTGAAGATTTTTTAATTCAAGCCCAACACAATTCTTTTCATATTTTTTTCTGTCTGGTCTTAGCCCTTTAGCTGTTTTCATGCATGTTTTTCCACACACATATAATCACAGTCACAGACACCACACACACACACACACACACACACACATACACACAACACACAACATACACACACAACACACACATACACACAAACTCTGCTTCCTGTCTCTGTTTTTGTTCTGTATTAATTCCTATTTTATTATTGAAGTAAAATACCATGACTAACCAACATTCAGGAGGAAGGGTTTTAGGTGCCTAAAAACCCCTACAGTTCTAGCAGGGTATGAGTTTATCACCATGGTGGTGGCAGGGAAGAGTGACAGGAGGAACAGGAAGCTGAATCACATCTTGAAACACAAGCATGATGTGGAGAAAACTCACTGGAAACAGAAATGAAGTGAATCTTTGCAACTTCAAAACCTGTCCTAGTGATATACTTTCTCCAGCCAGGTCACACCTCCAAAACCTACTCAAATAGTAGTATCTACTGCAGATCAAATATTCAAACATCTGAAACTATGAGAGGTGTTTTTATTCAAACCATTACATTATGTATATTTTTATGTTTCAAGTAGTTTTGTCCTGTAGGAATGAACTATGTTCCTAGGGCATATATTAATTGTTGTATATATCTTTCTGAGACTTTCCATGGTGGAGTAAGAGGGAACCATAAAATCTTACTTGGTTTTATAATATCTATCACATTATCTGACACCTGTATATTTTTTAATTTCTCATGTCAAATAATGCCTCTTACTTTTCAGATCAAATTTGAGGAACTGATACCTTGCCCCAGGGTGCAGAGTAAACAGGACTGAATTGGAGACAAAAACAAAGCTGGAAGGCTCAGAAAATTCCATAACTCACCTCTTTCTACTTCCTTATGCATCCATTCCAGCTTGGTACCCTCTCAAACTCCAACCAAGACAAAGTAAGGAAGAAATCTTGCAGGTACTCAATATATCCAGGGGGCGGGGAGGGGAATTTACAAGACCGAATCTTAAGGAAGTGAGCATGTGTTTTCTTCCAGGAGAGACAACTAGAGTTATGAATATTATAATCCAACATCTGGTAGACATATTCAACCTGCAACTCCTGGATCACATGCAGAAGATTGCAGCTATGAAAAGGTCTAGCACAAAAGAATAAGTTGACTCAGAACAATAAGATTTGTTTTTTGTAAACCAATTGGACAGTTTTTGAGTGTGAAGTGTGTGTGTGTGAGAGTGTGTGTGTGTGCCATGTTAGAATGTCAAAAGCATGTTGGAATGTCAAAAGGTTGGATACTCTGATAAGGTTTCACTTTCCTAGAAATGAGTGGCTTAATAACTACTTAAAATGATGTTGACCTTGAGGGCCAGGGAAGATGGCTTTCCCACTGAAGTGTTTGCTACACAAACTTGAGAACTTGAGGCTAATTCCCAATACCCACATAAAAAGCTGGAAATAGTGGCATATGACTGTGCTCCAAGAACCAATGAAGCAGAAACTGACAGGTTCCCCAGCACTTGATGGCTAACTAGCATTACAAAATTTGTTATTTTCAGGTTCCAGTGAGAGATTCCATCTCAAAAATAACTGAGATGGATAGCATCTGATGATGGACAGCCATTAGAGGTTGTCCCCTGGTCTCCACACTTGTGTTCACAATCCATACACACATGTGCATCTGAACTCACATACTTTCACAAAAATTATCTTGATCTCATATGGATTTGAAGACCATAGGGGAAAAATAAACCACAGAGATAAATGAAGATTTTTAAAAATATTACATAGTTTATGTCATACTTATAAAATACCTTATGCTTATATAAAATAGTCTGAATCACATGTATACTTACAAGCAGACCATCCTAGTTCCCTTGGCCTAAATGTTCTTAGAGCACCCACATTTGGCTCCAGGTGGGCAAAAATCAGATCACCTAACAAAGCCAATTTTATATGAAAATGTTAAATGTTAATATGTCATCTCATATAATTGATGAGTACTGTGTTGGAAGAAAAAAGTGAATGACTGGACATGCCTTCATATTGTAGGTCTAAGCAATCTTAAGTCAGGACTATCTGCATAAACACACTTATATTTACAAGAATATTTATCCTTATAATAGTACTAAGTATCACCAGTACTTGGGCACTCACCAGTCACAGGGCAAGGAAGGGTTTTATACTTAATCTAATACTCATGCAACATATACTCTCAGGCAGTCAGAAAACGTTATTTGAATTTATTTTTAATTTAAACTTTAATAATCTTTTATAGAATTCCCTCCCCAAACACCAATTGACTCTCCATAGACCGTCAATGAAAGGTAGAGTTTCTTGATATAGTATGCTTAGTGGTGCAGCAGTTGCAGGATTATTACAGGTACAACTAAATACCTTACTGTTGAGTTACTTGTATTTACTGTGTATATACAGGTAGAGGCCAGAGGCCAACCTCAAGTATCATTCTTGTTTCTTGAGATGAGGTTACTCACTGCTTCTGGAACTCACCATTATAACTAGACTGGATGCCCAGTGAATAGTGAGATCCTTGTATTTACCTCTCTAGTACTGGATTACAATGGGAAACCCCATGCTTTGGTTTTTAAATGTAGATTCTGGGGATGCAACTCTCATCCTTATGCTTGTGTAACAAGTACTCTATGAACTGAGATATCCTCCCAGCTATTATTTCTATCTTCAATGATTATATTATTAGCTGCATATTTCAGATCTCATTTCATCCCGTCTTATCCCTAAGGACTCATCTTATTAAGGAGAACAGAGGCCAGCTCACCCAAGTGCATGAAGTGTGCTGTTTCAGCACATCTCAGATAAAGACCATCCCACTGACTTCGAAGGCATTCCCCGTCAGGATAAGCTTCTGCAGGGTCTTACACTGGATAAAAGCAAAGGAGAGGTCCTCACTACTGGCACCAGTTATCTCACAGGTTTCCAACCTATAACAAAAAGGAACAGTTCTATGTCAGGGTGAGAAGGAATATATGTAGGAGGTGTCGTAGTTATTTAGACTATGCTTACTCTATAGCCTCTGTGGACAGTCTCTCAAAAGTCAAGTGTTCACAACAATAAATCTTTCTTTCATTGGCAGATGTGACCACAATAGTTTATTCTCAGTATCCATGTCTGTGATGAACTAATAGTTCCACTAATAGACTGCTGATCCAGCCCTTGAACATGTAATAAAATTGGACCTTGCACTGGGTAGTACAGTGAAACAAGGGTTGAGAAATTCTAACCTACACCTCAAGTATCTTGCAAACCTTTTGATCTGAACCATTGAGATTCATTCTGCAATGAACTAAACTACGTACAATCAAAATTCATGTGTTGAAGTTCTAATCCCTAGTGTCCTATGGGACTGAGTTTTGAGATAGAGTTTTTAGACAGGCAACTAAGTTAAAATGAGGACTATCAGGTGGGATCTAATCTTGTATAACTTTGAAGATACAGGGGGTAAATAATCATTTTATCATCATCGAAAAAAGCCTGGAATATACTCCTTGTATTGGTCCTCTGAAGGAACCATCCCTGTTGATGCATAATGTTACTTTTAGCCTCTGCAATTGTGTTTATCATTAAATCTGTACTATATGATCCACTCATTCTATTTCTGTCTTGGCAACCAAAGCAGTTGTCATATCCCTTAGTTCAAGTAAGTCAAAGAAATATGGTCTTGTCACTCTTTTTATCTCCAGTGGACATCCATCCATGCATGCATCCAACCATCCATGCATGCATTCATTCAATATCCATAAATGTTCTCATCCTAGTGAGAGCAACCTATCTATGCAGGGTTCCATACATGAAGACAGGCATACATCTATACTTGAAACCATCAATCACCCACCCACCACTGCTAACTGCTATATAGTGGAATCAATTTTTTTTTTTTATGTGCATTGGTTTTTTGTCTTCATGTATGTCTGTACGAAGGTAGTGGGTCCCCTGAAACTAGTCACAGACAGTTGTGAACTGCCATGTGGGTACAAGGAATTGAACCTGGGTCCTTTGGGAAAAGCAGCCAATGCTCTTAACTAGTGAGCCATTTCACCTCCCCGCTATGGAGTTTTAATTTACTTTTCTGCACATTAATTGCCCTCTTTTTGCCATCCTCGAAACCCAGTTACAAGCTTGATGACACCCACCTTAGCTCCTCTAAGTGGCAGTTGGGATGTCTTATACCATCACACAACAGCTTCACACCAGTGTCTTTTAGCTTATTGTTTGAAAGATGTAGGCACTTCAGGTTCTGGTTGTTCCTCATGACTTCAGCCAGGTCCTGGCAGCTGCTACTGGTGAGTCGACAATGGCTCAAACTTCAGGAGAAAAAAAAAAAAAAAATCACAATATAGTGGTTACTCTCTGATCTGAAGAGGAAGTATTTCACAAAGCTCAATGATGCCTAAAAAGTGAAGATAGCACTCAGTAATTCAAAAGACATCATCTTCTCAGTGATCCATGGGCAACAAAAGCTGAGTATACTAGGCATATCAGATATTTAAAACAGTGTATAATATCAACTACATTACACTGTAATGCAAGTTAAAATCCGGGGCTGGAGAGGTGGCTCAGAGTTAAAGAGTACACTTTTCTTGCAAAGGACCCAGGTCTGGTTTCCAGAAACCATGTCAGGCAGCTCACAAACACTTCTAACTCCAGTCCCAGGGGATCCAATTCCCTCATGAAGCTTCCTCAGGCACTTGTACACACAAACACTCAGAAGCGCACACACACACATTAGGTGAAGCAAAAAAAAAAAATCATTTCAAAAGTTAATATGATGTTAAATAATACTTTTAAGCAATTATTATAGGTAACTCATAAAAAAATGGAACTCTGGCATTACGGGTAACCCAAGTCATGTATAAGGCCGGGTTAGGAAGTACTACTGGACAGCTTTCAAGGTTTATACTTATATCAAGGAAAGGAAGAGGACATGGTACCTCATTCTAGACCAGTTTGGCCAAACCAACTGAACAAGTAAAGCATAGAAAACAGAGTCCATTTTGTGTTGGCCAACTTTTCCTGAGTATGAGGCCTACCCAAGACACGGACGATAACTAAGTTTCATCCATTAGAGAAAACTGATTTTTGCACTCCCAACTGAGATTTCAATACATATTCAGTATTTTGAGAATTATCAAGTAGTTTATACTTTTAAACTACATTTTCAAAATATATCCCATATGACATCTTAGTGGGCTATCGAAAGCCATTATAAGAGGGAAAAAACACTATACTTTTGTTTTCATTTTGTTCCATATCTTCTTTTTAGAGAGGACAAAAATGTGACACTGAGAATTCATAACAGGTAAGGTAAGAGTTTTCTCCCAAGTCCCTCACATCTGGATTTGTCACCAAAAGCCATTTAATCCTGGAATACTAATCCACTTGGCATGATCAAATCAACAACCACATCAAATTACCCCCAAATTTCTCAGTTTTATAATTTGAAATAAAAAGAATTCTGTCATTTCTCTTCCTGTAACTGTTACACTGCAATTTACTCTTTCAAAGTAGAATTTTTACACACGCTAATTAATTCACACATGTATTTTCAAGTCCCTTCTTCCATGTCTTACTCTTTCTTTGGACTTGAAATGTCTTCTACAGGCTCCTGTATTTCAATACTTATTCCTCATACAGAGCCACTGTTTTGGGAAGTTGTGGGATTTCTGGAATATCGGGGTCTAACTGGTAGATGTGGGTCATTGAGTGTGGGCTTAAGGATTATATCTTAGACCCTGATTTTGATTCCACACTCTGCTTCTTGATCCACAAAGATGGGAAAAAGTTTTATACACACTCCTACCACCATAATCCCACTTTACCATAGTTTTTCTCTAACAGTAGAGATTAGACCATTCTATAACATGACCTACGGTGAACCCTGCACCCCTTAATTTTCTTATGTTAGATATTTTGTCACCGTCACAGTGATTACAAAAAAAAAAAAAAATCACTATCTTCTAGCACCCATTCCAATCATCTTAACCACCCTTGTGCTTAAGTTATAATTCCTTTCTTTCTCTCAGTCCTTTGTGCCTATATTCTGAAAGGCTGCCTACACATACCAAAACCATGACACAGAGGTCAAAGTACAGATCTGTCCTAAAGAAAGGGTCTTCAGGAACAAGAGGTGAGTGACTCTAACTTGCAAATTTTCAAGATTCCTAAACAGGGCCTCAAAGAACAAGCTCAAGGAAACCTACCATAGTGACTTTAGGACACTGTCTGGGAGAGTCAGAGCGTTACAGAGAATCTTCAGTCCTTCATCCTTCAGGTTATTGGCGCTGATATCTAGATGTTTCAGAATTTTATTCTGCCTAAGAACATCAGAAAGGTAGTCCCAACATTGCTCATTAAGGGAACAATTGACCAACCTACAGGAAGGAAGGAAGAGCATGTGAAGGAGGAAATATGTAACATTTCCACAACTTTACACACCATAACAGTAATAAAATATTCAAACAAGAGGAGGAACTTCTGGTTTATCTGTTTCTTTTGATTCATGCTCCTTTGTTTGGAGGGTGGAGGATGATGCTAATAACTTCCCCGATTGCCCTCTGCCTTGTTTTGATACTGGGACTCAGCAATAAGGAGAATCATTAAGTTTGAGGACCCACCACCTATCTTCAGTCCTCAGCTCTACAATGACAGATATTTAGTGCTGCTGTTCAGCATAGACTGTACCATTACCCACTGAGCCATTGTCCCGGCTACATAATTGGCAGATTCTAGTAAACAAAGGCAAGTTTCATACTATTTCCACAGTTCTCCCCAGGTTGCAACTCCCAAGGCCACTTACATTAAGTTCTCCAGAATGCAGTCTGGGTGGCACAAAGCCTTGCACAGTGAGGATATTCCTTGGTTCAAATTATTGGAAGCCAAATTAAGAACTTTCAATGTCTTGCTGCTCATCAGGACAGAGCCAAAGATCTTGCAATCATCAGGTGAAAGTTTACAGTGTGCTACCCTGTAGGAAAAGGATAACATTATATTCTTCTCTGTCTTCGTGGCATTTTCTCTTTTTATCCACATTCAAAACCAAAAACTTAGTTATCCTAGAACCATACAAAATAACCGTGTCCAGGGCAGCAAAACAGAATAAAAGCGTACATACTAAGAACTACAGTCCTCCGTATTCATTCCCATCCCTCCTTTCTGTCACTAGCTGAAAACCAGGAATCACTATCCTTGCCTCTAATACTACAACCCTGTCTATCATTGAACTATATGTGAAGCACATGGCACCCTTTTGAATCAAATTCGTGCCACCAACGATATCTGAGATCCATCTAGATATATAATCAATAGCCGTGGGTTTCTCAACCAGCTTACAGTTAAGTCAGAATTTCAGCTTTTCAGGTATGAACACCTGGCATGAATGGTCTAGGAAGTACCCATCTTTCAGCTAATGAAGTCATGTAACCATAGACCTTACACTTAGGAGTGAGAGATCTAAGGTATTCAGAAGCCAAGAAATCTGACCTGAAGCCACAGTTTCCAAAGTAGATGTACCCATCTAGAAATTAACTTTCACATTCCTTAATCAGATCAATTTAAGTAAAATTTAATTTAGACTTACTGGTTTTCATTTCATATGGGAGGGTTTTGTCTGCATGTGTCTGTTACCACATGTATAACACGTGCCTGTAGATATCAGAAGGTATAAGTTCATCTGTAACTAGTGTTACAGACAGTTGGGACTGAGGATTAAACTGTGGTCCTCCAGGAGAGCAACAAATTGTCATAACAACCCAGTGTTTTAAATAATTATCAATTGAATTCATTTATTCATTTACATTGTGTGTGCATGCTCAAGTACATATGCTGTAGCATGCAAAAGACAATGTGGGAAATGTGGGACAAAAGAGGACAACTTGTGCAAGCTGGTTCTTTCCTTTCTCCATGTAGGTTCTGGGATAGAACTCAAGTTGTGGAGTTGGCAGCAAGTGCCTTAATTCACTAATCCATCTCATTGACTAGTTGGGATCAAACAGTAGACAAATAGGACACAAGTGCACTGATGGTTTTAATACCAACTTGATACAATCTAAAATCACATAGAAAGGGAGTCTCAATGATGAGTTCTCTAGATAGAGAAGATTGTGGGCATGTTCATGGGCAATTTCTTAAGTTAACTGTGGTGGTAAGTCCACTGTGGGTGGCACCATTCCTCAGGAAACAGAACTCTGACCTATATATGAGTGAGGAAAGTTAGTTGAGCACTAACGTGTATGCATTAATCCACTGCTCTTTGCTCTTGATAGTGCATGTTATGTGGCTATGTTTTCTTTTTTTTTTTTGCTCCTCTGGCTTCCCACAGCAATGGCCTATAAGCTGGAATTTTGAATCCAGCAAAAGATTTATTTTATTTTTCTCTATTATTGCTTAGTTCAGACCATTTTTCTTATAGTAAGATGGATCAAAATTAAGATGTCTCCTTTGAGGAGAGTCAGTGAGATAGTAGAACACAAAGACTTACACAAGGTTTTCTATGTTGCACTCTGCGTGGTTCAAGACATCACACAACAGTTTCACATCACTGTGGGAGAGGAATGAGCAGCTGAGGTCCAAGTATCGCAAACTGCAGTTCTGAATCAACTCAAAGAACACGTGATTATCACCAGAGAAGTACACATTATTTGCCCTGCAGAACAAAGAAAGGTATCCATCAACTTCTATCCAGCCCAAGCTCTTGTTGTTGGCAAGATCCTCTATCCCATAATGACCACATAACTCGAATTTTGTAGCCCAGTACCACCTCACTGGTTCTCAAACTGGGTAATTTTTCTCTTCCACATGGAACTCTGAGAAACATGCTGAGGCAAGGTTGGCTGTCACAGGAGGAAGCTACTGGCGATCTAGAAAGCAGAGCCGTGCACATGCTTTCATCATTGTATAATTCATGGGACAGGCCTCAGTGAAGAATGGTCAGCAATAGACATTAGAGGTGTCAAGATAGTAAGATTCCACTTTAGACTACATACGCCTTCATTTATGTAGTTAGTTGAGGGATGCTGGGGAGGCTAGTCTGTTACTCCGGTGATATGATTAAATTAAAGTCTACTTTTAACTTACATAAGTTTGTTAAGGGTGAAGCTGGGGTACTTCAGAGATTCATACAAGACTCGAATGGATGGCTCACTGAAATGAGTGTCTTTTATTTGGAGTACGTGGATGTCTTTACTCCTTCCGAACACAGAGCATATACCATTCCAACAGACGAGTACCTTTTCCCTGTTACAGAGGAGAAAGGAATATATTGCACTGTTAGAAAGTTAATTCAAGGGGATGGAGAGATGGCTCAGTGGTTAAGACCATTTACACTTCTTGAAGAAGACCGAGGCTAGTTTCCAGCAGCAAAGTGGTGGCTCACAACCATCTATAACACCAGTTCATGGGTTATCCCACACCTCTTCCATCCACCATAGGCATTGTATGCATACCATGTACATGCACGCATGTAGGCAACAACATTTATACCCATAAATATTAATAAACAGATGATAAAACCTGCCAGAGCTTTCAAATTTTACTCTATTTCAAAAAGTTAAGTCAAGCCATTCACAGCAAATAAATATAGATAATTGACTCGCATACTAAGTAAGGGTAGCCAGCTAAGATCATTTCAGATTTGCTGTTCTTAGCCAGACATATGCAAGGTTTGTGGAATTCTAGATGTTATAGCTTGAATGTAGAGATGCAGTTAATGTCTACTGGATAAAGGCCAGATGCTAGGCACAGCTGGTATTTATTTATTTACTTACTTATTTATTTATTAATGTGGACTCAGGAGATGAAACTGAAATTCTCATGCTTGTTCAGCAACTGAGCTATTTCCATATCCCCACAACACTTGATCTTTAAAATTAGTTTGTGGCCAGGGGATCAAGAAAGAGTCTGAGCGGGATGTTCATCTCTCAGAAGGGCAGCAAACAAACACAGGACATAGACCATGCCACTCCATGCTCACAGTATGGTGGATTAATATCATTGCTGCTTTGATAACGTGGCCACTATAACTAAGAGAAGGAAAGTCCAAGGATAAATTCCAGGGTTCTTAAACAGTCAACTTAACTTACTCTATTGCTGAAGAAAGATCAGAGGTTTAAGGTAGCCTTGATTACAGAATGAATGGAAGGCTAAACTGTGTCTCAAGAAATGTGATGCCCTAGATTCTATCACCAAGATGAAAAAAAAAGATGTGTCAAGAGATCATAAATTATTATACACATGTATTTTTGTGGTTTGATTTTTTTAAAGACAGAATGTCATTTTTTAGACCAGCCTGAGCTGAAACCTACTTTTTCTGTAGCCCAGACTTGTTCAAAATTATCAGAAAACCTCTTGCCTCAGATTCCTGAGTACCACGGTATAAGCATGAGAAGCTTCCACCTGGTAAGTTTGATTCCTTAGATACACTTATGTATTTTAGACATGCCTGTACTTGCTATATAAACAAAGATGACTGAGTTTCTGATATGCCTCCATTACTCGAGAGTTTGGAATAAATACATACACCACAATACTCTGGTTTTATATGATGCTAGGGAAAAAATCCAGAATGTGTGTAATATAGCAGGCAATACTGTGCGAACTGAGCTACTTTCTGGGTTCCTGTCTATATGAACTAATACATCACTGTTAATCCATATATATGCAGAGCTAATAACAAAACTGGCTAGGCAAGAAAGCACATGCCTTTAATTCCTGTACTCTGGAGACAGGCAGATGGATATCTGAACTCCAGGCTTGCCACAAAAACATAGTGAAATCCTCTCTCAAACAATTAACAAAAATCAATATTAATAAGATCAAATAACATATCTTTAAAAGAGTCAGTCTGGCGGCTCAAGATGGCATCTCTCAGACTGGAGACAGTTTGGTGGTTAATTTAAGAGTGCTCATATTTCTCTCTGATATTAAGAATTTGGATCCCAGAACCACATCTGCCATTTAACTATAGTTCTAGGGGATCTGATGACTTCTTCTGGCCACGGAGGCCATCTCCACATGTGTGCATACTAACATGCAGCCACAAACACACAAAATAAAAATGAATCTTCAAAAAATAGAAACTGTTGTCAAAACAGGTGAATTTCTTGGTTTTCCCTTAAATGTTGTATTTTGTTTTTAAAATGTTTAAAAATCATTTCATTGAAATAGAATTACATCAGTTTCCCCCTTCTATCCTTATTCTGTACCACCAACAATCAAGTTGACAGCTTTTATATTGTTTGTTTCTACATACATATGTATGAATATGTATATGTTTATTTATGTGCATACACAATACAGACATATGTATAGCCACATACACATCCATACACACACACGCGCACACACATACAACATGTTGAGTCTGTTTTCGTTGTTTGTGTGTAAGTAGATTCTAGGCTGACCACTCACCATTGGACAAGCAGTATGGATGAGTTTTGAATCTCTCTATATAAAGCATAAATACACAGGGACAAATTCGGAATATTGGACTGAAAAGAAAGATAGTGAATGGACTCACATATGCCTCTCATCTACTTCTTCATTCAGTACATTGTAGGTTGAAAACGATGCTTTCTTCAGAGTAGAACAGTGTTTCAAGCAATAGGCAGCAACAATAAAATCAGAAAAATGCTTAGCCACAAAGTTAATCTGTTGCATACAATTTATTGCTTTCACTAGGAAGGCTTCATCTTCCATCTCAAACAGACAGGAAAACAATTTCATGCCATCGATCTGTTCTTGAAGCTCTGCATTGCCATTTAGAGTTTTCAGGCACTGGTGTAACTTATGTTGTATTTCCCGGGACAACTGGTAGCCAAAAAACTCCTCTAGCTTTTCTTGTTCTGATTTCTGTAAAAGGCCAAAGATGAAACAGCCCAGAAAAACCCACTGTGATTTTACTTTCTTTAAAAACATAAACAAAACTGTCTCTATACTTTTAACATCCTGGCTAGGGTGGGCTACATGGCTCTTTAGCAGATAAAATATGGCCGCACAGACCTCCTGAACAGATGGGTGGAGGAATATGTAAGAATTTTCTAACTCTCTGATCTTTCCAAGCATTCCAATGTCCAAAAGTGTGGGGATGTCAGAGTCCATTATCCCATTCCTCCTGAGAGCCTCCTCACCAAACACAAATGTGTCAGTCCACATGCCCTCAGCGGCCAGAGAACACAAGCCCTGCAGCTGGTCTTGGCTTTTCTTACTTGGATATTGGGCACTTTGGGGAATGAACAAACTGAAGATGTGAGTGGTATACAGGGAGGTGATACGTCTGCAGATGGGGACTGGGTCTCTTCCCTTCTCTATCTCCTTTTTTAGACAAGTAGCCACCATCCAGCAGACCAGAGGAGCCTGACATATAGTGAATAGCTGCACATTTTCTCTCACCAAACTGAAGGCCTCCTGGGCTCTGTTCCTATCTTGGAACAATCTGTGGAAACATATCTTAATAGTTTCCTCATTGAATGCAGTTGCTGTTTTCACATCTGTGAATTGAATTCTGTCCTCTATTTTCTCAAAAGTCTCAGGGGTAGCGGCAATAAGGAAAGAGGATGCAGGAAGCATCTTCCTCCTGAGCAAACTGCTTAGCAGTACATTCACTGGCAGCTTTTCCATGCAGTTATCACACAGCTCCGATTCCTGTTCTGACATATCACATTCCATCCCTTCCAAGCTGTCAATGATAAATAAGAGTTTCTCAGGTTGGGATAGGATCTCTGCTATAGGGGCTGAGGGGCTGGGCCACTCTCTGGAGATCAGTTCAGCCAGGCTAGCTGTCTTCAACTGCTTCACATCTTGACAGCAGAAGTAGAAAGCGTAAGAGAATTTGCTTTGAAACACCAGGCCTTTCGACCAGGCCAGCATTAAATTTTTCAACATCAGTGTCTTGCCAATTCCAGCCATGCCTTTTAGAAACACCATGTGTGGCTTCTTCTCAGTACCTTTTGATATGAGAAGGTTCTCAAAAGTATTACAGTCACCCTGAATTAATGTTTCTTTAATGAAATCTTGAATAGTGGTGTTAAACATTTTGGAGAAACCATGGGTCAGCTTCTTCTTCAAATGATCTCGATATAACTTTGGATTTCCTGAGTCAGTGACTCCAATGTGGGAAGAACCTACAACATACCAAGGTTAAGTTAAACATTCACCTATATATTGTCTGATTTCAATAGTTTAATTCCCTTAATATTTTTTTTATGTGATAGTGGGTGCCTATGGAAGTTAGAGGTGTTAAATATACCCAGAGATGGCTTTACAGCTGTCCATGAGCAACACGACATGGGGGCTTGGAACTGAACTTAGGTCTTTTGCAAGAGTGGAACATGCCCCTAGCTACTATGTTACTTCTTCAGCTCTTGCATGATGTATGATTTTAGGAGTTTGCAAGCTGTGCGCCCAGAACAATGCTTGCTTATGTAAGAAGATTTTCACTGGTCCTGGAGCACAGCTGCATTTCTGTGGGTGTCAGGAATGTTATACTGTTAAACTGTCACGTGCTGTTTCAGAAGCTGGCATTTGAACTGGGATTTTCCCTTTTCCCATTTCAGAAGCAAGCATTTCTAAGCCCAATGCCTCCTTGAGTTCTTGTTTGGGAATGGGCTGACTCCCAACTCTGCAACAGGAATAAAAGAACTCAAGGGTAAAAGTATCACACCCTTGAGATCAGCTAAATCATGAACTATTTCTAGGAGATTTTATGACTATATACCTCATGATATAAAATGGCCTGCAGTGAGAAATGAAGTAGGTAGTCACTAGAATAATGGAAAACTCGTCCATGGAGAGACAGCTCCATTGGGTACTCTAACTGCCTTCAATTTCCTTATATGGTTTCTGTTGATGTGAGAGCACAGTTTATGATGTTTATGAGGGCCTGATTTGACAACATAACTTCTTACCATTATTTGCTTTTTTCATTTGGGAATATCACTTCAAAGGATACTCTCTGCTCTGCATAGGAACTACAGTTGGCTGCCTTAAAGGGGATTCCACAATCAATTTCTACAAGTAGTTTTCCTGGACAAATTTTATGATATTTTACTATCTATGTATCTACCTATTATATATGTATGCATGTATGTATGCATGCATGCATGCATGCATGTATGTATGTATGTATGGGTCTATCTATCTATCTATCTATCTATCCACCTAAGTAACTACCTATTATTTATCTCTTTCATTTGCTATTTATTATTTACTTTGACTTGCTATGTACTTAATAAGTATATTCATTCAACCAAAAGCATGGATTTTATAGATAATACTCTGAACCAAATAGTGTATAGCTGTTCTACTAGGACACCAGAAACACAAAGCAGATGTGGCAGACTGCATGGCTTCCATAAACTCAAACATGAGTATCTGTTACCCCCTGCCACATTCCGGATCCACACACCTAACAGACTGTAATTACACATAGTTTCCGTGACAGCACAAAAATGAAAAATGGCATCACTATCCATGGGTGATTGACGACATATTAAATGAAACAGGTACCATCACACTGACATTAAAAATATAGAATAATGGGGCCGGAGAGATGGCTCAGGAGTTAAAAGCACTGGATAAACTGGAAGAAGTCCTAAGAATGGTTTCCAGCCCACACATTAGGTGACTTACATTGCCTATGACTCAGCTCCAGAAGCCCTGGCTTCTGCAGGAGCTGCACTTACACATACACATGCACATGTGCAACCTCTGAAAAACATCTGAAAAGTTTTCACTGTAAACAACCTCCCATATATATGGCATGAAAATTAAAGAAAACAAAAGACTGTTAGAGAGGCCAAAGAGAACTAAGGGAAGAGCAAAACACAAAGGAAGAATCACAGTGGGGGAATATTGTAAGCAAAACACAATGACACACACACACAAGCAAAGAATAATGATACACACACACACACACACACACACAGACATTAATACTGAAACCCATTCTACGCCAAGTATACCAATTAAGTTTTAAAAGGTGCTTAATAAAAAATATAAGGGAGACTTAGATAAGGACAGGTGAATCATAAGCAGAGTCATAGTGACCTGTCCCCTGAACCTTCACCCAGCTGATACCCTGTTCTGAAAGATATCTGTACTCCCCCTGAACACCTATGCCCTGGTGTCAACCCCTTCCCCATGTCCTGCCTTTTTGTGTTTAATGCCCTGAGTGCATAAGTAAAAATTATGATTTGATTTAAATAATTAATTAATTAAATAATAATAATAATGCCTATAAAGAAAAAACATAAGGGAGGTTGAACAATCAGGGGAAACTCAAGAAGATCAAATTGTATACCTTCCTAAAAGGTTTTAATTAAATTTAAGAATCAACGAATTGGGCTGGTTAGTTGTTTTCGGGGCATTTGTCATCAAACCCGAAGACTTAAGTTTGGTCCTCGACACCCCAATGACAGAAGCAGAATTAACTCTCAGAAGTTGTTTTCTGATCTCCACTTGTGCACTATGGTATCTGCAATTGTGTGTATTTGTACACACAAAAATAAATGCAAGGAAAGTGAAAAGAAGCCAACAGGTTGCTTTTCTTACTGATGAGGAAGAAGAACATGGAATGAAGAGTCTAACAAAATCCAGCCTAAAGCACAGAGGAAAGATACAAAGAAATATACACAAGACATATTAAGATTAACACATGAGGCTCAAGAGATAGCTCAGAGGTGAAAAGCACCCAGAAGACCTGGGTTTAGTTCCAAGCATTCTCATGGTTGCATCCATCTTCTGTAGGTGAAGTATCAGAAGATCTGATGTCTTCTTCTGGCCTTGCACATACATACACATGCAGGTACTCTCACATACACATAATATAGTTACTAACTGTCCTCATATATTTTGATCATGAATTAAAGATTTAATATGTGCAACTAGCATCCCAGAACAATGTGGCATAGAAAGAACAGCACAGAGACCATCTTCAAACAAATATAGACTGAAGAGTAAAGAAAATTTTTCTAGCCACAAATCTAAGATTATCAGTGAATCCAAGCATAATGAGCTTAGGAAAAAAAATGAAATAAGAAAATGTCCATCTAAGCTCATCATAGGAAGACAGTGGAATGTCAAAGACAAAGAAATGAATTAAACCTTAAAACATCCATGGTATCTTAAACCAGAATAAATAAAAGTGTGACTTTTATGATTATAGTGTTTATGAAGCATGGCTTTTCTGTTCTAAGCTTTTGCTTGTTAAGACAACAACAAAGACTGAGAAATTTTATTTCGCACTGTATTACATAGCTGTTTCAAATACATACATGATATGTATGTGGGAGAATGAGTGGGGGAATAGCACAGTGTATATGCATGTGGAGACCAGAGGTTCGCACTGGGTGTCTTCTTCAGCTGCTCTCTGCTTTTAAAAAGTAATTTTTTAAAAAAATTTTGGTGATAGGTGCTTTTGTCTACATGCATGTATGTACACCAGATGTGTATATTACCCTCAGAGAATAGAAGAAGGCATTGGATACCCTGAAACTGTAGTTACAGATTACTTTGGACTACACTGTGTAGTTCTGGAAACTGAACAGAGGTCCTCTGTAAGAGCAGGTGTTCTTAACCACCAGCACCCCCTCCCCATCTAATTTTTTGAGCCATTTTTTCAGCTAGCATAGACTATAACATGCCAAACTAACTGGCCAGATTGCTACCATGCCTTGTTTTTATGTGTTTGCTAAGATATAAAGTCATATTCACATGTTTATACAGCAAGTACCCTGCAAACTGAGCCATCTTCCTAGACACCATAAATATAATTTATTGCAGGTGTTTTTGGTTGATGCTAGCCTAAATCCACAGTGCTACCATTTCACTCTAAAGTTAGTTCTTCTGTTTAAATTTGAGGAGAATATTATTAATGTCTTGGGCAAAAGTTTAACCATCTAGGCTAGGACATGATACACTCATACATTTGAATATACAGCCTAGACCTAACATGTCTACATGAAGCTGCCTCTTTCTTCAAGGAGAATAACGTCCCATGACACCTGCTGGCTTTATGGTAAATGGGCATGAAAAACAGTTATCAAAACTATGACAGAGCCAGGCAGTGGTGGTGCATGCCTTTAATCCCAGCACTTGGGAGGCAGAGGCAGGTGGATTTCTGAATTCAAGGCCAGCCTGGTCTACAGAGTGACTTCCAGGACAGCCCGGGCTATACAGAGAAACCCTGTCTCAAAAAACAACAAAAAAAAAAAAAAACTATGACAGAAACCTCACTCTCTGTAAGGCAGCTATGACCAACTCACCAGCAATCTCTCTTCTTGCCCTCTCAGTGAGATCTTTCCTATTGATCTTCTGGAGGATTTTGAAGGTCATATCCCATGCTTGATTCTCCCCATAATATTTCAGAAGTAAGTTGGCAAGATCTTCCTGAGATGCTTTCTTCACTTCGGTCCAAGAAATCTGTTTCAGCTTCAATTCCAGAATCTCCTGTATGAGAAAGTCCTTAAACTTCATGAATTCCTGCTTGTTTAGTTCTTTCAAGTACCAGATAAGGCCAAAATCCGAAATGAAAGATGCCATCTTGTCTTCAAGAAGATAGACACAGGATCTGTGGGGAAAATCAGGCAGAACTGAGTTACCAAAGAGGGGAGGGGAGGTGCAAATGGTTGGATAGATGGTAGAGCTGAGCTGAAGTGTTTGCTTTACAAGTCTAGGGGCATAAGCTGGGACCTGAGCATTCTTGTAAGAAGTAGTGTACGCTGTCACACAACCTTCAACCTATTACCTGCAAGTTTTGCTGGGATAGGATGATGCAGAACTTGTAGAAGTGGCCAACCAATGATTGGTCCAACTTGAGGCCCACAACATGAGAGGGAACCCATGCCTTCCACTGTGTTTATGACCAGGAACCAAAGGCTGGTCATCAAAGACATCAAGAATAGACCCAAACACAACTATAAAAACAAAAAACAAACAAACAACAACAAAAAAACAGATAAAGAAAAAGAAAAAAAAACAATAAAAGAAAAAAGTCAGTGAAATGATTCCTAATGAGTTTTCTGCTATTCTTATAGATTGCTGCATGTCCTAATAGTCTTCAGAGGCATTATCCAGCAACTGAGAGGGCCAGATGGAGAGACCATAGCTAAACAATAGGTCAAGCCAGGGTAAACCCACATGAGAAGGTAAAAAGAACTGTAGAAGCCAGACAGGTCAACTAAGCAGGGCTCACAGAGACTCACAGAGACTGAAGGGACAACCATGGACCCTGCATGGAATCTGCACTAGGTCCTCTCCTTCTATGTTATGGTTGTGTAGCTTTGGTTTCCTGTGGGATCCCTAATAGTGGGAGCAGGGGCTGTCTCTGACTCTTTTGCTTAAACTTGGGGAGATTTTCCTCCTAGGGAGTTGTCTCACCCAGCCTTGATATGAGGGTTAGTGCCTAGTCTTAATGTAATTTGATATGCTACTTTTTGTTGCTATTTCTCGGAGACTTGCTCTTTATTTAGTTATCTATTTATTTATTTTAAAGGACAAGGAGGGAGAATATAGGGGAGAGGAGAAATGTGTGTGGTGGGGAGGACTTGGAGAAAGGGAGGTAGGAGAAACTGAGGTCAAGATATAATAGGGTAAAGAAACAAAAAAAGCAGGTAGTAATGGCACAGCCCTGGAATTCTAGCACTAGGAATGGAGATTGCTGGGGCCTCATATGACTTTGCCTAGCCAAATTTGATGAGCTCCAGGTTTACTGAGAAAGTCTCCAAAATCAGGTAAAGAGTAATCGTGGAAGACACCTGATGCTAATATCTGGCTTCCACACAGACACCCCATTCCCTATCTCAACACATACATTTGTTCACTAACTTATCACATAGTACACTGTTCATTGCGGATGTTAAATAAGGGCAGGGAGTTTTTCAGTATGGGTTCATTTTAACTCTCATTGAAGGAATAATTAAAACAATAAGGCAGTGGTTTTCAGTGGTCTCAAAGATGAAATTAGTTAATACAGTTTCTCATTTTTTAGTGACC